>QRFJ01000429.1:90518-572998 GCA_006176705.1 Cocos nucifera
TTGTTCCTCCGTGTTTCTTCGGTAATAAGTCCCGGGGTGGACGACCTCCTCACGCTGGCCTTCTCAATTTTTCGCTGGGAGACGACGAATCGCTGACTTTAGCAGCCAAGCTCCTCTCAGGGGTCGATGCTGGATGACCTGTCGTAAGGTAGCCGACCTCCTGATGACGGTCGTTTGGCTATGGCAGCACCGAGCTCCTTGCCATTTCTGGCTATTACGGCAGCGCCCTTGGTCGATCTTTTTCTTCTTCAGACTGACGTCGAATGAAATTTACCCAGCCGCCCCTTTCTGACGAGCTTCCTCGAATTTCATGTCGGAGCTTGGATGCACTTCCTCAGTGTCGTGGTCCGTGGTCGCGATGGTAGAGGCAGTACTTGCTTTCGGTCATGCTTGTTTGGAGGAGACTGTAGCCCTTATAGGTTTTGGCAGTTGGTTCTTAACTTCGATGAGAATCTTGAGTTCGAGAAGCGTTGAGGGGGGCGTAGTCGCGGAAATCTTTTGGGAGGAGGACTTCTTTTGTGCTTTCTCTGTGAAGCTCGAGGAGTTCGGGCCCGCCTGCTACCGGAATGGGAGTTCCATGTGAGCATGACCGAACTTCATTCGACTATCCCATTGCCTGCCAGTCGCTTCCCTTAAGGCTTCTTCGTCCTTCAACTTGAAGGCTTCTTCCGCACGTGACATATCTTCTCGGCCCGAGCCAGCAGAATCGGCGAAGTTCCTGGAATACCTTTTTTCCAGGAAGAATAATAAGTTATTTTTTTGAAGGCCGCCCTTGAGTGTGGCCATCGCGACAGACTGGTCCAAGTCCTGGACTTCCAATGCAGCGGTATTAAATCGGATAATGTAAGCTCGGATGGATTCCCCCTTCTTTTGCCTGATGGCCATTAAGAACTCCGAAATCCTCGGCGCGAACGCCGACTACTGACAAAGTGGGCCACGAACTGTTGACTCATCCGATCAAACGATAAGATGGTATTTGGCTTGAGCGTCGAGTACCAGTTCCTAGCGGCCCCTTTAAGGATAGAGGGAAAAGCCCGGCACAAGATAGCATCTGGCGCACCATGGAGCAGCATCATTATCCGGAAAGGCTTTCAGGTGGTCGACCGGATCGGTCGGTCCCATCGTAGCTCTCGAATTACGGAAGCTTGAAGTTCGGCGGGACCGATTCCTGCATAATTTTCTACGAAAAAGGAGGGTCAGTGTAGATGTCATTACCGCGTGAGGAGGGAGTGTGACGGAGTTCTTCGATTCGTCGGCTCATTTCTAAGAGTCTTTGATCTAGGAGATCTTCGCGGTCTCTGATCTCCAAGGTCTTCTTACTGAATGGGTGCAAAGCTTCACCCTGGGTCGAGTCGCGGTCCGAGCAAGGGCTCCCCCTCCGTTGCTTTTCTCTTCCGAGGATTGGAGGTCGGGTAGCCCATATCGATTGTCCCTTTGGACTGAACCACATGGCTCTGAAAAATCCTACGTCGGTTGAATTGGTACGGAGGCCTGTTGGTGCATGGCCTGCATCGCCTGAACTACCTCAGTGAGGCTACGAACCTGCTGGACGAGCAAGTTGAACTGCTCAGCATCTACCGCGGCTACAGAGTGAGCCTAGGTCGCCGGGACTGGAGCGGGAGTGGACGGATCGAAATGGGATCGGGCCGCGGAGGCCGTCGATCGCCGGATGGAGGCTCTCCTAGGGGGCATCTTTTCTTTTTGGAAGGGAATTCGAAAGAGGAGGAAGAGAGATTTTTCGAGCACTCCTTTAAGAACAAGGAAACCTCGGCTTCCTTTAAGAGAGAAATCATTGTCGGGGCCCTCCTTCTAGTGCCAATCTGTTGACGCTGAATCTGGCCGTCGTCGGAGTCTGCTGGAGTGGAGGCCGATGAGGTCGCCATCGGGGACCTGCAAAATGAAAGTCCCGTCCGGAGCCGGTGGGGGGTGGCTCCGATAGGATCCCTCCGACGATCAAGTCAGCTCCAGTCAACAGGATTGGAGTGCTCGGTATGGAGTTCGGTAGAGTTTAGAAGAGAAGAGAGAAGAATTTTCAGAACCTGGCATAAGTGTATCCAGAGGGTCCTTTTTATAGAGGGAGCTTGTTGTAACCGCCTCGATTAATGATTGTCGTAACTGTCCTGATAATCCGATCGTTATTGTCTTGATAAATGCCGATCATTATTGACTTGATAAATGCCAATCGTTATTATCATGTAACCGTAGCGGGATTGCCTGCAGGAATTCATCATAAGAAGCTCGGCTTGCATGGAAGTTCGGCCATTGAGAAGTTCGACCGCTGGAGGAGTCCGCAAGGAGTCCGGATTCTGTAGAAGCTCGGTCGCTGGAGGGTTCCGCAAGGAGTCAGGCTTCCTTAGAAGCTCGGCCAGAGAGAAAGCTTTGGGGGGAGTTCGGCTCCCGCAAACGTCTGGCTATAACGATGCGGAGAGAGTTCAGCTTTTGCGAGAGTCTGACTGAAGCTCGGCGATTGGGCAATCAGAAGGAGTTCGGCCGCTAAGTGGTTCGGCTAAGGCTCGTCCGCTGAGGAGTTCGGCCGCTGAAAGTCCGAAGCTCGGCCGCTGGAGAGTTCTGTCAGTTGAAGGACTTCGGCTGAGGCCCGACCGCTGAGGAGTTCGACCGGATGTAGGAGTTCGGCTAAGATGCGTCCGCTGAAGTTCTTCCGTGGCTACTGGCCGCATCAGGCTGGGCACCGAACTTGACTTTGGCAGGAGCAGAGTTTATCCCCAACAAGAACCATGGGCGGAAATTTTTTTTCTTTTTTTTTTTTTGTGACAATGTAAGATAGATAAGCCTCTTTGTGGCCAATTATGTTCTTCAACTTATGAGACTTTTTTTTTGATATGTCATTGATACTTAGTGATCTATGTTACCTGACCGTTTATCTCAAAATATGACCGTTTGGGTAACATCAGCTTGGATAACCGAATTACATAATATTTTGCAACCTCTCTAGGGTCCTCCTCTAATCTTGTTTATTCTTTTTCTCCTATTGACCTTTGGAGAAACTTTTGCATATAAATAAAATGCAGATCCCAAATCTTATGTAAAACCAACTGATGAATCCAATGCTTTATATAGACATATCGATCATGCTGCTTTTTCATTATGCCAACAACCAAATTTATACTTCAATTGCTAGTACTTCTACTGTATATAACCTCCTATAAAATAATTTAGGGGAGCGTTTGGTTCACGACAAAATCAAATTTAGAATGGATCCAGAATGGTTGTGTCCCTTGATATATTTAGTTTATGATTGGAATCAAAATCAAAATAAATTTGAATACTACGAAGAGTGAGGATTCGTTTTGAGGGACCAGGGTATTCTCATTTTTTTTATAAAATTGAAATGGGGATGGGATTCCTTTGCCTGAAATAGGAGTTACCCGTTTCTATTTCTAGTCTAGAGCCCGACTCTTTCAATCAAACATGCCCTAGATGAAAAGTTTGCCACAAATATTAGAAGGTAGTGGACCGGATCATGAAACCAAAACTCCTTTTGGGGGTATATTCGAGCTATCTTGTAAGGACACTCATTGCATGGTGGCTTTTGCCCCCTGGCTTTGGCCAATTTGAGGCTTTGAGGTGGAACATTGTCATTGAGCGGACCGGGTTCGACCCAACCTCAAGTAGCCATGCAGCTAAGATGTTCACACTGAGTGCAACGATATGTGGCTTCAGAATGCCACGTTCACTAAGCTTGAGCTTCTGGAAGAAAATGAGGCAACCTCTGAAGTTGGCCAAAACCCAAGAGAAGAGTGGTGCTCGGAAGAGAGGAATGGCCAGGGTTCTATTCTCTTGGGAGAGCGGGTGAAACAGTACTGGCTTCTCTTTTTTCGTTGGCTAAGGTGGTGTGGTAGAAAAGAGTTAGCTTAGTGTACGCTAAGCTGGTATACCAAGTATAGAATACACATGGACCTGCTTCTTGCGGCCCTACTCCTTTCGTGTGCACATTCTATTTTAATGTGGATCTCCCTCTATTTATGCCTTCACAAACCTTCGCATCGTGTTTGGCCTCGGAAAATATTCTGTACCTTGCCATGCATTTAATATGATATACAAAAACTGCTTGCTCAGTTTTTCCATTCAGTAAGGACTTAAATTCTAATCAGTATGTCTTGAACTTGCAACCCCCAGCGAGCCCAAAAATAACCTTCTTCTTCGGATGGAGTGAGTGAAGCAAGTGGAGTAGAGTGCGGTTAGGTGCAAATTCTATTATTTGATCCTCAAAATAGGTTAGTCGGAACAATTTTTTTTGAAGAAAGGCATATCCGATAAAACTGTTAAGAATTAAACGAAGATTTTTAAGATGATTGATGTAGAAGTTAAGATTCGTCTTCTATATATTTTTATCTTTTTCATATTTATTTATACTAATCATATTTATTTTGAAAAAGTCGAATCTTGTTTATATAAAAAAAAAAAGAAATCTGATTCGAACTATATAAGAATGGATATCACTAGCATAAATAAAAATTATATATCTTAATTTATTATTTATTAAAGAAAGAGAAAAGGATTTGGACTCTATTTTTGTGAATTTTTTATTTTGTCATAAATCTTTGAGGGTGGAGCGTATTGAAAAAAAAAAAAATTTCTTCCTGATCCACCTTTATATTTACCTTTCTGCTCTCTTCCCACACACCAAATCAGATACATTACAATCTTCATATTTGTAGCCGATACTGTCCATTGATTCTGTTCCATTGGCAGAGAGGTGCACGTTATTTTCCGGTCGGAAGGGATGGACGTTTGTGCATCACGATCTCAGGTTTCATGCATGAGGTAAACGTGCAAGAAGGTGCCAAATAGTTATAAAGACCTTTCGAGGAGAAACCATGTGGTAATGTTCAATAATTCATCGAGCCTTACAAATCTTACTGATCTATTCTGTCTACAGTTACTTTCCGGTATTATTTTGGCCCCTAACAACAAAATTTTACATGGACAATGTGAATTTAAATATCAATTTCTTTTGAACTGATAGACTGTTATCACTCATATGCTACAAGGTGTAATCATTTGGACATCTAAGAACTTGGGGAAATGCTTTCATGAACTCATCATGATTTATTTCCTTTGAGTGTTGCCATCCTGAGACTTCTCCAGGTATCACGGTTTCCAGGTCTTGCTGTTTTCTTTATTTATTCAATAGAGAACTATTGCCGAAATAAGATTCCTTAACATCTGGTACTGATGGTGTTTGAATAGTGGGGCCAATAACAAAAACATTGATGACAGCGCAGGTCATTCTCCAACAACCAATCCAACAAACAGCAAGAAATAAAATAACCTCAAATATGTTTTTTATATTCCACCATGAGGTGCTCCCCTCCCCCCCCCCCCCCATTCCACTTGTCATGATGCTATTGGTTAGGCGGTGTCGCCACATTGATTTGATACTTGTCGGTAACCAAATTTCTTAATTAGTACCATGGATGACGGTATGTATATATATATTTTTTGGTTGACAATGTAAGATAGATAAACTTCTCTATAGTCCAATTATGTTCTTCAACTTATGTGACTAAATTCTTTTCTTAATACATCTTTTCTTTGTTATTTAGTGATCCCCTGTTTGAGTGATGTCAACATGGATAATTGAATTACATAATATTTTTCAACTTCTTCATTGAAAGAATAAGTACCTTACAAGCCAATTACATGTATGATGTAATAGAATTTTTTTTATAAAATTTTTAACTCATGTATGATATTTATCATGATATTAATAAAATTAAGAGATTTGATTCATCATTCCAGTTGCATCTATTATATTTAAAGTTTATGATGAACCCCAAAGATTAGGATAATAATTTTTAGAGAACATGAATGAGTCATGCTTGTGAGACCTAAAAATCCTAAAATTTCAATCTTAAACATTCCTAGTCATAGAAACATTGAGTCGGGGATCAATATTTCGGATAGACTAGCACATCCTATGTATACTCGATGAAGAGAATGACGGATCTCATGAGCCACTTATATGGAGATACTAATATAAGGATGTAAATATTCATCGAGGTATGAGTTTACTGAATTGACTCGCTGAAGAGAACATCTTATGAAATCTTACTTGTATATCAAAAGATGGTTCTCTAAGTGAAAGTTGTACAAGTGATCCATAGACTTGAGACCACCATGGTACCTTCTGCACATAAGCCCATATTTTTAGTTCATACTCAATCATGACATTAGGTTATGAACGGGGTATTCTGGATATGGTCAAGTGTGTATGCAGATAGTGAGTAAGTCAATAAGAAATCAATCAATCCTAGTAAGAGGAGATGACATCCTATGTATTTTCATTTAATGATAACTCAATAAGATTTTGGCCAGAGCAGAATGAAGATTAGATAGGGCTTCTAATCATTCATTAAGAGTTATCATTAATTGATGAAGAATTAACATAAATATGTATTTAAGTTTGACATTTGTCCACGCTCATAAACATATTCGGGATGTAGGATGATCGAGGGATTGAATTGCACAGAAACTTGCCACCGAAGGATATTTTTAATATTTTCACCAAATTTCACATCTTCTAAGAAGTCATTATACATTGCTAGACATCAATCTTGACTTGTGAATTTTGATTGAATTAATAAGATTAATTCGATCTTCAATTGGATAGTGCTTCTAATTGGTTAAATCAGATTGGCATTAATCCTAATCGATTGAGATTGAGCCCAATTGGATTAGATTAAAATACACCCGAGCCTACTGCTGGACAGATGTGGAGCCCAATGGCTCACACACATAAAGAAATTGATCAAAAATTAATTTTAGAATCATTGGATCCTAATTGGGTGGCTAATTGGTATGCTAGCACATGTTGGCTAACCTAATTTCTTGTCAAATTAGTTTTGACTCGAATTCTTGCTTTTTGGCTAACCAATTTACTTTATTTTTGAAATATGGTTGAGCTATAAGGGCTATCCATCAAATGGGTGCCACTTGATATTTAATTTGGACTCATCTTGAAGAGTCCCAAGTGCCTCAAATTCCTCCCTAGTGTTGGCGCACAAAATAGGGTGACATGAGAAATAATGTGGCACACAAGAGGACCAAGAGTCCTTCTATCAAGGAGCTTTGACCAGGTAAAAGTCTCCTGAGTTCCTCTCTCCTAGGCGCCTATAATATTTGACCAAGTCAAATATAGTAGGCGCAAGAGATATTTCTCCTGGGAATTAATGCGAAGAGTCGCATAGTTCTAATTTTTGGCACTCAAGAGTCCTTCTGCTTGAAGGCACTTTAGTAGGCACCTCCTCAGGGACTCTCTCTCCCTTATCCATGCCAAATCAGAAGGATAATTCAAATAAAATTTGAAATTAATATTGGAACGACGTATATATGATGTTCTGAAGGTAGAAAATAGTTTTTTACGTATCTCCAAGACTCCTTCTGTTTTAAGGGATTTATCAAACCCTTTGATAATTCTTTTGAATGGCTGATAAGGGCTTGGGAATGGGTGTGATTGGCATCCCATCTGAAACTATAAATAAGTCTCGGATGGAAGGTGTCGGGTATTCCATTTTATGAGGCTTGTCTTAAGATTCTTCCTCACTTTCTTTTATATAAGGTATTGATAAGACAAGATGTCTTGCTTTAGACAAGGTCTTAATCAACACAAGAAGTCTTAATTAAGACAAGAGTTAGGAAGAGTATTTAAGAAGGCTAAGAGAGAATAATAGGAAGATTAAATAAGAAGAAGAGTGACAAAGGCCAAGGAAATCTAGGTCCAAGAATTCAATAGCAAGGCTTCAGGAGGAATTATTCTTGCATCTAATTTCCGTATGGATTACTGTTGAAAGACGAATACGTGGGCGCCTTGTGAAAATAATTCATCACCAAATCAAATTATTAAAGATATGTTATTTAATTATTATATCTTATCTATGTATGTGATTGAAAATCATCAAGATCGGTCTTAGGGTTATGGGTTTGATGGACCAAAATTTTTGAAATTAGTTACTTCCGTCATGTCGATCAAACCCAACATTCATGTCATCTTTTTTAGTCTTGTTTATTCTTTTTTCTCTATTGATCTTTAAAGAAACTCTTGCTATAAATAAAATGCTAAGATCTGAAATCTTATGCGAAACCAATTGACAAATCCAATGCTTTATGTGGACATACTAATTATTGCTGCTTTTTCGATATGCCAACAATCAAATTTTCAATCGTTATTATTTTTATTGCATATAACCTCCGATAAATAATTTAGGAGAGCTTTTGCCTCGTGATCCGAATTAGAATCAAACGAATCAGAGCGGCCGTATCTCGTGATATATTTGGTCCGTGATTGTAATCAAATCCAAAATGAATTTGAATAATATGGAAAAGTAGGGATTCGATTTGAGGGATTAGAATATTCTCAATTTTCACATAAAATCGGAATGAGAATGTGACTCTTCTGTCTAAAATGTTAGAAGGAAGTGGATTAGATCATGAACCCAGGACTCGTATTTGGGGTATATTCAAGCTATCTTTCTCATAGGGACGCTCATTGCGTGGTGGCTTCTGACCCCTTGCTTTGGTCAAATTTGAGGCTTTGAGGCGGAAGATAAATGGAACCACCGTATATTAAGGGGTGTCACATGTGAACGGGTGATTGAACCAGTCTTGATTTGAAAAGGGGATTCTTACCGGTTGGCAACAAATTTAAAAGGAGACGTCTTTCATCCCGAGGGAGTGGAAAGCTGGTGGATAATCCAAGTTGCTGGATTTGTGGGGGATGACCATATTGAGTGTAAAGGAGGCTCCATCATCAAACCTGGGCTAGCATCAAGTGTTTTTAGTAGCTGCTGCTATGTGGAAGACTTGGTGCAACCTCAAACTTTGGGAGGTCTATAGTTTGGAATAATTGAAGAAAAGAGGACCGCATATGAGAGGGAAAGGAAGGAGGGGTCACCTAGGCTTGCTAAGGTGTTTGACCCCACGCAGTTCAAGATTCAATAATAAAAGATTCCCATCGATATTAATAAATATAAATGCATGACACCTAATGTCTTTGGTGTTTCTCCAAGAAACAAACTTTTGAGTTGTAAAATGTTTTCCTCAAAACAAGGAATTCTTATTTAATTTTTAACTTAGTTTCCTGAAGACAAGGCCAGGAAACGCTAGTTTAGAGAAGGGTGTCACATTATTGGAGAGAATGAAATTGGATGAGAAGAGAGAGAGCAGCTGGTGAATAAAACTTGGTTTTCTCAAGAAAATAGTGCGTTGCGCTCCGTCAACTCAAAATCTCAAATAGAGAATGTTTTGTTAGCGTTGCAACCAACAAGTTGCAAAACCAAATCCACGAAACCATGCAACTAGGAAGTCTAGTTTTACATTAATATCTTTTCAATGTTTATCAGACTTTTTAACATTGCAAGTGGATCAACCATCACTTCTGGTATCAAACACCCTATATGGTGATATATTTTGGCACCAACAGATACAAAATAAATCTTCTTCTTCTTCTTTTTATGAGAGAGAGAGAGATTGCAGCCTACTATTCAAAATAGAAGACCTAGTTCATTCTAAATGTTGCCACGCAAATGCCTTCCTGTGATCCTACCTCTTTTGGGGCTAGAATTTTACTGTAGCTAGACTTTTTTTGGTTCTACGATTATATTCAGTTGGTGTTAGGCTCTCAATCTAAGCAAGCATTTAATTATATACAGTATAGAATAGTGGGGATCCACTATCCAAGCTTGCTTGGATCCCATCATGGCAGTGGAAAGCCATATGGCCTCTACACCACTTTGTCAAACGTGAGTCAGCTGCCACCAAGAGAGACTTTCCAACCTAGCTGTCTTTTACTGCAGGCTCCCTGTGCTGCCATGACTGAAATGTGGTCAGATGAAATGGAGCAGGCGGAGTTTCTGGTGTGAATTTGAATGCTGGGGTCCCCCTTCTTTCACGTTGCAGTTGGACCGATCTTTGCTCCAAATTCCAGTGCAAACCCATTGTCAGATGAGGACAATGCTTAGGCTCCCCCCCAGCAATATTATATAGCTTGTCTTCTTCTGGCCCTTTGAAGCTCCCTAACCAGCAAGATTTGAGCTCTGGTTCCCCTCCCAATGCCCTTCCACCAGGCCTCCCCTTTATGTCCTCAGAGCACCCAGCTCGCCCCAAAGAAAAATAAAGTACCCCAACGCATAAAACAAAGGCAAAGACAATGAAATATCATTATTTATTGCCTCATCCACCACCCTCTGCCACCTCCCTTTCAAAACACGGTTTTGAAATATATATAATATATACGTCCACGTACTAAACCCATGCTTTAGATTCAATCTCTCTTGAGATCGACAAGTTTATGGGCTTTGGGTGGAGGCAGGCTCTTGTTCCCAACTCCCCGTGGTGAAGCCATAGCCCCCTTTCTATCTGTTTTTGGTTCCCTGAATGGGATTTTTGATTTAGGAAAAAATGTGATGGGTTGTTCACGATCTGGTTTACCATAGGGAAGTGTGTGGTCTTCGAGTCCAAGTGCCGCAACTTTTGATGGCATCCTTTCATTTCAAATGACCTTATTTTAACTTCTTATCTTAACCCTCTGCTTATTTTTCCTAAGTACAGGCATTAGTCTGGGAACTGTACTTCTCATTTGATTTGTATTTATGGGCCTCCACCTTTATCATCCATTTTTGTAGGGACAAAAGCTCTGATCTTTCCATGTGTTGTACCAGAAGGAGGTATGGGCACAGGAGATCTAGTCTCAGGTTAATATCTCCTCTTTGGATAATGGTTATTGGATCTTCGATCTCATTTTCAACAGCTGCAGACAAAGTTCTATCATTGAGATGAGCATCTCGTGCTTGAGATACAGATACCCAAAAGAGTTCTCCTTGTAAGTTCTTCCTTTGCTTTGTTGCTTGTGACCTTTTATCAAATTCTCCATTCCATTCCAAATGAACATAAATAATGATGCATGAAATCCTTTGCAAATATTTCAAAATGTCAAAGAATAGATGTATCTTCCGATTTTTCTTCTGATCTTCAGTTACTCCTCTGTTGGGAACATCACCATTTTGATAACTTCTACCAAGCTTCAATTTTTTTCTTCATGGATGAATCATCTCCACCTGAAGCTCTTCAAGACCTTCCCATCAGCAATGAGTGCCCGGAATCCACAGAACCAAACTCCAAGCCATTGACCATCAAAATAGCAAAATCCTTGGCCGATCATGGCGAGAAATCATTACCCATCTCTCCTTCCATTTCCATCTCTCCACACTTGAACTCTCCCTCTCCACCGTCCTCTGCATTTGTTTCCGCATTGCAGTCACCATATATATCTCCAAGGGCCTTGGAACCACCACCACCACCACCACTTAGCAGCACCACTCCATCTGCGACAATCCCATCTCCAAGCTCTTATTCTGGTTCCCATTCTGATGATATCCCAAGCACTTCCTACACTCCTCCATCGGAGAGATATGATTCTTCCGTCGACCCAACCGATCAAAAGCCGAAGTTCTCTGATGCCGCCCGGGTCTCATTCTCCTTCCCTGTCCCCCGAACCTCCACCACAAAAGGTTCTGTCTCCCCTTCCTCCAATACCAAGCTCCGAAGCTGCGATGTTTACATTGGATTCCATGGCCAAAATATTAATCTCATCCGCTTCTGTAAGTGGCTCAAGTCTGAGCTTGAGCTCCAAGGAATAGCCTCATTTGCTGCTGATCGAGCGAAGTACTCAGATACGCAGAGCCATGAGATTGCCGACCGAATTATATGCTCGGCAACCTTTGGCGTCGTCGTTGTGACTCCGTCAAGCTTTTTGAATGCTCTCAGTGTGGAGGAGATCAGATTCTTTGATCAGAAGAAAAATCTCATCCCTCTTCTCTTTGATACCGAGCTGTCGGAGATCGCGGGTCTTCTAGATGGGAGGTTAGAGGATAAGGAATGCAAGGAGGCCTTTGAAGGGCTAACCAGGAGCAATGAGTTCAAGCTTGAAGCAAATGATAGCAACTGGAGGTGTAGTGTATCGAAGACCATCGGTATCTTACGATCAAAGCTTGGAAGGAATAGCGTTGCCGAGAAGGAGACCGAAGGCTTCGAGGAATTACCCTTTCCTAGAAACAGACATTTTGTCGGGAGGGAAAAGGAGCTGACCGAGATCGAAGCCGCTTTCTTTGGATGCAGTGATGTACATGAAATGGAGTGTCCAAAGCCTGCGCTGACTACCGGTGGATCGAGTCGATTATCTGATGGATTTGCTGATGAGGAGTGTGATACGGTGAGAACTAATGGGAGATTTATCAGCTTGGAGATGAGGAAGTCCAAGGAGCCTACTTTGGAGGCTTGGATTGATCCAGTGATCGAACTGACAAGCAAAGGAAGCCGACTACAGAAGCAGAGATCAAAACACAAGAAATCAAGAAGTGGGGGGAGCAAGGGTCATGGTAATGCCAGTGTAGCAATCATAAATGGGATATCGGGGATCGGCAAGACAGAGCTTGCACTGGAGTTCGCTTACAGATACTCTCAGAGATACAAGATGGTCTTGTGGGTCGGTGGAGAGGCAATGTATTTTAGGCAGAATATATTGAATCTGTCGATGAATCTGGGATTGGATATTAGTGCTGAAGCTGAGAAGGAAAGAACAAGGATGAGGAGCTTCGATGAGCAAGAGTTTGATGCATTCCAGAGGGTGAAGAGGGAGCTGTTCAGAGATGTTCCTTACTTGCTAATAATTGACAATCTTGAGACAGAGAAGGAATGGTGGGAAGGAAAGGACCTGCATGATTTAATTCCAAGGAATACCGGTGCTACCCATGTAATTGTGACAACCCAGCTCTCAAAGGTGATGAGCTTTGAGCCCATGCAACTACCACCTCTGTCTTTGGCCGACTCATTGCTATTGATCAGAGGAGGAAGGAAGAAGGACTACCCTGCCGAGGAACTGGAAGTCCTTAGAAAATTTGATGAGAGATTGGGAAGATTGAGCTTTGGGTTGTGGGTGATCGGGTCGCTGCTATCCGAGCTAGCAATCCCTCCATCCGCGCTACTCGAAGCCATTGAAAGAATCTCCCTCAGTGAAAATTTTTTCTCCTTGAGCGCTGCTGATGATGGATTCAGCAGGAACAACCCTTACTTGATGAAGGCCCTGGCATTTTGCTTTGCCATTTTGGATCGAGATAAAGGAAGAAGTCTTGCAACGCGAATGGTTCTTACTGGTGCTTGGTTTGCTCCTGCGCCGGTCTCTTCGAATTTATTGGCTGCTGCAGCTAATAAACTGCCCGCAAAGGAAAATGGCTTTCACCAATGGGGTAAAGGTCTTGCTATGGCCTTTGGTTGCTACTCCAGCTGCTGTTTAGCTCACCAATCTCGAAAGAATGAAGTGGAGTCTGCTCTCATGATGGTTAAACTAGGCCTGGCGAAAAGAACCATGAGACAGCCAGGTTGCTGGATCCAATTCCACCCGATCACCCAAATGTTTGCGAAAAGGAGAGGTGGGTTGCTGCCTGCCAAGTTCATGGTTCAAGGAACGAGGAAGGTCGGTAATGTCGCGATGAATTCAGATCACCTCTGGGCTTCTGCATTCCTTGTATTTGGCTTCAAGTCAGAACCCCCACTTGTCCAGCTCAAGGCAGTTGATATGGTCCTCTTCATCAAGAAGACGGCTCTTCCTTTAGCGATCCGATCGTTCATGACCTTCTCGAGGTGCAATTCGGCTCTGGAGCTGCTTAAGGTGTGCACAAATGTGCTCGAGGAGGTGGAGAAATCGTTCGTGTC
This sequence comes from Cocos nucifera, assembly GCA_006176705.1. NCBI lineage: Eukaryota > Viridiplantae > Streptophyta > Magnoliopsida > Arecales > Arecaceae > Cocos > Cocos nucifera. The sequence continues at coordinate 104,247 of QRFJ01000429.1, forward strand.
CCAGATTCAAGATTGGCATCATGGGTCCTTGTGCTGGAGGAAGAAGAAGCTCCAGTCCAACCAGAAGGTGGATGAGTACGTGTGGCAAGATGTGATACTCCTCAAGGCCACATTGCTCGAGACCAGAGCTAAGCTGCTGCTTAGAGGGGGGTATTTTGACAGTGGGGAGGAACTTTGCAGGACATGCATCAGCATTAGAACTGTGATGCTTGGACACAATCATTCACAGACTCTGGCTGCTCAAGAAACACTAGCAAAGTTGGTCAGGTATAGAAGTAAGTTATGAAGCTGCTTCCAAGCTCTGTGTCTCGTCCTTTTGAGTTTACTGAATCTTTACATTTCAATCATGCTGATTGATACAAATCCTAGCTTTGTTCTTAGATTTTGTTAGACTTGATAAGTACATTTAATTTAGTGCCTTTCATAGGAAGAGCAGCTTAGAGGGTCATTAATAACAGAATTGGCTTTGTATCGACAATGGCAGAAATTTTTTTGAATCTATAATATAGACTTCGCATTAAGTTGGTGGATATGTGAAATAGCGTTGCTATGGGGTGCGAAGTGGGGCCTTGACCTATAGCAGCCCCAAACTGGTGTTGACCTGCCCTGGACCATGAAGCTGGTTTTTTGTTTGATTTTGTTGAGGTGAGAGAATTTTCAAACTTGACCTAATCCGACCCTATCTAAATTAGTTCTTCTTCTTGTCCAATATGTTCTGGACGAAAAGCCAATCAGGTCGGCGTTGGGGCATGCCGGACCTCGAGAGATTCAAATGCATGCGTTCAGCTTTTTTTCAGGAAAGATAATTTTGAATCAGCTTTGTCTCAAAAAAGAAGACGGTTGGTTGTTGGCATTTTAAGTGCAAATGCCATCAACTGTCAAATTTTGGCTGGCATATGGGCTTGCATTTACCATTTGTTTTTGTTACTCAGGATGGTGAAAAATTAATCCCTTATTTAAGCACTTACATCATTTTAAGCTGTTCACCTTCATCAAGCACATATATCATGCTATTCTTTTTTTCTTTTTTTTCTTTTTTTTCGATCAAACATACATCATGCTATTCTTCCCAAGCTGTATTTGGATGAATGTTACAATTCTAGTGCATCTGTCTAGCAATATTAGCCACGGCCATAATTTAATGCATTGCCTCTAGCAAATATAGGTTGACTCTTAATGCCCCTAAACTTTTGTTTAAATCTTGGCAAAGGTGGAATTTGACTCCAGGTCTCCAGTGAATGATTCTCCCGAGGATTCAAATAATTATAGATATGAGGTTGGCAAGAGGAGAGAATTACATGGCATCACCTTATTGACTAAGGTTCGGAATTTTTTTTAAAAAAAAAATGTCTTCTCATAAATTACAAAAGTCTTGTGTTGGTTTTGTGATAAGAAGTTGAATATGGTTACATATGCAAGCAAAAATGTCTTCTTTTGATCAATACCATCGAGGATCATGAGCCACCCGATGATCAATGTGAGGAATGAAGCGATGAAGGCTAATGATGATTGTATGGATACTTCTGTTCATGCTTCGGCAGGCTAATCCATCTCACAGACCACACACAAGAAGACATGTCAAGCACTAACATGTGATAATCCTGATCAATTGTGGATGCACTAACAACATCCCAGATTCGAGCACCAAAAAACTCTTAGTTTTATGTTCTCGCCAGATTTTGGAATTTTATTGACATCACTGAAGAATTAAGATCAGCAACAGACAGCAAAAGCCTCGAAGATTTTTTCTCTTTTTGTTGGGGGAAAAAAAGGGCCTAGAAGACACTGAAGTTGACGGACTGCAAGAGTGGAACATTCATACTCCAAGCAAACCTAAATTTCAGGCCGCAACATGGGCTACGATAACCAGAGCCCAATCGAAGATTTGATGGGCTGGGCCAACAATCACATAATTTTACATAGGATTGGGCTGGATCTCATTACGCAATTCATTTCACGCACTAACAGGTTAGAGATTTGTTAATCTCGTTACGCAACCCCAATTCGAGTTTACCAAAAAAAAGCTTTAAACCAGACCTGGTTCATTTTTTCCGATGTGGGCTCCTACATTATATCGCAATCCAATGTGATTCTTGCTTGGACCAACAAGAGTTAGCTGAAGTCATCCAAATTTCAGTTTAAAAAATTTTTGAATTAGTTTAGTTTCAAGCCATGTAATCATGCTAAATGTCAAATTAGGTCAGGATAAACCAGGATATCTTGCTGGCCAAGTTAGATTTGGCTTGGGCTACTTAGCTTAACCAAGGCGTGCATTCGAGTTACATCCTGCTTAAAAGATCAAATACAAAACGATCAATAAATTTTGGTTGTGCTGAGAATTTGCACCGGATGGACAGGAAAAATCCTAAAGGCTTTCTTGGTACCATTGTTGTTCTTTTTTTTTTTTACCTAGTACAAATTAGTGAAATGCCTACACAAAAAATCTTAGGGTACTATTATTGTTGTTTTGTATTTTTAGAAAAATCAGGCTGATGTATTCTAAGGGTGTCATCAATTTCAATATATCAAAAGATCTGTTAAATTACCATCTTATAATGTAATCAGATTCTTTACTTTAATTATTATTTTTAATTTTATATTTATAATTTATCCATGGGTCAATTTGTTTGGTTGCTGGAGTTGTAATTCCATTATGCAGAGCATCATATCGAATAGGGAGGAAGTGGATCCACCACCCCTCCCTTGCTCGCTGACCGCAGAAAGCGAGAGAACGTAGGGTGGTGGGACCCCCAGTTTTATGGTGAGAGTGAAAGGCCGGTTCCTCTCTCTCTCTCTCCGCACAAAACAAGCAGTACACTCCCCACGGGGGGGCCACTCCCTCATTTTCAACTCCCTTCGTATATATTTTTTATTTGGGGAACAAATTTCGCCACTCACTTTGACCGCGATAAGCATGCCTACAAATAGCTTCCTTACTCTAGAATAGCTAAAAAAATTATATCTTTAATTTTACATCAATTATAAACTAAAAAAATATAATTTATATAAATTAAATTTTTTTATATAAAATATTTTTTAAAAAATAAAATTATGAGATTTTAAATGATTAAGTTTCATTAAGATCGATTGAGACTAACTCTCCTAAAATCCCATAAAACCCACTAAAATCTGAAAGTATCGAAGTCAAAATAGATAATACCTTACATATATAGAATTTAGAGACCTAAATCAGTTATCCAAACCATCTAATCCCTTAATCATAATATAAGTATGACTCTTAATTTAATATTTTGCTTAGATGATATCCTCTTCCAAATTTTGGCATCAACCTTCAGAGGATGATGGATGAATATATACTAACAAAGAATGATTAACCACTCTTAATCTTAAAAAATATTTTATAAATATAAAATTTATCTAAAAATATCATTATTATTATTTATCAATAATTAATTTTTATTCATATTAATATTATTTTTAATAATTAATAATTATTATTTTAATATTAATTAATTTTTAATTATAATAGTCAACAGCATTGGCATGTAGTCCTGCAACGAAGAAACTACATTATCTCATCATAAGCTTGATAAATATTTAAATATTTCCTTTTTTAACAATAATTTGAGTAGAGAAAAATAGTTACAGACTAGTATAATTCTAATAGGGGCGGTAATATAACATATCTTTTGAATCAACACACGCGACATCAGCTAGAACTAAGTAACACTAAAATACAACTTTTCATGAACCCAATAGATATTGTACTGATAAAAAAACATAGATCATTATTGATTATCCTACTAAATTTGTCCAATAAAATGTTTGGCTTAGGTAGTGGTGCTTCTTACATAGATAAACAAATAATGACACCTAATAAATTGCAAAATATTATACAAGTCATTTCATAATCTATTGAGGACATTGTAGTTGAATTTAATATATCCATGGAAAGAAAATGGACCGTGGCCATATGCGTAGAACCAAGAAGGTTAGATTTGGCAAAGTAAACGATATCATGCGTGTAGATTTTGTCTTTGATTCAAAAATAAATGTGTGAATGCGGCTTGATAAATTCTCATTTTCTCCTCTTAAAAAATAAACTCATGGAACCCAAGACAAATGAAAACAGATAAAATTCACATGATAAAAGCGAAATGATTACTTACACTAATAGAACCTGTTGGGGATAAACCCCACTTCCGCCGAAGTTCAGTTCGATGCTCAGTCTGAAGTGGTTGGTAGCCATGGAAGAGCTTCAGCGAACGGACTTTAGCCGAACTCCTACAGCCGGACGAGCTGCTTAGCGGTCGAGCTCCTTCGGACTTCCAGCGGCCGGATTTTAGCCGAGCTCCTACGGTCGGATTTTAGCCGAACTCGTACAGCCGGATGAACTGCTTAGCTGTTTAGCGGCCGAACTCCTTCGGACTCCCAGCGGTCGGGCTTTAGCCAAACTCCTACAGTCGACCGAACTGCTTAACGGTCGAGCTCCTTCGGACTCCCAGCGGCCGGGCTTTAGCCAAACTCCTCAACGACCAAGCTTCAGTCAGACTCCTGCGAGAGCCGAACTCTCTCCGTGTCCTTCCAGCCAGACGCCTGCAGGAGCCGAACTCCCTCCAAGCTTCCTCTTTGGTCGGATTCTCATAGGAGTAAACTCCTTTCGAGCTCCCTCTTCGATCGAACTCCTCAGCGATTACGCCCCGATCGAGCTCTTCAGCGATCGAGCTCCGCTCGGACTCCCACAGGGATCGAACTCCTTCGGCCGAACTCCTCTTGGAGTCCGATCTTCTTTGAAATTGATATATGCCCAAGTCCACCAACCAACGCCTGCTTCCTCGAGCTACGACTGTCGGACCTCGGTGGTATGGCCGCTACTATCAGTCTAGCGACGCCACTCTCTCCGTAACTAGCTCCGTGCAGTCCGCAACCAGACGATATGGCCACCACTACTAGCGATGCCACTCTTTCCGTAACCAGTTCCATGCGACCTACGATATGCCAGTATGGCTGTCACTATCCACCTGACGACGCCTTTCTCTCCGTATCGAACTCCATGCAGCTCCGATGGCTCACCATCAGACGGTATGGCCGTCACCATCAATTAAGCTCCATCTATAAAGGACCCTCCAGATATGCTAACTCTAATCTCTGATCTTTAAGCTCTCCTATCCCTCTCTAAGCTCTGCGAAACTCATTTTCGAGCACTTCATTTTTGTTGGCCAGAGCTGACTTGATCGTCGGAGAGTTCTGTCGGACGGAACTTCATTTTACAGGTCTCCGGTGATGATCTCGTCCACCTTCGCTTCAATTGATTTCGACGATGATCAGATTTTGCATCAACAGAATTTATTTTTTATAGATTTTTTTTTGGCCAAGAGTGGTTGTTGTTTGCATGAATAGTTATAATTTTATTGGATGTCATTGTTACCTTCTTCTCTCTTCCTGTTCCGCGAAGTCTTCTTCCCACGTGTAAATATTTACATTAAAATATGCCGCTTGTCATGGATCAAGATTGTTTTTTGTTATACAACAAAACCAAGCTGTATCTTACTGTTTAGATTCAAACCTGCACTAACAATTTTGCAAACTTAGAAACACCAACCCTATCACATGATAATAACTAAACAATTCTTGTTATCTTGAGGTGTTTCGCTGTCAGAACTTAAGGATGTGACACTGTAGTAAATCCAATACAGGTTATGATGCACAAAGCATGGTATCTCGTGCACTCGCACATGACTCATGTACTATTGTTTGTAGCTCTCATCAAAAAAAAAAAAAAAAAAAAAAGTCATCTGATATTCCAGAGAGAAAAGGGGAAAAGAAAGAAGGAAACGGAGCGGGAACAAGGGCGGGGCCCGGCGCTGAAGGGTGGATGCGGGACGCCCGATGCTTTGCATGTACGGTGCACTGCAACGATAACGACGTGGGGGAAGGGGATTGGACCACGTCCAGCATCCCCCCGCTCACACCATCAAGTACTTTTTTTTTGTGACTCACACCACCGAGTTAATGGACTTGTCCCGCTGTCCCCATGCAACACACGTTTCACCAAAGAAAGGTTCATCTCAATCATGAAGGTAAAAACAAAAACAATCCTCTTACCCTATATAAATAATATTATTTTAATTATTTAAATTTAATTATTTAATATAAAAATTAAAAAATTTTAAATTATATAATTTTTAATATGTAAGTAATTTTAAAATAATAGATCACATAGAATCTTCGTTATAAAATTATGATTTAATCAAATCTAAATTTAAATTAAATTGAATATATTTTAATTTAATTATATATATAAATAAAATAAAAAAATAATAATACAGAAGTGATACCGGTGTCAATGAAAATAATCTCTCTCCTCGTCTTGTCGCATTCTTCTCTGTTCCTTTACTCTCTCTCTCTCTCTCTCTCACACACACACACACGCACTTCACCCTCCCCTCGAGGCTGTTGGCGTACCCTCTATTACTGTTCATGCAAAAAATCTCCCTTGGCTCGAACGGTCTTTGTAAGCAGGAAGCACAAATGAGGTAGGTTTGTAACGGCTATATTTCATGTGACACGGCTTGGAAAGTTAGTACAAAGCAAGGGAGGGCTATCACGATTTGCTAGTATCATCTTAGGATTCTCTAGTGCGCACGGGCATACTTATGATCCCTTGTTTCTTATCTCGCCAGTAATTAGCTTGGAGGACGAGGAGTTGAATGAGTCAAAGTTTCTGGCTATCTCATTTAAAACTGGGGCTCGTGAAGTACATAATTTTGTATTATATTTAGAGTAACAGGATCGACTGGTTGCTAGCTGGAGGAGGCCTTTGCTTATCAGTACGTTGGAAAAGAGGTCGGAGTATAAATGGAAGATGAACCGAGGGGTTAGTGACATTTTTGAGGACCCCAATGCATGAACTGAAGAGAAACGGGAATGGAGCTAGAAATAGAAGGCCAGAAGGCTTCTGCCACGAATCAAAGCCTGATGAACCAAACAATCATGCCAACTTATGCTTGTGTGATGCAACTTAATGTTGTTGCCTCCCCATTATCTATAAAGATATGATCTACTTAAGACCGCATGCTTATAGATAAATGGGAAGTTAACAACCCATGGTTACCGTATGTAGCCACCACGGGATATCCACTAAACAGAGAGAGGTGTGAAGGATTAGGTTTAAAAAAAAAAAAAAATGAAGAATTTCAAGAATTGCATCCTACCTGATAAGTGGATGATGAAACCAACCCCAAATTCATGGCATATAAGTAACTTGCATAGAAAGGACCCCTTGTGAGTTGTTCCAGCAAAGGATGGCATAAAACTAGCAAGCTTTCATAAGGATCCCAAGATACAAATCTAAAACTTCCACAAAGCATCCCTATTATTGTTACCTGAAAAAGTTTTTAGTTCATATATTCCTAATATCAGTACAGTTCCTGCTTATCATTATGAATATATCGTCATCACCATCTCGATATCAAAGAAGCATCAAAATAAACATTAAGATGTTAATGCCAGGTCACCAATAACATGCTGTTTAAGGAGGTTTATTTTCATTGATGGAGGGAGGCAGATTTTATTATTCTAACTTTACATAAACATACTTCGAGGACGGCTCAAGACTGCAATTCTGCAGGATAGTTCGAAGCCAAAACAGGCCTACTTCAAAATAAGTACACAACTATTACAAAACTCCGACTGTCATATTCTTGCCAGCATCAGTCTTTCTATAGAACTGTTACCTCCCCAAAGACAAAGGATCCATAATTCTGTACCAAAAGAGCACCATAGATTTTCCTGGCTTCCCCTCTAAATTTTTCCATATTTGACAACTTGGTGCTACCGTAAGTTCTGTTGGAGACATCTTCCACAAAAAGCTACAGATGGGATCAATGATGAGTCTGCGAGTAATACAATGAGCTCAGCTGACCTGCTGCAGGTGAGTGGAAGACAAATGGGCTAGGTGGAACAGGACCCAAACCCTGTGAGAAGTATTCTCCCTTCATGAAATCAGCATTGACCCTTGGGTACAAACTGGTAAGAGAGGGCCTTGGGCCACCTGTGACATCCCTGGAGATGAATTGGTTCTGTGATGGAAAATAGAAGAATTGTCTTTGTGGCATAGCATCTGGACCCGGAGTTGGTGGAGGCAATGAACCTGCTGGGGTCACCAGGCTGCCTCTCCGTTTCGCCTCCGTTTCAGGACCGTCGTCGATTAGAATGACCTCTTGCATAGTGTGGGTAGCACGAGTGGAAGAAGGTGGCTTTTCGCGCTGGTGATGAGGTGGATCTGTTCTTCCAACACTGCACACGGCTGGGGAGATGAGATTTTTGCAAGAATTTTTCTGCTGAACGTGATGATCCATCAAACCATTTTGCGTCGGAGCTCCTGCAAAGCCATCAACTTGCAAGCCAGGTGAATAGTGGAGCATTTGGTGACCACCCATTGATGGAGGCCGGCCAAGGAAGGAACCACCATCAAGAAGCTGATGATGGCACTGAAAGTTCTCATGATTCACCACAAAGTTGGTTGAAGCTAATCCAAGAGGGGAGAGACATCTGGCATTTGTTAGGTAGTCTGAAGGAGAAGTTGGAGGTTGCACAGGCTCTTCTTTTTTCGCCACCATCAAATCCTTACCCATCAACCTCAGTCTGGGATTGGCATTGGACTGGGTTTTACTTTGGAGACGATGGGCTAGGGGAACCAAAATCGCTGCAAGCTGGGATATTTGTAGGAGAGTCCAAGGAGATCTTAGTGGCATTGGACTGAGTAGGTGATTCCAAGCAGGTGGCAGCTGCATTAGCTCTCGGGCTCTGATACGGATGGAAAGAAGAAGACATTCTAGGCCCAATGTACAGGCTGGAAATCTGCTTCCCCTTGGAAGGTAAAGTTGTCCCAGCCGTGACAACTTTTTTCACCAACTGCGACTCTTTGGAAAGGCTCTCCCTGCATGAGCAGCAGAAAGGTTGGCCCTTCGGAAATTGTTCCACTTTGCTTTCTGGCAGAATCACCTTAGATTCCCTATTATTTCTCTCTGCAATTCTCCCTTCAGTTCCTCCACTGTTTTCTGTAGATGGCACTGCAAAGCCTAACTTATCTTGAGCAGGAGTATGTCTCAACAAAATTTCTGACTCAGTATCTTTGGATCTGGAGTCTTTTGGAAATGGGAGAGAAACAGTGGAGGCAGTTGACTCAGGAGATTCAGCTGGTTCCCCATCATTAGCGAAATGATTCGATGTTACTCTAACAGAAGTTGCTGATGAGTTCTCTTGATGAACTTCCGACCCCAGATCCCCATGACTAGTTAAACAGGCACTAGACTCCTGGATGGAAGCTGTATCTGCCTGGCATTCTCTATACTGAGATGCACAGGAGTCTTTCAGCCCCACAAGTCCCACATCATCAGCTATTTGATTGTCCCGATCACGCAGAACATCACCGCAAGCCATTTCTTGCTCATCGAGCGATCTTTGCGCAACTTGTACATGATCCTCACCAGTAGAGATAGACCGCACATGTTCGATCACAGATCGCTGCAGGTCGAATCTGGCATTAGAAGCTGGTGTGAGGTTTTCCGAGATTGCGGTTCCACTAGTAACAGCATCACCAGTAACTTCTTTCATGGAAGGTTCCGCAGTCACATGATCCCCAGAGAAAGATGATGAGACCTCAACTTGCATGTCTCTAGTTTCATTTCCAGGGTCCTGGCATTCAGCTTTCAAAGGGAGCTCTTCCATTGTGCTTGGAGCTTCTCTTTCATGTATAGAATCTGGGATAACAATGGTGCTTGGAGACACTTGGTCCACACTCTCCCCCATTTCAGACCTTGGCACATGCTCTGAGGGGCCAAAGTGATGACTCCTGGGTGTTTCATTGGCTCTAGTACCATCTGGGCCAAAATCCCTGATAGAGGCATACATCCCTTTGACAAGAGAGCGAACTTCCCGTTTACCGGTCCTCAATATAGACCTGTGTTTGCGGAACCTTTTAAAGGTAGTGGGTTTCTCATTTAAATCACCCTTGCTTGCTTCCAAAGAGAAGGACGGACTTCCAACCAAGACATTCTCCTCCAAAGTTGAACAGGCCTGATGTCTCACCAAGGTCTGACAATTCTCGGCAACTTTAGTTGTCATGTCAGAAGAGTTATCAGACTTCTGCCTGCTGCCCATGTGAACCTCCTCTCTTTTGCTTCTTGGCGAAGAGGTGAAAGTCCCTGAAGATCTTGATAATTTCAGCAGAAGACCACCGGCCAAAGAAGGATTTTCTGACGACGACTTAGAGGCAGGTTGTTTGGGAGACATTTTCTTCCCATATTCCATGGTATGGACCATGTTTGACTGGGGATTTACCCTCTTGGTTCTTGGGGAAGTAGTATTCAAGTCTTCGGATGGCCTTGAGACCTTCAAGATGTGGCTTCTCATAGCGGTCGAGTTATCTGAGTCTCGTTGGCCATTCTCAGCCAATATGTCCCTGGCGATGGCAACCGTGTTCTTCAAGTTTTTATATCTGTCTTTGTTGTTGAGTTTTTTCGGGAGGTCCGAGCGTTTGGAGCACACCCACGGTCTCAAAGTGGCAGAACTACTCGTGTTGACTTGGTCACAAGCATTTGATATATTTGACTCTCCCTTTGCCTTATAAGTATCGGCATGACAGTCTCTTTCAGATGCTGGTTCAATCTGGTTACCAAATCATGTAACTCATCAAATCAAACATCGCAAGCAGAAGAAATAGAAACAAGGATGCGATTAAATTGGTCGTGCAGGATGCAGACATATGAGAAGAAATTTGAGAGCTTGCAGAAATAAAACTTGTGAGTAAACTACTATAAACTGTTTGTAGCTTATGCCAGGTATCAGAGATCAGGAAGCATGTTCAAATAACAGCAAAAGTCCCAAGAAATTGGGAGGTAGATGCTACAAAGCTGGAAGGCTGTGCAATCAATATCCAGGGAGAATTTGAGGAGATGGGGGAAAAGCTGACAAAACTGAGATCCAGAAAGCTGCATAAATTATACTGATGCTGCCCACAACAAAACATCAATTGCAAATCCAAAACTCCATCCAAACCCATGGACAATACACAGCTTAATCTTGTCTTTTTTTTAATAAAAAAAAAAAAAAAACTTTTGGGTTAGTTTTTTTTTATTTATTTATAATTTAAGAGAGATGAACTCGGGAATATGGAGCTTGCTTCAGGCTGTCAGTAAATCTAGAATTTAAACAAGTTTGATATAGATATTTAACTCTCTAAGGAGATGGAGAAGACAAAAATTTATTTAAGTTTGGCATACAATTAACCTGAATAGAACTAACTCCAACCTCCAAAATTTTTTGAAACTCACTAGGCTTTGCATATAGCAATACTTACTTGCTAGATTATGGAGAATTTTCATATCATCTAGATTTACTCAAATCTAACCAAAGTACTCGGCAAGTGAGAAAAAGATAAAGCTGCACATACCCGGGCTTTCAAAAGCTTGAATGAGCTTAACTCCTTTTTATGTGCCTTCACTTTCATATTCTCTGAACAATTTGATGTGAAACGCTTTTTCTTGCTGATCAACATACACTTGCTTCCCTCGATGTCCTTTGCATGCTTCCTCAGCTTGGAGTCCTCTCTTGACATCACCGGTGGTGTATCGTTGAACTTGGACAAAATTCGAAGTTTTATGCCATTTGAATCAACATAGACAGCTCCTTCATCTCTAGCACCCATTGGCAACAACTTCAATCTTTTCGTCTCGGTCGGCTCCTCGTTGGTTAACGTTACCAAAGCCAACTCCAAAGCCCACTTTGTACCATTCCTCCTGTCAAGGTCCTCAAGAGTGCAACGGGGAGCAGTTTTGTATATGTCCACCATCAACCTCTTCTTCTTCGGTTTAACTTTGGGTGTTGAAAAGCAGGTCAGGACCTGATTAGTTTTGGACTCCACCGAAAGGCATTGATCCATGTGAGCATTCAAAGTGGTGTTTGAAGTGGATGAGAACGTTTTACAAACAGGGCAAGTCTTTGAAGCCATGGGATCTGAAACTGTGCTAGAGTTGGATACTATATCTTCTGCTTGGCTGGTCACGGAAATGGCACCCAATTTTACTATCAAGCTGCACTTCTTTTCCGATGGTTCGCCCGAGCTTTCAAGCTTCTGAGGCAATGGAGCAGGCCCAGCAACTTCTAGTTCTGATGATGCTTCTGAGAAACTTTTATTTACAGATACTGAGCAAGGAAGTTCGCTGATCTGACCAGAAAATCTTCCAGTTTGATCATCATCACTTCTCACTGCCAAGGAGATTTCAGTATCTCTATGGACATGTTCATCCAAAGCAACTTCTTGATCCACTGTATGTTCTCCTTCGTCTCGTGGTGTGTATCGAGCTCGATCTGAACACTCTACAACCAACTCATGCAACAGCAAACAAGACTGGCCTTTGATACTATCAGCGCCCACAGTATCCGCACAATAAGGCAATTCAGCTTCTAAGCAAGCAATTGGTTGCTCCGGTTCTACTTTCTTTCTTACACACTGAGCTCTCACCAAATCAGGCGGCTCGAAAGGTGGCAATAAATCACTGACGCCATGCTTCAAACAAAGTTGCAAAAGCTGCCCAGGAAATGGCCAATTCGTTTCAATGCCTTTGCTCCGGGATGTGAAAACATAATCTCTGAAACCAAAGCAACAGATCTATTAGATCCTTATTGCAAAATACCATCTACTGGTTTGTAAATTTCCAAGCCAAAAAAAAAGAAAAAAAATAGAAGTCCACCTCCTATGACCAAGCAAAGCAAAGAGATCCATCTTTTGCAGCAGACTCAGCAGTCAGCACCAAAGCAACTCGGATCATATCATATGTTATTTTCTAAAATTAGATACTTATTACACCAAGGAACTAAGCATACATGCTACAGACATCAGACCCTCTAAATCAGTCACACCATTAACAAAGACACTAACCTTGTTATTAGATAATACTGTTAATTAAAAACCCAAAAACATATTATAATCATATGAATTAATGAAGAACTAAAACCGCAAACAAAGCGGCAGAAGTATTTCGATATCAAACTCACAAACATGAAATCACACAAGAAATCAATAACTCATTGCTGATGGATCTATAAATCTGGTATAAGAACATAAGATAATAATAGCACAAACTATAAGATGAACCTTTACTGCTTGTGGTTACCACAAAACCATGAACTGTAGGGGGGGGGGGGATATCCAGATCCGGTGAAGATTGAGCCCCACATCAAAAGATTTGGAAGTGAGAGACAAAATGCAAAAGAAAAGGATACCAAAGGTCCTCCAGAAATTAAACCATAACTGCAATTAATAATTTCTCCTATTGGAAGCAGCCAATTGCATCATAGGGCAGTGCATAATGGAACTGTTACCTTATAGAGAAATTGGGAGTTGGTCTCTCACTAAGGTCTACTGGATCTGCCTGTTGGAGGGCGAGCTTTTCAGAAGCCCTCTCATCAGCTTTCAGAACCGGAAGCTTGGAGGAACACGAGGCGTCTGAGGGGTTTTCAGTGGATAACATCTGAAGAAGGCCTTCTCTATTTTGCCTGGTTGGTAATCCAACAGGTGTACTAGCCCAAGAGCTTCGCTGCAACTGGGCCTTCTCTTTTGCTTAGCCTCCAGCATAACCAAGGACTTTAGGCTCTCAGACAACACCTCAAAGGAACAGAAACACCAAATAGGAGAGCAGACTTCTCTTTTCCTCCCTTCACCTGATTTGATGCCTGCATGATGAAAGGAAGGGTAATCAGGCCAAGGAAAACATGTACCGATTTAGAGACAATAGAAACCAATGATACAAGAGGGAGACTTCTGGAACATTATTTTATGTAGGTAGACTAAAGGCATGGCGGCCTTCAAAACCGATGAAAGTTGGATCAGACTCCTTGGAGGCCAAGGCCTCCTTGCCTCCCACACAAAGGGGAGATCACAGGTCAGGAGGGTAGAAACTTCCAGAGTTATCATTTTATGTGGCCAGAGAGTTGAAGAAACTCATAGAACCAAGGAACTCATCCGAAAACTGGTACAAGTCCATACGAAGAACAATCTCCAAGAACAAGAGAAACAAGGGAAAGAAGAAGAAGAAGAAGAGAAGGAGGAAGAAGAACGGAACAAAAGGAGTACTTGGCTTAAACCCACCACATGAAACTATATTTCATGTGAAAAGGAAGAAAAATAAGAAAAGGGAAATACCCTTCAAAACAAAAGGTGGGAGACCAGAAGACCGCAACCCACTAAGGAGAAGCAAAAGCCAAGGCAAACAAAACCATCACAGGTTGCTTGGGAAAGAGACCGGCAAAACCAGGAACGAGAGGTTTCGAGGAAGTTGATGGAGAAAATAGAAGGAAGGGAAGTGGAGAGAGAGAAAGGGAAATGAAATCACGCAAGAGCTTAATCTTAGACTAAGGCCTTGCTTTGATGGGTTTCCAACAGGAAACATGGGGGAAGCAGCGGAAGATGCCACACACAGCGATACTTCTGCGGGAAACCAACAGAACCGTATGGCCAAAGCATAAGCAAATCTAAAGAGAACCCATCTGAGATTTTCTATATTGTTCCAAGAACTCCATACAAATCCATGATCCAACCAAAAGATTCGAGAATACGAAAGGACAGAGAAAGGAGGGGGTGTCGGTTCGAAGATCCAGCAAGGACAAGGCCGATGCAGCCCCCTTAATGCAGTGATACAAGAAATCCCAAGGAAAATCCATGACATGTTACCTTCCTCCCAGATACACAGAGCCAAGAGGGAAAAGGAAGCAAAAATAAAAGAAAGACCAAAAAAAAAAAAATAGACACAAGAGCTAATAAGGGAACCCATGGACAAAAATAGATAAATAGACCATAAAATCTTATGCAAACCTTCACTTCCAAGCATTACCCCCTCATGGATTCCACCGGGAAGCAAATAGAACAAGCTAGCTTAGGTGGGAGGAGAGACTTCAGAGCTCACCCTTGTTTCATTTGCTACAAGAAGTGCGAGATGAGGAAAACTGATGTGTGTGTGTGTGTGTGAGAGAGAGAGAGAGAGAGAGGTGGTTCTTCTTCACGGCAAGAGATAGGGAGAAATAAAAGAGAAAAACACCACCCACTCACACATTAAACGCATCAGGTTCTCCACCAAAAGCAGGCCTGTACCATTAACAGCAACCGAGAGAGAGAGAGAGAGAGAGAGAGAGAGAGAGAGAGATGGGGGAGGGAGAAAAGGAAATGGAGGATTTTTCAGGGAGCTGTCCTATCCTACACCTACTCTGTAGCTTTTTTATTTTTTTTTATTTTCTCTCTCCTCTTTCTTTTCTAATATTAGGAACAGATTAAAGAGGGGGATAGCTTTTTGACCCTGCCTTTGCATTAAATATGGGAATGCCCTTGTTTGTTTCTTTTCTCTTGTCGGTTGGCCAAACTACCCCCGCTGTAACTTGGGTTCATGCTCTGGAATTCCAGACTCCCCTTGTTGTTTCCCGTACTTTAAAATATAAAAATTAATTTTATTATTCATTAAATACGACCTCTGGTACTTCTTTACGAAATGGTTGTGATAATGCCACATTTGAAAGCAATCTTTTTGAATGCGAGTGGGATCATTGAAATTTCCCTAAAGATATGAGCCAGTGATTATCTTAATCGAGTCAAAGCATGGATCACCACTTTGTAAGCAAATCACACCTTAAACATTCTAAGTTCCTATTTCCCTCCATTCTAGTGCCTTCATTTAATCTTTGATTATGGTTAACATTTTTTTTTTTTTAATTTGAAAAAAAAGAAGAAGTCATTGTTGGGCAAATGTAAGTGAAATTTATTTAAGGTCAATTTTAATTGATTTATTACCTCTTGGTGATCTCTCCATGACTCTTCGTGGGCCCTCTTTTTAGGTTCAATCCATGGGGAATAGAAGTGGGGCCCTTGTGCTCCCTTTGCAGCACTGGCAGGAGGGCGATGGGGAATCGGCTTTGCACAGTATCTCAACGACATTAGGCTTAACTTATAAATATGGTATTAAAATTAATAAGTGCGATCACCCAAACGAAGAAGGCACTTTTTTGTGCACGCCACCCTCTCGAAAAATTATTGGTCAGATTGAATCTATCAGGTCAACGGTGAGCCAATCTAACCATAGAGCAATATGTACTATACATTGCTTTTTTTCTTTTTTTTTTTTTTTTATGTGTTCGTTTATGTTGATCTATGATTAAATTGATCTATTTTTAAATTGATAGGTCTGATCTAATCAATATTTTTTTCTTCCTCTAGGATCACGGTAAAGAAATCAATGTGCCATCATTATCATTGTAGGCTTCCACATAATACTAATTTACTGTCTTACGGAATATAAAAACGTTGATAAGGGTATCATCGGAATTAAAGGCATGATACTGTTTTAGGCACATGCAAAGCTACTTTGTTCTGTAATAAAATAAGATAATGCATAATGTGAGCATATATTGCTCATGTGTAGTTAATGACGGATTTTGAACATTTGACGGCACTTTATCGTCCACAAATTTCTCACATCCGGTGATGAGAAAATAGGTATCACATCACCCCACCCACTAATGTGAATCCCCTTGAAGGGCAAGGTTATCTTCACCCTACATGATACCCCAAAGAAATAGACCCGGTCAAATTGGCGCAAGCAGGGTGCAAATGGGGCAAGGTGCTAGTAATAATTATTTAGGATACATTTTAGACCTAAATGATCTACTCAATATATTATATTAAACTAATTATAAATTTAATTAAATCTTAATTTGTGCAACAAGGTTAACTTTTAAAATAAATTTGATATAGATAAATCTAGCTTTTAGTTCAAGTTAGACTTTTATAGTGTTTTTTTTTTTTTTTTGTATATATATATATATATATATATATTTTAATATGATTTACAATCACTGTAGCCAATATTGACAGAACAAGTTTATATTTGGTTATGGATTTCAATTAATGCTGAGGACCTAAAATTGATCCATAAGAGAATATCAGGACTATGATTTATGTTCAACTTAATATCCTATAATAATTTTATAAGCATTTGTAGTCTTAATTTAAAGTATGATCAACTGCATAATGTTGACATGGCATAATTGGTCACAATCTCCAATTGGCACTATGTCCATTGCATTACATGATTTTTGTTTTGC
This sequence comes from Cocos nucifera, assembly GCA_006176705.1. Classification (NCBI taxonomy): domain Eukaryota; kingdom Viridiplantae; phylum Streptophyta; class Magnoliopsida; order Arecales; family Arecaceae; genus Cocos; species Cocos nucifera. The sequence continues at coordinate 121,359 of QRFJ01000429.1, forward strand.
AATTTCAATAAAAATAAATAATGCTTGCAGCCATACATGCGTAATATTTATAGAATTCAATTATCATATCAATATAAATATTTTTGTCATTATTGAATAATATAAATGAAGTCAAGCTAATTTAGAATAGTGTATCAAAATCCAAATTAAAATTGTACACATCTCTAAAGTAATACTCTACAATTGTGGAATTAAATTGAACCTATCTCGTGGAAAAAATTTAGGCAAACCAAGTAGAGCTTTCAAAGGTTAAGTGGACCAAATCTGATCCAGGGGTCTTATTTTAGAGTCGCCTTTTGGGTGTCAACAATGATGAAGAGTCATAAAGGCGGGAGTCCCCCACGCCCCTTGCTTGTTTGAGGATCCAAAGGGGGCCATATCTTTTACGGAATTGGTTGCAGATATCTAACAACATCCAGTCAAACGGGTGATCAAGAGTGTTGGTATAAATATTTCCTTGTAAAGGACTCACATCAAGTGTAAACTGAATGGGTTTTATAAATGTTTCTTCCGCTTCCTTCTTCCTTCTTTAGGGCCACGTCATAGGGTTGAAATGGAGATGCTAGCCTTTTTTTTTTTTTTTTTGTGTGTGTGTGTGTGTTTGTGGAGCGTTCCCATACCCTCTTTTTTATGAGATATATCCAAGGTTCCCTTCTTTTCAAAAGGAAGATCAGAAACGGACGAGGATGGGGCCAACAAAGGAAAAAGCCCTCCTTATGCCTTCATATTACGGATACGCACCTCCAAGTATGTAAACTGACGAAAATATCCTTTAGACCAGAGATTTTTTTTCTTTTTTACTTTTTTTTTCTGGTGGAGAAGGATTGTTCCGTAGGCAAAGGCTATTTAATTCCAGACAGGCCTTTAAACTAGGATTAGTTTGACTGGATTGTAGGCGCGACCGCGTGAGATGTACGCGAGGGGGAAGACAGCGATTTGTAGGAGTTTATAAATAATTGTATGATCTTTTATTCACCGATCAAGAATTAGGTCCAGTTATTTTGTAGGGTATCAACCAAAGAGATCCACCCTTATTTTGTAGGATATCAAAGGATTGATATCCTGCTAGCTACCTCCAGGATCAAAAAAGCATATTGGTGTTGGAGTCCAAGTTTTTCTAGTGAATTTTGGCTCATTGATTTTTTTTGGATAATTTTTTTGTCTCAATTATTTAACAATTAAAGAATAGACCTATGAGTCCTCAATTTCTTAGTTTGATGGGACCACAAATCTGAATGAATAGCTCCATAGTCATGTCTATTCCTTCTTTCTTTTTCCTATTAAATCTTCTCATATCAACAGTTGGCAATGAATACAGGAAATAGTTATAGAATGAATGGAAGGAGAATTTGGTCTGTTGAAGGAATTTTGGGATATTCTTTCTCTCTAATTTTTGCAACCACAAAAAAAATTATGTATGGTAAACAAAATGTGCATTGTATAGCATAGAGATACAAGAGGTGTCGTGTCAATATCACCAAACTATTTTTTCTAATATATATCTATATTTTGGTTAGTGCTGACTTGTTATTGCAAGCTTATAGTTACAATAGCAATAATATTTTTCAAGTTATAGAAAATATTTAAATTAATTTTAAATTTTTTATATTGGCATGATTCTCTAAATTATTTTTCATAAACAAATTAATTGGGAATAATTCAATTATTTTAAATTATGTAAAATTATTTATAAGTAAGTTGGGATTGCAAATTTAGTAATTTTGCTTGTTCACCTTGGGAAAAAAAAAATCAAAAGCAAAAAAAAAATCCAATAATTTTTTTCCTGATAATTTCGCATAAGCAATGAAGAATTCCGATAGGCCAAAAAACATCAAAATAAAAAGAAATAAAAAAAAGGGCTAAGGGAAGGTCATATTAAAAGAATGTAAAACTAAATAATAAAATATTTAAAAGTATGAAAAAAACATAGTTGAATATTTTATTTTTACTAAGAAATTATTTCTATTTTTATTATTCTATCATTTTCTTAAGCAAAGATAAATAATAAAAAAATTAAAATTTAAAATTGTATTGAAAATAAATAGAGAAAATATCATCATTAAAACAGAGAAAGTAATAAATTGAAAAAAAAAAGAACACTAGCTATAGATATTTAAAAAAATATTTAAATTATAATATTTGTGAGAGTACATAAATATTAAAAATAAATTTTACACATAAATAAAAGAATATTATGATATTATTTTTATAATCGATATATAATCTAAATATCATATTATTGTGATATTTATTTTATAATTTATATGCAATATAAATTTTATATTATTTTTTTTCAACATGTAGGGTGGACAGATGTTAGAAAAATGCCAAAAGTAACAACAACCCCTGAGCAATTTTAGCTCTACGGCGGGCCCCTATAATAGAAAATTTTGGATACCCATATTTGGTATATATATATATATATATTTTAAGATTTGTTTGTTAGTATTATCTTGTAATTTAGCATTATTGGTCGAGTTCTACGTGGCGCAGACTCTTGACGCACATGAACGCACATAGCCCCTCCTCAACGTAGAAGCGGCTCAGCTCTTGATGGTGGTGGGTGCGGATTCGGGTGCCTGAGGAAGCGGTCGGCGTGAAATCGAGCGAGCGAGCGTGATCGGTGCCGTCAGGCACGGCCAGCTGGGACCCACGTGCGGCACCAATAAACCCAGGGCCCCGCGTGCGTGGCAGCCGAAACGCCCTTTGACTTTGACGACACGCTTATTGAGCACGGCTGGGTTGGCGCCCGGGGACCACCCCAAGGGAGACCGGACGTGGACGCGTGTCCACGGTGATATGCCTAGCTGGCACCGTAATTTGTTGTTACGTTGCCCGTTGCCCGTTCCATCCACTCCGGTCCTTTAAGCTTCCCGTACTCTCTAGTGTCAGGCTTTCAGCGATGAATCGTGGGGATCATTTTTGTTACCTTATGCGAAACAGCTGAAAAATATCATCTATTTCATAAGACATGGAGGATGAATCCGTGATGTACAAACTATGAGTGATTGACAGCTGGATATCTCCATTTTTTTTTTCCTTGTAGAAAAGAGAATTCAAAAAGAAACTTGTAATCAGAATTTTGCAGTGGTCCAGCTTTTGTTACATAACCAGAATTCAAATTATAAATATAATAGTTATAACGGTTACTATTTATGATTATAAGAGAAACTTATGATCAGTAATCTAAAAGAAGCTGCAATGTGGGTCCAAGTTACTATCCATTCAGTTGAAAATTAGTGCCCAATTTTTATTTTTATTTATTTATTTTTTCAGGTAGCACAATGAATTCGATTTTAAAAACTTTATTTCATTTAGATGAAATAGTAAGAGCATGCTATTTCTCTACATTAATTCGAAAATTACCGATCTAGGTGAGATCGGATGGGTACGGATGTAAAGAATCGGGAAAGGATCTTTCTAGCTTTCATTCTGGATGTGGAAATGAGCATGTTCCTTGCAAGTAGTTCAGCCATGCGTATCTTTCCACATAAATTCGTGACAGTGATGCCTGATTAGTAGCACCTAATTATTGATTTGCATGATAAATTAAATCCGCGTCGTTGCATTTATGGTTGAAACATTCTCCTCTCATGAGTTCCTTCTATTTCTCTGATCAAAAAATGCGTTTAGTAATTCTGTATCACTCCAAAATGTTTCTCAGCTGTTGTTGGGTACCCTCATTGCTCCGAATTGGAATGGTGAAGTGTAGCATCAAATAAAAGCAAGAGACGCTTCATCCTCCATCGTGCCAAAATTCATTTTAGACCAACTGCAGCAAAATTCCTGTTGCTCAAGTCACAATTTGGAAATTTACCATTTGATTCCGATCATGCGATGTCTCTAATGCTCTTATTAGCACGACACCGGTGATAATTTGGTCAGCCAGTTAATAAGTATCATGTTACACGACATTTTGGTCAAGTCTAGAACAAGCTCCTATCCAATCAAATAGGAAGCTGGCCCAAGCTTGAACGGATCAAACACTTGCAAGCCCTTGTCAACCCCCTTGAGTAACGTCCACCAAGATGATCTCCTTGTCATTACTAAAGAGGAGGATGATAGTTCTAGGGGCCTGCATAAAATTCTAATCAGGATAGCCAGATATGCCAACTACTTAAAAAAAAACAATTGGACCTGACATTGTTTTAAACTAGGAATCCTTGGTTCCAAATTCCAACCACGCTTCCCTGACCGTGTCCGAGACCAAGGGACAGAACCCTAACACCATTGGTTTAAATTAATGGACAGAAATGACAAATTAAGGCTGATGTAGGCTACTAACAATCCCGATTTGTAGGGGCGACATATCGAATTTTTTTTTAAAAAAAAAGAAAAAACAAACATTAAGGTTTTTAAAGGCCTAAAATGAAGTATTATGCATCTTTATAGGACAAATTAGCAGCCTCCAGGTCATGGTCCAGTTGTATTGCTATCAATAATTAAATAAGCTTAGTACTTAAACTAATTAGTAAAGTTAATGAATTGATGTTGGTATCAGTGATTTGGATTCGAATCCTGCTCTCATGTGATCCGTTGTCTGGCTTCCTCTCAACATGTTTGTCAAAAGAAATATCATGATCCATTTGGAACTTGAGAGCTCCGAAATTAATTCGCTCCAAAGAGCCTTGATTTAGACCTAAAACTATTCAATTGCCCTCCATGAGGTGCCGCAGGCCATTAGGTGGTAGTAGAAGCCCGCATCTTTGCAAAACAATGACCTTGGTGTCCTCTTAATAGGTGGCATCATCTGTCTTCCTTGATGTTAACTTTGAGAACTGAGAAACTCACTAACCTATGGTGTGTTTGAACTCGGGCAATTGCCAAGTGTTACATTGTGTTTGCCTTGTTATCTAATACATTAAGGGTTCCTTGAGCACGTTGCTTCTTAATTTTTATTTGCCTCTGTTTAGAAATACAAACAACAAACGTATCCACTTGAGTGTGGTAAAAAAGATGTTCAAGCAAATCACTTAACCAAAAACTATATCTTAGTCCATCTCCAAGGGAAGGTCTGATAACCAATCCAATAACCCGATCGACTTCGCGGCGAGTAGAATTATGCTTAAGTAAAATTACTTGAGCTTATGAAAGGATAATCTCTGCTTAATAATGATGAAGTCGAATTAATTACTTGGTACATGATTCCTCGTAATTAACTGCTTCAACAATTTTTAGCATATCAGATAATATTTTGACCCTCTGCACGCTACACTTGGCTTGTTGGGTCACTGAGATCAAGAAATGGCACCCACCCGTCAGCGGCAAGGCGCCATTTTGTATACCATAACAAAAATCTCCACCCATTTTAAAAAGAAAATCAATCGTCACTTCTGGAAAAAAAAATCTGGATATTTTAGCCTAACCTTAAACTTAAGACTGAGTTTAGATGGACAAAACCATCGACAATGGGTTTCTTATGTGAAAATCTGACATTAGCAACTTTAACTCACCCAAACGTATGGAGTACAGAAACGGGAAAAAAAAAAAAAAAAAAGGCATAAACAAGCATTTCCAATTAGTTATATGATAAATAATAGTATGTTAGGGGCCTGCATGGGAAAAGCGGTGCCCCAACTTCGTATTTGTCACGTTTACCAGATTTCTTTAAAATATTAGCACTAGCCTCTGCAAACTTTTATCACCATGGGACAAAACATAAAGGCTTGGAGGTTAGGCTTATGCAAAAAGTCAATGATCCTTTGGTCGAAATCTTACATTAATCACGAGACAAAGATTAAAAAATTTCAAAAATATAAATATACGCGCGAGTGCCCGAACTTGATCTAGTGATGAATTATTTGGGACTAGAATCACGCACCATGAAGCCAACTTTAAATAGCTTAAGAAAATTGCCATGCCAAAAGAAAATAAAAAGACCTCCTTTATTTGTGATCCCTCCATGGATGATTCATACAAACCGGGTACGTGAAGTGTTTTTTTAACTAAAATGGATCTAATTGGGAGGTAAATTTAGCCAACGGATTCTTTGCGTCAATCCAATTTGTAAAAGGGTTTTTAAAATAAGATGTGCCAAAAATTAATTAGGAAAAATTATATCCTGCACCATATGTACCCCTCTCATTTCTATGGACCAATTACCAAGACGAGCACATGATGAATAGAGCTCAAAGAATAAGACCATATAATCAACTATATGATGCAAATGTGTAGGATATAATTTTTCGAAAATAAATGAGATATCCATAGGGCTCGACTATGATTTCTAACCTTCTCCGGCATGTCAGGAGGGGCGAGAGTGTTGGTATTTTATGCTAAGACCCCAATGTGACTTGCACGAACCTCATCAACCCTAAATTTTTGGCTGTGAAACGGATCTGATGGATCTCATGAATGTATGCATGAAATAAAAATTTGCTGCACACCGTATGTTGCTTTCCTAGGTGGATCCAAAGCAGAAATACTATGAGTCAAGATACACCAATCACCACAAAATCAAAGTTCATGTCTTTGAGAGTCACTAGGATGAGATTTCCTCGACCTTTTGTGACCTGGATGGCGGCCGCTTTCTACCAGTCCGACTTGTTTTTGGCACACTTGATGGGTCCAGGACGCCTACTTGGACGCGTTCAACTTGCCCGGCCACTCCATTTCCATTTTGTTTTGTGAGAAAATATCATCCTTCTATTTCGACCACATGTTATACTTTCGGTGCATGAACGATCAGAATGGTGCAAAAACCAATTCAAATCTTCTAAAGGCATCCAATGAACGCATTGATTTATGCCGGTCTCACAAGCATTTCTTATCAACATATAACGTGTTCCACATGAGAGTCTAATAGGGATTTGCCTAATCAGAGTTTTTTTTTTTTAAAAAGGGACAAAACTAAAGGACAAATGTTGCATCCAAATGATCACTTCTCCTTGTCGTGGCTTCAGAAGGAAATTACTTCCCTACACATTTGACCGCAGAGGGGGATGGAGGGGTATTCAGACATTTGAAGCTAGTCTATCTATCTTCAATCTTACCTTGGTCTGCGTGATGGGGCTATATCTAGCATAAACTTGTAGGTAAATTATTCTTACCAAATTTACGGGAATTGATAAGCATTAAATTCCCTCCCGCCCATCCTTAAGTGGAGAAGCAACACAGAAAACAAAAGCGTGAGAAGTTAGCCCTAGATCAATACAAAGATCGGATGCTTTAGAAATAAACTTCAGGAACACGACGACTGAAAAGAAATGCAGAGAAACTACCAGCCAGGAAAGAGGAAAAAAAAAAAAAAAATGATGACCATCCAATATTAATTAATGAATGTGATCTATTATTTTTAACTTTTTTATACATTAAAAATTATCTGATTTGGAGACTTCTTATCCATACATCAAATGATCAAAAAAATATATATTATTCTATATTATTTAAATTATCTAAATTTCTACTAAAATTTTTTAGATCATATAAATTTTGATATGGTACATCGTATCCAATAGGATTCTATTATTCCTTTCAAAAAAAATCTCTCTCTAAGAGTTGCACCGGTCAAACTCATAAAAAAATAAATTTTTTGGTCTGGTTGATAGAAAGCTAGTCGTAGAAAAGTAACCATTCTCCATTTTTGTGATGGGAAAAGTAAATTGTATGCCCTCTGGCAGTATAAGAAAGGAGTATTTGGTAGTTGATTGCATATGTTCGTGAACACCTGCAAGGTTTCAAAGACTACTAAAAATATAAGTTGCCTTGGCGATCGCACTGCTCTGCTTGGCAAGTAGCAATTAGAGATATATTGCAAATTTTCATGCTCACACGAAAATAGATCTCATGCATTGCCTCAAAGATAAATAGAATTCAAAGCTTTACAACCTCTGTTTGATATGCGCAAGAGGTGCTAATGAGCGATTTTCGATCTTTAAATCACCAACCTCCAATGGAGTTGAATGAAGCCCAAGTTACACTTATCTCTCACATATCACAATGGTCAATGCTTTCAGACTTCAAGTATTTCCTATGGCCAAGATCGTAGTAATTCAGACTCTAGAATTTCTGGCTCCTTGGTCAAAATTATGCTGGATAGATCATCATCTGCAGCTAAAAAGGTATCAAACAGATATATATATATATATATATATATATATGATTAATGTTCGTTTTTGCCTTATGAGAGCTGCAGAAGGACAGCATAATTTGCTAGATATCCTCGTGTCCGAATCGCAGCATGGGCCGCACTTCAGTCTGCATCCTAAGAAACATCGAAACATGGAGCAAAGGCGTGTCTTAATTTCCCGGTCCAGGCAGTACCTCTCGCCGGTGCAACGTGCAACATGCGGCATGATGCGTGGTCCATAGCATATCCTGGAACCAAGAAAATACATTCTTATGTATGTCCATAACGTACCTACATAATTTACTTTAATCATGGATCTCCTATTGTGCACCATAAAATATGATACATGGTGTACATCATTCATTGCATGATGAACGACCATACATAGCAATGAGCTGTGCAATGTTCACCATCCCAAGCCATCCATCGAGCATCTTGCACAGCATACACCGTCCATCATCATATAATGGATGACCGCACGCAATAATGAACCATGTGATGCACATTGTTCACGGCCATCCATAGTATAATGAACGATGCATGCGATGCACCATAATATATGGTATACATGTAAAGCAAAGAACCCACGCTCATTCTCTGTTTGACTCTACCTGAATCATAGCATGTCTCGCGAGGCATTCATTCGTAGCTAAGGCTACAACCTCTACCGCATGCATGCATGCGTGCATGACACAATGGCCAATAGAGGGGCAGAATATTGAAAGAAACTATATGATGATGTCAAAAAATTATTAAGTTGATCAAATTTACTGAAGATCTATGATGAAATCATGCTAGCAATCTAGCATGTGTTGCTATTCCACATTAAAAGAAAAAAAAAAAAAAAAGGAAAACGAGGAAGATGAGGAAAAAGTGATTAAATTCATCATGATTCATCTAATAATTTCTTCTTCATCACATATTAACAAATGTGGCTAAAATGTGAAGGCTAGGGACATGGAATGATGGAATGGGGCAAATGATAGAATCAAGATGCTTATTACGAAGTATAAAGTAGGGGGCGAGGTGTTAGACAAGCCAATAGTACATACTTGCAGTGCTCGATCGTTAGGTTCTCATAACCTAGGATAGCTTGTTGATTGAAGCATCTTCATTGCCACTGATCGCATGTTGTATCATCTTTGCATGCAATAACAATATGATCTGCTTGCCATGATGAGAACCGATTCCATGCACATGATGGTGGTCCTCATTCCACCTGGATGTTATGATTTTGCTACACTCATGCTAAATTAGATAAATATTTCTAAACATAATTAAGAGTTAGTGTTTAACAACTTTATTTATTTATTTCCATGCACCGGTGGCCCCAAAAATACCCTACTAAATAGACGCTAATCCTGATTCTTTGAAGCCATTTTGCTCATCTGCTTTTATGTCAGTTCTTTTTTTTTTTTTTTTTTTGGCTTGGAACCACCCCTTCCCTTCTACGAGTTAACCTAGGCAGCTGTAGAGACCGAGAGCAATAAAACCAAGATTTAAACAAGGCTGGAGTACTTGAAGGATGACATATTTCAAGTTTTAAATCTCTAATTTATTAATAGTCAAAAAAGAAAAAGAAAAAGAAAAAAACTCTGATTTATTAGGCGAGAGGGTGTCCCACTGAGCTACATGCAATCTCAGTCTTCTCTTTGGTTAATTTTAGCTAGACCAAGATTTTATGGTAAGTACTTCCTACAAAGTCACATAAGCAAGTATAAAAGGTGGTGCTATTAGAACAATATTGGCACCCCTCTCTCTTAATTTTGTGGAAGACTTCCATGCTTGAATTTGATCAAAGAGATGCAATAGTACCGTACAATCATAGACAATTTCAATGCACAAGGGGCGCAAGTCAACTTGTACAATTCTTCGGTACACAGAACATGATCACTTCGTATGATTCAACTCAAAGAGTTCAAGTCACGTACTGTAGGTTAGTTGCCCGTGATTCGAAAACATTTTAGTACTATTTCACTAGATTTGGATACACTTTGTTTTTGGTTTTCTATTACGGTTAGTTTGTGATACGCATCCAGCTTATTCGGTGGAGCATGTCATCACTTGTTTGAGTTTTAAAAAAAAATCGTAACTCAGTCACAATTGAGATTATGTTTGATAGTTGGCGGTCTGTATCGATAATTTAAAAGAATTCACTAAATTACTATATTTATTATATATTTTAAATAATAATTTAAATTATTTTGATAATTTATCGATGAGAAGGCAATCTAAATAGTCTTAAAGAGAGATGGCTATTCAAATTATTATTTTTTTAATAATATTTAAAAAAATTAGATAAAATTATTTTTAAAAAAAATATACAAAATCTATTGTCCAACTATTCCTTCTCTCTCCATCCCCCCCACCTCAGCGGCCAAGTGCAACACTCTCACCCTCCTTTTCTCCGAACTCTCTTGCACCCTCGCCGTCCTCAACCACCTCCCCCCACCCATGCCCTCATCATCTCCGGCCACAGCCCTCATTTCTACGCCGGCATCGACCTCTCTTCCCTCGCCTTCATTACCATCACCCCCTCTTTTGATGACTTAACCTATTACATTCTAAATTCGGATCATAACACGGCCATGCTATTGAGATATATCATTCTTGAAAACATAAAGTCTATCGATCATAGTTAGCTAAAATTCATCATAAATAAAATATAATAAAATATTTAATTTCATTATTCGTTAAGTAAATAAACTAAGATTTATCCAGAGTATCTAAATTCAAAATTAAAATCAAATCGATGTGTCAAAATTTATCAATTATTGACTACAAGTCTATAATTATCTAATAAATTAAGATTTAGCTGTAAAATCTTCAAGCTCACTAGTGTAGACCCTCAAGCCTGGATGATCCTTCATTCTTATATAACTTCATTCATCTAGACAGAAAAGAAAAAAGATAAAGATATAAGCTACAATATCTCTATAAATAAATCTTATACTATCTTATCTGGATCAAGCATAAGTTTATATATATATTAATAAATCATTTAGAGAAGATGACTATTATTAAAAAATAAAATTTCATAATAACAATATATCATGAATCAATCATGTCTTGCATATGCATAGATCATGCAATTTATACAAACATGGTTTCCAATGCATAACATAAATAAATTCGTAAATCATATTAATTTTATAGATAAAGTTATAAATCATCTATCATTTTGCCAAATCATGATTCTTAATAATTCTTTTAGACTAAATGTTAAGGTCACTATTATACGGTGATAAGGCTATCATTAACAAAATATAAGCTACTATTACGCATTGGTAGGATCATGTACCAACTAATATTATCCATTGGCAGGATTATATTCCATATACTATTATCTATTGGTAAGATCATGTACCAACTCGTATTATCCATTAGCAAGGTTATATACTAACTACTATTATCCATTGGCAGGGTCATATACCAATATTATTATCCATTGGCAGAGTCATTTGCCAACTACTATTATCCACTGGCAAGGTCATATATAGCTATCTGAAAATCTTTTGCTATATTTTTTAAAATAAGCATTCTTGAATCATATTTTATTGAATCATATTTTTTTAAATCATGCATAATATTAAATAAGATATTAAATAGTTTTATAGAGTTCATAGTTCAGAAATAATTTTTGATAGTAAAACAATCATGAAATTATTCTTTTCATGACAAAATATAAATTTCATAAATATGATATTTATATTTTATAAATAAATCATTCATATTAAAATATTTATAAAATTATTATTTTATGATAAATCATGAGTTTCACAATGCATATGCTCTATCCTTATTTTATAAAAAAATAAAATAATATTTTTTTATAATAAAATAATTAATAATTTAAAAAATAAGTAAAAAATGTTGGGATTACTTACCTCTTCCTTTCAATCTTTCAAACTTCACTAGATAAATTTATCAAACTTATTTAATATATTAAAAATATAATTAATTTTTATTTAATAAATTCAATTATAAGGAAAAGAGAATGCAAATTAGATGGTTGTCCAATAGGCTGTTCGAGCACCGAGATAATTCAGCACCTCCTAATCGAGGGTCAGATCTAAGCAACTCGATGAAGGAATCATAAAGCTTGAATTAGATCAAGGCTATGATTGATCAACAAGTTCATCAATAGTTGGTTTCAAAGATACTAGATATGGTCAATATGGGGTTAACATATTGCATAGATATCAAAATAATTTTGGATCATCTTGTTTTCATCTCAAGTTCCACTACTACAAAAATGGCCTATGGCAGCATGTACTATAGCAGCGATTTTTGAAACCACTGCCATAGATCCTACGACAGCGATTTTTGTTAACCGCTGTTATAAGTCGGACCTAAGATGGCGATTTTTGTAACCACTGCCATAGGTCGATATATAGCAGCAGTTTATTGTAACTGCTGTTATAGGTCGGACCTGTAGCAATGGTTAGTAAAACCGCTGCCATAAGTTGGACCTATAGTAATGGTTAATAGGAACCGCTGCTATAATTTGATTTATGACAGCGATTAATTATAACTGCTGCCATATATTTTTTTTTTTAAATATTATATAATTTTAAAATTTAATATTCATCTTTACTATTCATTATCTAAATAATTATTATTAGAGTATCATTGCAAAAGATCGCCTTGATCCAATGGCTCTAGCTTCATCGATCAAAAAAATTTGATTTCAACGACCATGAATGATGATATGATGATCTGATAGATGGAGACCTCTGATAGATCCAAAAATCTATAACGATGATCTCGATGATATTTATAGCATACTATCAAAATTTTACTTTAATTGGATATCGTTATCTTGGTCAATTTAGTATAGGTTAGTTTCGATCGTTAAATGATAAATGAGTGATCAAAGGATCAAACGATGTCCGATTATGAGATAATTTTTTTATAAATGATCTTAGCTACTACTTTAATCATTTTTTATGGTGGTGATTATAAAATTTAACTCATGAGATAAAGAATAATCTAAAATTATACGTCTTCTGATAACCATTCTGAAACTTCACTGGTTGTTATATTCGTGCTTTTGCAATATCTGCTTAACATGAATAGTTTATACAAAAATGATTTAAATTTTACTATCATCACCATATAAAATGATTAAAATTATAATAAAAATTATTTAACTAAAAAATTATCTTATAATCGAATGTCGTTTAACCCTTTGATCGCTTATTTCTAATTTAACAGTCGAAATCATTCCATACTAAATTGACCATGATAACAATATTCAATTGAAGTGAACTTTGATAGTATGCTACAAACATCATCGAGATCATCATTGCAGATTTTCAGATCCATCGAAGGTCTTCATCTATCAGATCATTGAATCATCATTCTTGATCGTCAAAATTGAATTTTTCTAATCGATGAAGCTAGGGCCATCGGATCGAGGCTATCTTTTGCGATGACACTCTAATGATAATTATTTAGATAATGAATGATGAAGATGGATATTAAATTTTAAAATTATATAATATTTAAAAAAATAAAAAAAGTATTTTCAACCTACGGCAGCGGTTATCAAAAACCACTGCCATAGATCTACGGCAACAGTTATAGAACCGCTACCATAGATTTATGTAGCAATTTTGGATAACTGCTATCGTAGATCTATGGTAGTGGTTTGATAACCGCTGTCGTAGGTTAGGTTAAAAATTTTTAAATTTTTTCTGCTTTCCTCCCATGCACGCTCGATCTCTCTCTCCCTCCTCTCCGTCGTCGATGAGGCTTCTTCCCCCTGATCGGTGCCACCCCGCCTTTTCCTTCGGCCGACGCCGCCCCTCCTTCCCCCTCCCCTCCGGCCCCCCATCCCCAGCCGCCCCTCCCGCCACCCCCACTCAGCCCCCCACCTCCCCACCCTCCCCCCGGCCGCCCCTCCTTCCCCCTATCCCTGGTCGCTCCTCCCCGCCACACCCCCACCGGCCCCCACACCCTCCATTCCGACCGCCCCTCCCCGCCACCCCCACCCCCAGCCCTATCTCCGGCCGCCCTTCCCCGCCACTCCCACCCTCACCCCTACCGCCCCTCCTTCCCCCATCCATGGTCGCCCCTCCCTGCCACCCCCACCCCCAGCCCCCATCCTCGACCCCGCCATCCCTACCTGGCCCCCCACCCTCATACACTCTCCCTTCCGATCGTTGACCCTCCCATCACTATGCCTCTCGGGCCTCCTCGTCACTATGCCCCCCTCCTCCTGGCCCCCATCTCCGACCGCCCCTGCTCTCTCTCTTTCCTCTTTTCTCTCTCTTCTCTATCTCACTATCTTGCTTTTTGTTTCGTAGGTTACCTCTAGTGTCCATCGTCCTCCTCTAGCATCATCGCCGACGATCCTCGAAGCTTTCGGTGCGACCCATTCTCTATAGCCATAGGTATATATTTTTTTTAAATTTTATAGTATTATTTATTAATCATATATATTTATAATAATTTATAGAATATTTATAATAAATATTATAAATATTTATTATAAATATTATAATTATCTACATGCCATAGTTTTTGGGTCGTGCCGTGGCGGTAGCCTTGGGCTGTGCCATGTCAGGCGGCTGTGGATTAGATCTGTCAATAGATTTGGGTCAGATCAAAATCTGGATATTCAGATCTAGGATCTAATTTAATTATCGATATCGAATTTGAACCTGAATATCCGATGGGTCTATACTTGAAGTACCAGACCCGGGCCCTAATGAATCTTGAAAGGCCGAACCCGATTTTGGGATCCAAAACTAAGAAATGAAGAGACTGAGAGGGAGACCGATAGATTAAGAGAGGGAGGGCCGGTCGCTCGCTGGCTGTCGATAAGGGAGACTGAGAGTGGGAGGGAGGGAGGGAGGGGGTCCGGTCTTGCCACCGTCACCGACGAGGAAGATCGAGAGAGGGAGAGAGGAAGGGAGAGATCCGACCATGCCGCCATCATTGAGAGGGAGGAGGTCCGACCTCGCCGACGAGGGAGATCGAGAGAGGGAGAGTGGGAGATCGAGAGAGCGAGAGAGGAAGGAAGGGGGTCCAGCCTCGCCGACATCACTGGGAGGGATGGGGTCTGACCTTACCGATGAGGGAGATTGAGAGAGTGAGAGAGGGAGGGATGGGGTCCGGCCTCGCTGGTGAAGAAGATCGAGAGAGGGAGAGAGGAAGATCGAGAAATGGAAAAGCTAGGAGGGAGAGATTTGGCCTCGCTGCCATCGCCGACGAGAGAGATCGAGAGAGAAAGAGAGAGGGAGTGATCGAGAGGATGGCACATAGCCAAGCCAGCTCGGATACGTAGCCGAGTTGGCTCGGGCCATGATCGAGCCGACTGGGAGAGAACCCAAGCCGGATGTCTCAGGCATGGAGCCAGCTCGGCTTCTGAGCAAATAGAATTTGATATGTCTCTCTAAAGTTCCAACTTTAAGCCCTAAGGTGCCATCATCATCTACTTTGTTCTTCTTTCAGATTTCTGGATTAACACCAAGGTTCGCGCAAGAGATTAGATCTATGATTGTTGCTCATCCTTAATTATTTATGAATGTAATTTATATTATAAAATTTATTGCATAATATTTTTTGGATGTTTATATCTTGTTGCTTTTGTTTATTGCATTGCATAATGATAGACCCGTCAATTGATTAGTGTATATATTAGAGACTATTCATTAATGCTATTCTAATATTATTATTCAACATGTTATAGTAATTAATGTTCATTAATGTTATAGATCACGATGGCACCGAAATGCCATCTAGTTTTCATCCCTATCTATCGGTGGGTTACACGTAGTTTAGCATCTGAGGAGCAGTCGGAGCATACACCATCCACCTTAGCATCGACTGCTCAGGGACCTCCACCATCGGCATCTATAACATTGGCGGTATCTATTCCACCGACAGCTGAGTCTCTACCGTCGTTCATATCTGAGATACATGCTATTATGCAGGCATCTGAATGTACGTTTTTATTATATTAGCATATCTTTATTTTTTATATAGTATTATACACTTATATATTTGCATAACGTATTTGCATTGCTGGTGCATCATCCAGTCGAATATTTTATGGTCCCATATATATGGCACACATGTGGAACCGCCAGCATCAGGTGATGGTCTATTATGATACGGAGGGAAGGCCGAAAGAGGAGATCGTGCGGGAGATGCATTCCATTTTTGGAGTGCTTGTGAGGCGGTCGGACATTATTCCCATAGAGTCTAGAGACTGGCGTTTGATGGATGCTGCCGTCAGGAATCGAATATGGAAGGAGATATGGGTAAGTGCGTGCATCTTAGTTATATTTATGCATTTTATATGTTTACACTATATATGTTTGATTAGAATAATTTTGTAATTGATTTTTGATAATTTTGTGTAGAGGAGGTATGATTTTTCCGATCATGAGAGGACTCGAGATGCCCGACTGAGGAAGATCGAAAAGTTATACCGAGGTTACAAGGTCAAGCTCCATAGAGGATGGCTCGAGCATGGACGAGATACTTCAAAGGAGCTTGTTCTTTGGATATAGGACTGTCCTTCAAGTCAGTGGGAGAGGATGGTTAGACACTGGAGGAGCCAGGAGTTCGAGATAAAATTTCTAACTTTTAAATTTTTTTATACACTTAAAATTTTATTTAAATATTTTTTAAATATTTATTATTTATTTAAATACTTATTAGACTACCTTTCATTAGAATCGAAAAAATCGTGTAGCCCAGGAGTACACATACACTCTAGGCTGCGAGTCCATGGCCAGTCGTGTGCATAGAGAGGTAATTAATTCTAAATCTTACTAGATAAATTAAATTCATATTTTTTATCATCTTTCTGATAAATTTTTTTTTTGTTATAGATGATGAGAGATGGAGTGATACCCAGCCGTAGAGAGATCTTCCGATCCAACCGCATGGATAAGAGGGTAGGTCGATAAACACCACGATCGGACGTATTTTTGTAAGTATTAAATATATTAGTATATATGATTAGTATTATAGCATTTCTTATAAAATTTTATTTCAATTTATAATTATAGGATCAGTTAGATGCGCTCGCTCATGAGGGCTCGGATACCTCTAGGCTCCATGACCATCTATCTCAGGTCTTGGGGCCTGAGCACTCTGAAAGGATCCGATGCAGGCCCGGACACATGCCGATGAGCTACTGATCCGAGGTGAGCGTCTTCTCATAAATTTTCAGTGTCGTCAGTTAGGAGGAGCTTGAGAAGGCATTGGCACAAGCAGATCATGCTGCGATGTAGGCAAATTAGGCTAAAGAGCGTGCATCTCATCTGAAGGGCATCGTGAGAGACATGATGTCGATGCTCAGTGCGTATTTTGGAGTCACAAACTTTGAGGATATGTTGGCCCGCATTCTAGCTTTAGCTTCAGCTCTGGCTCCGACTCCAGCTCCAGCACCAGCTCCAACTCCGACTTCAGCTCCGGCTCTTGGTGACGACAATGATGATGTAGATTTAGGAGACTTTTGATGTATTTTATTTTTTAAAAAAATATTATAATAAATTTTATTCGATAATAAAATTTTAATATTTTAGAATAATTTTTATATTTATTATATTTTTTTATGTTATATATCTATATTTATCAGGTAAAATATATAAAAAAAATAAAAATTTTAATTTTTTAATTATTTAAGATCTACGACAGCGATTTTATAACCACTATCATATCCATGCCAACCGCTGTCATAGGTTCCTGGTGCAAACGGTGCAAACCGCTGCATTAGACCTATGACAGTGATTAAGAAATCGCTACTATAGATTTTCTATGGCAGCGGTTATGTAACCGTTACTATAGATAACCTATGATAGCGGTAACATAACCGCTGCTATAGGTTGATCTATTATAGCGGTTTAGAAACTACTGTAATAAGCTATCTATGGTAGTGATTCAAATAATCGCTACAACAACCACTGCTATAGAGCTATGGCGACGGCCGCAGTAGCAGCGGTCAGAAAATCACTGCCATAGTATGGCAGCAATTTTTTTCGTAGCCCTTTTTTGTAGCAGTGTTCATACTAGGATTCATGGAATAAATAGAAAGAGAAAGAGAGAGGGTAGAGAGAGAAATTCTAGAGAAAGGAGAGAGACATAAGAGAGAGAATCCTTCTCTCCCTTTCTTTTTTTTTTTCTATCTTTTCTTTTCTTTTCTTTTCTTCTTACTTTTCTTGGCTGAGCAGGGAAGGGATAGGAGCCGCGGCTGATACTCTAGTGGAATGCAATAGCATAGCCGAAGGTTCGATAGTGGGTGGCCAACGGTGGTGGAGCAAAGCACAGTCTGCAATAATAACTGAAAGACAAGAAAATCATGGGAAAAAGGTTTGAAAAATAGGGGATTCAAATTTCTTTCTTCTTTTTTGGCCATTAACTGCTCACCGGTGGCCATGGCTATACCATGGAGGTTCGTAGGGAGGCCAGGATACTCGGCCTAGGCTTGATTCAAGGAAAGGCGACACCAATGGTAGGAGAAAGGAAGAAAAGTGTTAGAAAAACAAGAGCTTTGTTCTTTATAATTTTTTGGTGAGACTGGTGGCCAGTGATGGTGCCAAACACCGTAGGAAGAAGGGAAAGAGAGAGAGAAGGTAGGATCGATACTTACCTTGAGCTCCGGTGGTGTCTTTAGCCCGATGTATGGGTTTAGGTAAATCAGCAAAATGAGAAAGAAAGAGAGAGGAAGAAGAGAGGAGGTCGAGCTCATTGTGGAGAGCTTTGGAGGGGGGTGGGAAACTTATAGAATGGAGGGGGAGGCCAAATCCTATCAGGAATCGGCTTTCTCTCCGATGAATTTGGATAGAAAAAGACTCCCAGTGAGGGGGAGGCCAAATCTAATCGTCTTCCTTCTCGCTGGGCATATTTCGAAAATTTTAATTTAAATTTAGAAAATAAAATCGAACTCATTCTTAGTAATTAAAATTTTCATAAAATTTTATTAGGATATTTTGGAAGTTTGATTTCATACTACTAGTAATCTGATTATCATATCAAACATATTAATCAAGATTCTCAGTAATTTAACTACAACATTATCTTTATATAATAAACACAATAATTAACATTACTAGCAATTTAATAATGGTAATCTATCTTGAACGCAATCTATATTACATTCCAAGAATGCTTGATGATGCACCAAATGCAACTTGAGGGTTAGAAGTATGAAAAAATAAGTGGTGGCCGAAAAACCCCTTTCTGCCTATTGCAAGTTAGTGTTCTGATGCAATACAATAAGACTACCTTTCCAGACAAATGTTCTTTGAAGACTTTGAATTGTAACTTAGTCGCTAATTGATTCACCAACAAATGGCATCATTTGATCTTAGAAATCTGAATTCAAGTTGGCTATAAAGAACCATTTTTTTGGTAGTTTCCCTAAATGCATTGATAGTTTTTTTTTTGGGTGTAATACGAGGGAAGGAGCAGTACTTCCCCCAAAATTGTGTTAAAATAATATGACAAGATTATGTGCAAAATGCTTTATAGTTTGATGGTACATTTATGAGAAAATATCTCAAGTAAAATAATTTATACGGCAAAAATATTAATGATTCATGCCTCCGGTTATACTTCTTCAAGTATTTAATTAGAGTCTATCAACAAAAAAAATCGAAAAAAAGTTTTCTAACCTATGCCTCCATAAAAGTGCTTATGGATATCATAAACTTATATAGACTAGGCTAGGAATCCTTATCAGATTATCAAGATATTATCAATTTTCTTTCATCAAGAAAATTACCTCAGGCATAAATAGAGATAGTGGAAAGTTACCTACAACCCAAAGTTATCCACCAACTAAACCACCTATATGAGCCATGTATAGGGAGGTGTCTAACAACATCGACATGATCGTTATTTGATATAAACATACTTATACATGGACATATCCTTTATTCAATATAAATACACTTATCTCTTTAGTTTGTGATGTTTCAAGTTTGTCATGATGAATGGCCTCTCTCAACCCCCAGAAGGGCGGGTTATATATGCTTCTTAGAAAACAAATCCATCAAATATTTTTGGTAGAGCAAATGTTGCATTGGGGGCACATGTGTCAGTTAATTTAATCTTTCATGCTTGAATCGCGCTCCAATATTTATGTAAAATTAAATAGAAACATACCTTACACGATCGTCTCACCTACACGATGATCACATAGCCCACAAAGTATCTAATCTATCTTCCATAGACAGCTGATCTTCTCTCTCCTTCATCCTCCATCTTAATGCAGACGATTGATGAAAATTATCACATCCTTCGAGAGTTGGAAAAAAGAGATTAGGCCATTTCTATTTATATCTGTACTTATCTTATCCCATCAAAAGACTTATTCTTAATTAGAGTAGAAATTTTAGTCTAAGTTTTATTAGGAATAGAACTCTTTAATTAATGAGGTTCACTGTAATTGATTCAGAACTTGATCAAATGAGTTAAACCTGATTAAGTGACAATTAGGTCACATTAGGAATTAAATCCAACATTATCCCACTTGATCTATATTATTACTTAAAATTAACTCTTTGGATTTATCAAAATATTTTAAAAATAAATATTTTTTTAAATTTTTTAAAATAATAATTCTAAATCAAAATTTTTAAAATTGATCTGACGAGTATACACTCATTTTAAAAAAATTATCCAATTATCTATTCCTTGAAGATCCTTTATACTTTGATTAAGTAAAAACCATTAATGCAAATCATGGTGATTATACATCTCAATTAATATACTTTCTTTCATGTATCATGACATCAATAATTTTTACTTAACTCAGTTTTATCTGTTGGAATACATAGGCTATCAAAAATCATAATGCCTATGATAATGGTCCCACTGTTATGTCATATAAATGATACTTTTATTTACTTTAATTTCGATAAAAGTCAACCATAATGTATACAAATAATAATTAAATAGAAATAATAGCAATCATCAAACCATTAAGAGATATCAAAATAAGTGCCTATTATAAATTATATATCTCAATGACAAATATCCATAACTTTTAGATACACTTTGAAAATTTTGGACACTAAATCTTTCATCAAAGGTTAGCTATCATACAAGCAGTACCAATAAAATTAATAGATATCTAATGATTATTAATTCTCTCATTTACAGCAAGATACTTAAAATTAATATGCTTATTTATATTGATCATCTTGCTAATGTTAGAGAAAAAAACTATAGCAAAATTATCATAATAAATTCTTAGCGGCTTGAAAATAAAATCTATAATTCTGAGCTCTGAGATAAATTTTCTCAATCATAGAGCATATGAGAAAGCTCCGTAATAACTTATATATTCAGCTTTCATAGTAGAGCATGTAATAATATGCTATTTTGCACTCCTCCATAAGATTGCTCTACTAGCTAATAAGAAGATATAACATGATGTGAACTTCCTATTATCGAGGCAACCAGCATAAACTGCATCTGAATAATCGATCATTTTTAATTGATCAATCATTCCATAAGTAAGCATGTAATCTTTAGTTTCTTGAAGATATCGCATCACCTTCTTAGTAGCCTTCTAATGATTCATATCTGAATCACTCTGATATCTATCAAGTATATATTTTTAAGACAAAATTATTATTAGGACGAGTATATACTTGAGCATATATCAAACTATCCATTACAGATACATAGGATATATCCTTCATCTGATTTTTCTCAATTTCGTTCTTGGAATACTAAAATTTATTAAATTTATCATACTTAATGATTGACACTTTACTTGATGAGCAGCTTAACATTCTAAATCTTTCTAGGATTATAGTAATATAATTTTTTTAAGATAAATCAAATAACATCTTATTTCTATCATGATAGATTTCTATACCAAGAATATAAAAAGCATCTTTCACATCTTTCATGTCAAAATATTTAAAAAGAAAACTTTTAGATTCATACAAGAGATCCAAATTATTTCTGACTAGTAAGATATCATTCACATATAGTATCAAAAATATAAACTTACTTTCATTCAACTTCAAATATATACATTGATCAACAATATTTTTTTTATAAATCTGAAAGAAGCAATGATATGATTAAACTTTAAGTACCATTGCCTAAAAGCTTGTTTAAGATAATATATAGATTTCTTACACTAAAAATTCTTTGACTATTCCATATATACCTCTTTCTTTAAATTTCTATTCAAGAATATAGTCTTGACATCTATTTAATGTAGCTCTAAATCAAAATAAGCTACTAATGCTATAATGATTCTGAATGAATTCTTTCTAGAAATAGAAAAAAATATTTTATGATAATCAATACCTTCCTTTTAAGTGAATCTCTTTGCTACAAGTTTAGTCTTATATCTTTCGATATTATTTTTAGAATCATATTTGGTCTTTAAAATTCATTTACAACCTATAGGCTTAAATTCTTCAGATAATTCAACAAATTTTCAGACTTGATTCTTATTCATGGATTGCATCTTATCTTTCATGGCATCTAATCAAAATTTAGAATCATCCCTTTTCATGATATGTTTAAATGAAATAGGATCATCCTTCATTCCAATATCATAATCACATTCTTGTAAGTAAACAATATAATTATCTGAAATAGCCGATCTTCTAATTTTAGTAAATCTCCATAATATTTTAGGTTTAGTATCATTATTGTGATTATTTTTAATTAGATCAGGTTCATTAATTATCGGTTCGAGAAGTAGTGTATTAATCATCTGTTGATGTTTCATAATTTTAGATTGAGCAGGCTCAAGTAGAATATCTCTAGGTATTATTGTAATAGAAAGAGATTCTCTTATTTCTTGTAATACTGCATTATGCAATGTAGCACTTTCATTATTTTTGCCATTCTCAATGAATCTAGCAGTTTCAATTTCAATAATTCTAGTGATGTGTGATAGATAATAAAATATAAAATTCTTTGATCTTTCTGGATATCCTATAAAATAACAACTAATAGTTTTGCGATACAAATTTTTTTTTTATAGATTATATAATCGAGTCTCTGCTGAACAATCTCAAACATGTAAATATCCTAAACTTAGTTTCCTATCCATCCATAACTCAAAAAAAGTTTTAGGAACAACCTTACTAAATACTTGATTTAGAATATACATAGTAATTTTTAAGATTTCTCACCATAAATTCAAGGATAATGAGGATTTACTAACCATACTTCTAACCATGTCCATCAAAATATGATTACGTCTTTCAGTTATAACATTTTGTTGGAGGTTTTCTGGCATAGTATACTATGCTACAATACCATGCTGTTCAAAAAATTTAGCAAAAGTTTCAAGATTATGGTCAGATTCATCATATCTATCGTAATATTCATCATCCCTATCAGATCTCACAATCTTAATTTTTCTGTCCAACTAATTTTCTACTTCAGCTTTGTATATCTTAAAGGCTTCCAAAGCTTCAGACTTTTCATGCAACAAAAAAATATAACCATAACTTGAGAAATCATTAATAAAAATAATAAAATATTTTTATCCTCCAAAATAAAATATAAAATAGCCATAAATATCGATATGTATTAATTCTAAGAGTTCTTGACTTCTAGTGGTATGCTTTTTATGATTTTTAATTTATTTTTTTAATGCAATTGATGCACATACCAAAATCACTAAAATTTAGATTTGGTAAAATATCTTTCTTAACCAATTTAGTCATCCTTTTTTGTGATATATGATCTAATCATCCATGCCACAGTATTGAAAAAATCTCATTTATAATACCATATTTTATTCCGACATTGATATTTAAAATAAACAAAGATTGTTTAAAAGAAGAATTCAAATTTAATTTATATAATCCATTGTATAATGTTCTAGTACGAATCAAAATAAATTTTTTTATTAATTTAAAATTTAAATTTACTAAAGTGAATGAAAAACCTTCTAAATCAAGTTTTGATAAAGAAATTAAATTTCTAGATATCGAAGGAATAAAAAAGATATTATATAGATCTAATTGAAATCTGGTGTCTATAATAAGTTTATAGATCCCAATTGTAATGATCATGCACTTCATTCGATTTTTTATAAAGATCCATCGCTTTCTATTATTTGATTTTCGACTTGAAAGAAATCTCTATATTGAATTAGAAATATGAATTACAGCATCCGAATCAATCCAGCAAGTATTAGAAGGAATATCAATGAAATTGATTTTAAAATAAATAAGTGATAAAAAAATATCCTTCTTTTTGAACCATTTTCTTCTTTTCTCACAATCCTTTTTAATATGTACCTTCTTCTTGTAGAAGAAAATATTTTAAATTTATGAGAATCTTTTATTGATAGATTATTGGATCCTTTATTTTCTTTCTTTGCCTTCTTTCTCTTAGGATGCTCCTATGAAACTACATGAATAACTGGGATCCCTTCCTATTTCAATCTCTCTTCCTCTTGCACACACTGAAAAATGAGTTTATTCATTATACATAATTCTTTATGTGTGTTATAGTAAATCTTAAATTGAATAAACTAGGATGGAAAAGAATTGAAAATAAACTGGATAAGAAAATTTTTAGATACGATCATATCCAAATCATTTAATTTTTTAGCTATATCATGCATTTTCATAATGTGCTTTTGCATTTCACAAAATCTATTATATTTCTTAGAGGTTAATTTGTTCATTAGGATATCAGCTAAGGCTTTACTTGATTTGGTAAACGATTGTTCAATAGAGAAAAGATACTTAGAGGCCAATTCATTATCAGGAATAGATCCCCTAATGTCTCTCACTATAAAACTTTTAATAATCATAAGAGACAACCTATTAAAATGCCCCCACTTTTTACATAATTTCTTATGTTCAGAAAAATTAGTGGAGGTAAGTAGATCTGGCTGAGGCTTACGAAGGACTAAATCTAAATCTAGACATCTTAAGATAATGAGAAGCTGCTCATGCCAGTCAAAATGATTTGATCTATTCAGTGTGGGAATATTAGATAGATGCGACGAGAGTGAAGCAGAATCATGACTGTAAATAACAAAATATGCTTACGAGTACCAACATGATGCAGATTTCATAATACAATTCTACTAATAACACTTATTATACAACTATAAAATATTTTTGGACAAGAATCATAGCATATAATAAATGTTGCAACTAATTTAATCATAAATTTAAATATAATAAATAATGCCAAAACATATATCATATAAATTATTGGGGATAAATCCTTCTCTCGCCAAAGTCCAGTCTGATGCTTAGCCTAATGCAACCGATAATTATGAAAGAGCTTCAATCAAAAATTCTCTCTCCAGCGGTCGAATTCCTCCAACGATCAGACCTTAGCCGAACTCCTACGGAAGCCAAACTTCTTCCAAACTTTTTCTTCAGTCGGACTCCTACATGAGCTGAACTTCTTTTGAACTCCTCCTTCAGTCGGACTATTATGGGAGCCAAACTTCTTTCAAACTCCTTCTTCAATTGGACTCCTACATGAGCCGAACTCCTTCCAAACTCCTCTTTCAGTCGGACTCCTACATGAGCCGAACTTCTCCTTCAGTCGGACTCCTACAGGAGCCAAACTTCTTTCGAACTTCTCCTTCAGTCGGACTCCTATGGAAGCTGAACTTCCTCCGTACTTCTTCTTCAATTACATTTTTCTAGGACCTAGACTCCTTTCAGACTTCTCCTTCAGTCGAACTTCTCTAGGAGCCGAGCTTCTTTTGGACTCCTCCTTCAGTCGGACTTCTACAGGAGCCGAACTTCTTCCAAAATTCTTCTTCACTTGGATTTTTATAAGAACCAAACTCCTTCTGAATCTCTCCTTCAATCAAATTTCTATAGGAGCCAAACTTTTTTCGGACTTCTCCTTCGGTCGAACTCATTCAGGAGCCGAACTCCTTTCAGATCTTTTCTTCAGCTGGCATTCCTTCCGGATGATCCCCTCTAGCCATATTTTCTTTGGGAGTCCAAACTCCTCTGAAATTATTATATGTTGAAGTTCTTCACCAACCAACGTCTGCTTTCTCCAAACTACGGTCATTAAATCTCGACGAACGATCGCCATCAATCTACTATAGACGATGCTATAGGTGGCGCCTCTCTACGTGACAGACTCCATCAGACCTCGAACGGCCCGCTACTAGATGGTATGGCTGTCACTATCAGTTTGACGATACCTTTCTCTTCATACCAAACTCCACCAGACCTCAAGCGGTCCGCTGCCAGATGGCTACAGCTGTCACCATCAATCAAGCTCCGTCTATAAAAAAGGATCCTTCAAATACATTTTCTCTAAGCTCTAAGCTCTCTTCTTCTTTTCGAAACTCTACCAAACTCTTGCTTAAGCATTCCATTTTTATTGGCCAAAAGAGTTGACTTGATCGTCAGAGGGTTTCGTCGGAGCCACCATCATCAACTCCGAATGGGACTTTATTTTGCAGATCACCGATGATGACCTCATCCTTCTCTACTCCAGCTCGATCCAACATCAACCAGATTCTGCACCAATAGAATTGACGCTAGAGGAAGGACCTCTGTCTTCGAGGTACCCTTGTTCTTAAAGAAGTGCTCAGTCGATCCTGCTGACCTTCTTCTCCAAAGTTCATCTCCACCCTCTTCCTCAATCTCAAAAAATGCCTCAAAAGAAGATTACTATCCGAAGATCTACCACTTCCACCATCAGATCTGAACTAGATCCATCCATTTCTGCTCCATCACCGGCACTTCAACCTCTACCTCCATCGGCAGTCATCGTAGATCTGGAGTAGTTTAACCTGCTAATGCAGTAGGTTCAGAGCCTCACCGAGATGGTGCAGGCCATGCGGTAGCCTTCGACGATGACTCCACCAAAAAATCCATCATCAGAATATCGAGAATTGATCCCAAGAAAGAGCACTTGGGCTAGCATACCCGTTGCCCCTGAAAAGAAAAAACATAGAGCAGAGGATCCGTGTTTGGATCATGATTCTCCTCTGGAGGAGATCCTCTCTATCTATAGTCGGAAGCCATCCAAGATCTACGATCGAGATGACTTTCTCAATCACAAACTATGGAAGATGGATCGGTGGATTGAGAAACTCCACCATGTCACCCCAACTTGCTGTGATAACGTCTGCACCGATCTCCCTTTCTCTCTCCAAAATATGCAAGAGCCCATTTCACCGAACTTCAAGCTTCCTAAATTTGAAAGCTACGATGGAACCTCTGATCCAGTTGATCATCTGGAGATCTTTCAGACCATGATGCTACTCCATGATGCACCAGATGCTATATTATGTCGAGCTTTCCCATCTACCTTAAAGAAAGTAGCAAGAAACTGATACTCGGCGTTGAAGTCAGGTGCGATCTTCTCTTTTGACCAGATGAGCCATCGGTTCATGGCCCATTTTATCAACAGCCGATGTTCGCACCGAGGTTTGGATTCTCTGATGAATGTCAAGCAGAAGGAGAAAAAATCCATTCGAGCTTATATCATCCGATTTAATGCTGCGGCATTGAAGGTCCGAAATCTAGATCAGTCTATTGTAATGGCCGCACTCAAGGATGGCCTTCAGAAGAATGATTTACTATTCTTCATAGAGAAGAAGCACCCCAGGAACTTTGTCGATCTGCTAGCTCGAGCCGAGGGATATGTCCGTATGGAAGAAGCCTTCAAGTTGAAGGATGAAGAAGCCGTAAGAGAGCGGTGGACGGACGAGTCTAATAGACCTATCATCGATAGAGGACCGAGTGAAGTTTGACCGTGCTCATGGACTCCTCCCGATTGCAAGCAAGCTCGAACTCCTTCTCGAGCTCATCATCAAGGAAGCCCTGATAGAAGGGTGCAAAGAAGTTCTCCCCTTGAAAGGTTCCGCAACTACGCCCTCCTTAATGCTCCAAAAACTTTGATGAAAATTAAGAATCAACTACCAAGACCTGAAGAATTACAATCTCCCCCAAATAAGCACGATCGAAGCAAGTACTGTCTCTACCATTGTGACCATGACCATAATACTAAAAAATGCATTCAGCTCTGAGATAAAATCAAGGAGCTCATTAGGAGAGGCCGATTGGGTCAATTTCTCAGATGACAGTCTGAAGCAGGAGAAGATCGGCCAAGGGCGCTGCCATAGCGAGAACCACCAATGACGAATGAACAATAAGGAGGTCGGCCACCTCTCGGTATCATCAACACTATCTCTGGGGGGCTTTGGTACTTCGACGAGTCGTCATCTTTCAGTCTCAAAGCCAAGAGAAGCTTGCTCCAAATTGAGACGGCCAGTATGAAATAGAGGAGGTCGTCTGGTCCGAAATTTATCGCCTGAAGAAACTCGGAGGAACAACGCTCCCACGACCCTGAAAAATAGAGAATCTGAGGATGTGCTGCCAGTAATTTTTCTTTAATAGAATTCCTCCATTTCAATATTATTATTTTTTGATGCAAAAACTATGTGATGACAGAGAAGAAGCAGTCAATAGTGGCCATGTTAGAAACAGGAAGAGAACCTCATCCTAACATGAGCAAATCGAAGTCCTTCAACCTCGGCTAGAGATAAGATTTCTCCTGAGCTTCAAAGTCTACATCAATAGGAGATAAGATCTTCTTCAACCTCAGCTAGAGATAAGATCTCTTCCGAGCTTCAAAGTTTACGTCAACAGGAGAAAGATCTCCTTCAACCTCGACTAGAGATGAGATCTCTTTCGAGCTCTAGAGTCTACATCAATAGAAGATAAGATCTTCTTCAACCTCGACTAAAGATAAGATCTCTTTCGAGCTCTAAAATTTACGTCAATAGGAGATAAGATCTCCTTCAATATTGACTAGAGATAAGATCTCTTCTGAGCTTCAGAGTCTACGTCAATAGGAGATAAGATCTCCTTCAACCTCGGCTAGAGATAAGATCTCTCCCAAGCTCCAGAGTCTACGTCAATAGGAGATAAGATCTCCTTCAATCTCGGCTAGAGATAAGATCTCTCCCGAGCTCCAGAGTCTACGTCAATAGGAGATAAGATCTTCTTCAATCTAGGCTAGAGATAAGATCTCTCTTGAGCTTCTACGTCAATAGGAGATAAGATCTCCTTCAACCTTGGCTAGAAATAAGATCTCTCCCGAGCTTCAAAGTCTACGTCAATAGGAGATAAAATCTCCTTTAACCTCGGCTAGAGATAAGATCTCTTTCGAGCTTCTATGTCAACAGAAGATAAAATTTCTTTCAACCTCGGCTAGAGATAAGATCTTTTTTGAGCTTCAGAGTCTACGTCAATAGGAGATAAGATCCCCTTCAACCTCGGCTAGAGATAAGATCTCTTCCAAGCTTCTACTTCAACAGGAGATAAGATCTCCTTCAACCTCGGTTGGAGATAGGATCTCCTCCGAGCTTCAACATCTGCGTCAACAGGAGATAAGATCTTCTTCAACCTCGACTGAAGATGAGATCTCTCCTGAGCCTCAACTTCAACTTTAACTTTGGTTGGAGATGAGATCTCCCCCGAGCCTCAACTTCAACTTCAACCTCGTCTGAAAACAAGATCTCCCCCGAGCTTCCACTTCAACATCAACCTCGACTGGAGATAAGATTTCTCTCGAGCTTCAACATCAGCTAGTGCAGAGCCCAAAAAAAGACTTCGACGGTCATCTTTTTTGTACTTCCTTCTTTCGAATTCCGAACTCGGAAGTAGGAGGACTATTGTTAAGGATAAATTTTGCTCCCGTCGAAGTCCAATTTGATGCTTAGCCTAATGCAACTGATAATCACAGAAGAGCTTCAATCGAAAATTCTCTTCCCAGTGGTCGAACCTCTTCAACGGCCAGACCTTAGCCGAACTCCTTCCAAACTTCTCCTTCAGTCGAACTCCTACATGAGCCAAACTCCTTTCGAACTCTTCCTTCAGTCAGACTCCTACGAGAGCCAAACTCCTTCTGAACTTTTTCTTCAGTCGGACTCCTATGGGAGCCGAAGTCCTTTCGAACTTCTCCTTCAGTCGGACTCCTACGGGAGCCGAACTCCTTCCAAACTTCTCCTTCAGTCGGACTCCTACGAGAGCCGAACTTCTTTCGAACTTCTCCTTCATTCGGACTCCTACATGAGCCGAACTCCTTCTGAACTCCTCCTTCAATTGGACTCCTACATGAGCCAAACTCCTCCTTCAGTCGGACTCCTATGGAAGCCGAACTCCTTTCGAACTTCTCCTTCAGTCGGACTCCTATGGGAGCCAAACTCCCTCCGCACTTTTTCTTCAGTCGAATTTTTTCAGAATCCGAACTCCTCCTAGACTTCTCCTTCGATCGGACTTCTCTAGGAGCCTAGCTCCTTCCGAACTTCTCCTTCAGTCAAACTTCTATAAGAGTCGAACTCCTTCCAAAATTTTTCTTCAGTCGGATTTCTATAGGAGCTGAATTTCATTCGGACTTCTCTTTCAGTCGGAGTTCTACAAGAGCCGAACTCTTTCCAGACTTCTCCTTCAGCTGAACTCATCCAGGAGCCGAACTCCTTCCAGATCTCTCTTTCAGCTAGCGTTCCTCCTGGATGATCCCCTCTAGCTATATTCCCTTTGGGAGTCCGAACTCTTCTGAAATTGATATATATCGGAGTTCTTCACCAACCAACGTCTGCTTTCTCCAAACTATGGTCATTAAATGTCGACGAATGATCGCATCAGTCTGCTATAGGCGATGCTATAGACGATGCCCCCTCCATGACAGACTCCACTAGGCCTCGAACGGTCTGCTACTAGACGGTATGGCTGTCACTATTAGCCTAACGACATCTTCCTCTCTGTACCGAACTTCATCAGGCCTCGAACGGCCCGCTGCTAGATGGCTGTAGCTGTCACCATCAATCAAGCTCCGTCTATAAAAAAAGAAACCCTCTAGATACGTTTTCTCTAAGCTCTAAGCTTTCTTCTTCTTTCCAAAACTCTGTCGAACTCTTGCCTGAGCACTCCATTTCTGTTTGCCAGAAGAGCTGACTTGATCGTCGAAAGGTCCCATCGGAGCCACCACTACCAACTTTGAACGAAACTTTATTTTACAGATCACCGACGGCGACCTCATTCTCCTCCACTCTAGCTCGATCCGGCGTCAACCAGATTTTATGCCAATATAAATCATAACCAATAATAATATGAAATATGTAGGTAAAAATAATAATTATGGTATATACACATAATTCATGTTAAATTACGATATATTATATTAGTTGCACTTTCAGTAATTAATTAATACGATTACAAAAATCCAAGGTTATTTTCATCTTTGGATATAGAATTTTTCATCTTTATGCAATTCAAATTAATCAACCTTTTATTATTAATTTTATATCAAATTATAGTCATTTTTGAATTTACTATAATATATATATATTTTTATATAATTTTAGAACTACAATGAGAGAAAATCATTAGCCCTCGATGACTCAACTATCCAAGATCCATAGAATGCTCCGAGCCTTTGGGGCTATGCCAAAACATACTTAAATAGTATAATAGTAAGTAAAATTATTAATTAAATAATTTAATTATTTAAATATTTTATTTTATATGAGAAACTTAACCATAATGTTTTACAAACCATCATAAATCTAACGGTTCAAAAATCTTTCAAATCGGATAAAAAAATGATTAAGTTATAGCAATTTTATTAGAAAACTTAAAATTAAAGAACTTAACCATAAATTATAGATATATAGGATCTTTTCTATAAAACAGCAGCTTCAAAAAATAGTTTAGAAAATCGATAGAGATTTTAATATAATTTATTAATTTATTAGAGACTAAATTATAAAACTACTTAAAGGTCTAAATTGCAAAATTCTAAAATTGAAAATTAGACCTCTTCAGAATTTAAATTTTGCTAGGGGGTAAATGTAAAAGTCTCTCTTTTTTATTTTATTAATAGGGTCTTAGCTGGATTACGGGTTTCAGGTTTGGACCCAAAACCCGGATCCATTTAGGCCTTCTTCCCCTTTCCCGAATCGAGAGAAAAACTCTCTCAGGCGGCCGATCGGCCGCCGCCTAGAACGTCGCCGCCACCATGGCTGGCCGCCTCCGTCCGCTGCTACCCCGACGCACCGGACGCCGTGGCCGTCGATCATCGTGGTACCACGAAGATGCGGCGAGTGGCGTGGATTGCCACCGCTGCCGTCTTCGTCCTCCTCGTCCCGCCATCGTCGTCCGCTGCAGACAGTCTCTTCCTTGGCCGGGTTCAGGACCGTCGCTACCTCCCACCAGCCTGCTGCACTGGTCCGCCGCGGCCAGCATGGCAGCAACTGCTGCCCCATTTGCCGGTCCCGGGGGGCGATATCTTGGCACAGCCACCGGAAGTGGCGGCCGGCATGGGATGCCGGCGACCTGGTGGCCGCTTGATACGGACCAAAGGTCCAGCCACCGAGAAGAGGGCACGCCGGCGGCCCTTTTTGCCTTATTTTTTAATTTATTTTTCTTTTATTTTCTAAAAATTATCAATTTAATTTCTAAAAGTTTAATTAATTTAAATTTTAATTTTTTAAAAATAAATTAAAATCTATTAAAATTTTTTTTACATGAATACGAAGCATGAAGCATGAATCCTATACTCTGATACTATATATTAATTAATTTAATTTTTTATTCTTAGATCGTACTTCAATATTTATATAAAATTAAATAGAAACATATCTTGTATCATCGTCTCATCAATATATTGATTACGTAGCCCACAGGCAGATCTTTTCTCTCCTTCACTCTCCATCTTAATACGAACGATCGATAAAAATCATCATATCGTTATAAAAGTTAGAAAAAAATAATTAGATCATCTCTATTTATATATATACTTATCTTATCCTATTAAAAAAATTTATTTTTAATTAAAATAAAAATTTTAGTCTAAATTTTATTAATTTTTTAATTAATTAAATTTATCATAATTAATTCAAAACTTAATCTAATAAATTAAATTTAATTAAATAATAATTAAATTATATTAAAAATTAAATCTAATAACACCATGATGCTGCATTACATAAATTCTAAACCATTTACTTTTTTTTTTTTTTTTTTTTTTTGCCCGTTGAACTAAGAAACCAGTAGTTTATTCACACGTATTCTGCAGATAGCTGTCTATCATGATTTTATCCCATATTTTATGTTCATCTACTTTTATCATAAAAAATGCAAAAGCAATCAACGAAAAACATGTATTTGATATAAAACATTAAAATTTCCATTGAAAATGTCTTACTGATACAGACACGAACTTAATTGGTATCACCATTAACTGCAGCTAGATTTGGTGCAAAGCTCAGAGACCACCAGTCTACTCAATTAATTGGAAAGTAATTATATTCCACTAAGCACTTGAAAACTAGTGAATCAAATGTGGACACCCACAATTTAGAAAGGAAGGAGCTCGCACACTCATTCCATTCCATATATACCTTCAAGCCAATAGCATCATCATTTCCTCAAAATAATGTCAGCATTGCCGCAGAAGCCGGCAATATGCATGTGTCTCTGTCATGCTCCACGAGCCATGGAACCTTGCACCGTCGACAAAATCTACAGTCCATGCCACTTGCCGGCTCGACCCCTCGACTTGCCTTTGTGTCAAACAACAACACCTTGCCATGTCTTGTTCCCTTTGTTAATTTCTTTCTCAAGAACCTCTTCATCTATGCTTGCCCAATGTTTAGAAATGCTGGTAAGGTGGATGACAGGGACTTGGAACCGTGCCCACCAACTTTGTGTTATTTTTATGAAGTGACGAGACTAAAACCTACTGGAAGAATTAATCCCTCCGAGGTCTCCTGACCCACTCGAGACAGCCGTTGCCGACAAGAAGGAACGTCCGTGGACAGGACTCATGAGGTTGTTTGGGCTTTGAAAAGTCCAGTGGACCTTAATTGATTCCTCCAAACAACGGGTTGGGTTGGATATATGTAAAATATGTCAAAATTTAAATCATAGATTAAAAATACAGATCCGTATCTAAAAATTTTATTAAATAGATAATCGAATCTGATTTATAACAAGCTGAAACAACGTTAAACAGTCAAGGATTGCCATCCCTACTGGTCCAAACGGTGCCTTCAAAGCTACACTAATCATCTTATTATGACCATTTTTTAGGCATAGGCTATTCCTCGAATAGTCTTATAGGCACTGCACCATGAATACAATATAATATAATATAAAATATTATAATATTATATTATTATTTATTGCTGTAAGGCTTTAGATCATCGAAGAGGACTCGTGCTGAAGAGCTGATCTAGATTGAGTTGGTGTTGATCGTTGTTGGTGCAGAATCTAGTTAACACCGAATCGAGCTAGAGTCGAGGAAGATGAGGTCGGTGGTGATGGCTCCGATAGGACCCTCTGACGATTAAGTCAGCTCTTCTGGCCAACAGAAATGGAGTGCTTAGGAAAGAGTTCGATAGAGTTTTGGAAAGAAAAAGAGAGTTTAGAGAAAACATATCTGAAGGATATCTTTTTATAGACGGAGTTTGATTGATAGTGACGGTCATACCATCTGATAGTAAGCCGCTCGGAGCTGCATGAAGTTCGGTACGAAAAGAGGGGCATCATCAGACTGATAGTGACAGTCATAACCGTCCGATAGTGGACCACTCGGGACCGCATGGAGTTTGCTACGGAGAGGAGGGCATCGTCAAACTGATAGTGACAGCCATAACCATCCGATAGTGAACCGCTCGAGACCGCATGGGGTTTGCTACAGAGAGAGGGGCATCGTCAGACTGATAGCGATCGTTCATGGAGATTTAATAGTTGTAGTTCGGAGAAAGTAGGTGTTGGTTGAAGAACTTTGACATATATCAATTTTAGAGGAGTTCGAACTTCTGAAGAAAATACGTCTGGAGGAGATCATCCGGAAGGAATGCTAGTTGAAATCTGAAAGCAATTCGCTGGAGGAATCCGACTGAAGAAGAAGTTCGGCTCCTGGAGGAGTTCGATCGAAGGAGAAGTTTGGAAGGAGTTCGGCTCCTGGAGGAATCCGACTGAAGAAAAAATTCGAAAGGAGTTCGGCTCCTGAAGGAATTTGACTGAAGAAAAAATTTGGAAGGAGTTCGGCTCCTAGAGGAATCCAACTGAAGGAGAAGTTCGGAAGGAGTTCAACTCTTATAGAAATCTGACTAAAAGAGGAGTCCAGAAGAAGTTCAGCTCGTAGAGGAATCCGACTGAAGGAGAAGTTCAGAAGGGGTTCGGTTTCTGTAGAAATTTGACTGAAGAAGAAATTCGATAGGAGTTCGGTTCCTAGAGGAACTTAACTAAGGAAGAAATTCGGAAGGAGTTCAACTCCTGAGAAGAAGTCTGGTGGAGGAATCCGATTGAAGAAGAAGTTCGAAAGGATTTCAGTTCCTGTAGAAATCCGACTAAAGAAGAAATCCGATAAGAATTTAGCTCCTAGAGGAACTTGACTAAGGAAGAAATTTGGAAGGAGCTTGGCTCCTGAAGAAGTCCGGAAGGAGCTCGACTTTTGGAGGAATCCGACTGAAGGAGGAGTTCGACTCCTATAGGCATCCGTCTGAATTAGAGATCCGAAAGGAGTTCGGCTTCTGTAGGCACCCGTCTGAAGGAGAGATCCGGAAGGAGTTCGACTCCAGTAGGCATCCGATTGAAGAAAAAATTTGAAAGAAGTTCGACCACTTGAGGAGATCGGCTGAGGCTGGGCCACTGAGGAGTTCGATCGGCTAAGATTTGGCTGCTGAAAAAGTTCGACTGCCTGAAGGAGTACGGCTAAGGTTTGGCCGCTGGAGGAGAATTTTCAATCGAAGCTCTTTCGTGATTACCAGCTGCATTAGGCTAAGTACCAGGTTGAACTTCGATGGGAGTGGGGTTTATCCCCAACTATAGTCCCCCTAATCTCGAGTTCGAAATTCGAAGGAAGTACAAAAAAGGTAACTGTCGAAGTCCTCTTCAGGGCTCTACACTAGTTCAGGTTGAAACTCGGAGGAGATCTTATTTCCAGCCAAGGTCGACGTTGAAGTTGAAGCTTGGAGGAAATCTTGTCTCCAGCCGAGGTCAACATTGAAGTTGAAGCTCGGAGGAAATCTTGTCTCCAGTCGAGATCTAGGGAGATCTTATCTTGTGTTGATGTTGCGGTTGAAGCTCGTGAGAGATCTTATCTTCAGCCGAGATTGATGTTGAAGTTAAAACTCGAGAAAGTTCTTATCTCCAGTCGAGGTTTAGAAAGATCTTGTCTCCTGCTGACGTCGCGGTTGAAGCTCGTGGGAGATCTTATCTCCAGCCGAGGTAGAAGGAGATCTTATCTCCTACTGAAGTTGAAGCTTGGAGGAGATCTTATCTCCAGTCGAGTCGGAGCCTCTCTTCTCACCTCGTCTAAAATGAATGAGGCCTTCGACTTTGTTCACGTTAGGATGAGATTCTTCTCCAGTTCCTAATGGGCTGTGGGGTCACATAAAGGCCGTTGTCGGAGCCTCTCTATTAGATATATGTGCCCTAGAAGCCAGAATTGGCTGACACTTGTAATACACTTCTAGGAGCAAAATTGTAATTATGACTATAATCAATAAAATAGATTATTTTCTATTACATATGTGTATTTAGTGTCTGTGATATATCCTTAGAGTTAATGGTAATGATAATTTATATTTTCAAGAGTTAAAAATTTAAGACATGAATAATCATTATTAACTCATAAAATACTTTCGACCATAGGATCATCACGAGGATGGTGATTGATCTGGAAGGTTGGTGTACAATGGCTTCTCTTTAGTAGATGAGTCTTAAGTCTATGGTGTGGAGACACCGGAGCGAGAGTACAGGTACTCGTTAGAGAACGAGGGCACTGAGCGTGACCACCTCGAGTAGTCATTAGGAAGTCTACCTTCTCGTCAATGACTGACTCGATGCTGCAGTGGTGTGTCTGGTTCTTTGACCTGAGGTGCATCGGCAGTTCACCTTGAGGGTGTTATAGTTTGACTACACCATTACTCGGTCTCCTAGCCATATGGAACCCTGAGGTGTATGTTGGCTATAGCATGTTCATTGTAGGAACTGGATTGCATCAAGATGGAATCTATCTACCTCGGTGGTAGAGGAGCAGCCCTATGATGATCATGAGAATCAAGTCCAGAAGCCCATGGCCATGGCAGAGTGAAATAATAGAAAGAGTTTCTATTTAGATTTTCACATTGGACTTGAATCGAATGATTACATCATATGACAGAAACTAGGGTTTGACGAGTTCACCTTAACCCTAATCTGATCGGGGCTCAAGATAGAAGAACTTAATCACACAGGTAGCTGCACCAAGAGGTTCGCATTCAGCTCTGATGGGTTGCCACCATATAACTGCTAGGTGTCACTGGTGGATTTTGGGAGCAATTAGAATGATTTAGATGATCGATCATTCTAGCTGTTCGAATCAGAAGAGTTCTGATCCATCATCGAAAGGAGTTTCGATGATGTCGATGATAGAGATCATGACATATCCCATTACCATACAGAACTGAACCTAACTGGGTCACACAAATAAAGGGTTTGAATCTGGTGATCATCAATTGAACTGATCTAGTTCAATTGATCTGAATGAGATTCAATTAGGTTCAAGGAAATCGTGCTAGCACTCGATTGAACCTAACGTTCTTCTTTTACTATCATAAATAAGTTGTCCTGACTGAGCCAAAGGAGAGTTTGTGCTCAATCAGAGGCCTTCATATGGTCTGACTGGAGGTTGTCCAAGTCAGAAAAAGGTTGTCTTATTTTGTAAGACAATTACCTGCCATTTTTGGTCACCTGCCATTTCTTGTTCTTTGACTTTGGTCAAAAGTCTGACCTTTGACTGGTCAAATGTTGACCATTGACACTTTGACTTCTTGTCCACATGTCATGCACCTATTGGAGAGCTGGTGGGGGCCTGTCCCCCTGCCAGAACCTGGCAAGGAGAGGGTGCACGCCAAGGGCCACCCTTGGCGTGCCCAAGTTGGAGGCCCAGGAGTCCCTTGTTGGACAGGGACTCCATCTCCTTTTTGGATTCCGATTAGAGTTCTCCTAAGAACCAAGTTTGACTGGTCTTAGGCGCCATCTAAGGAGGAATCCAGGGGACTCTATTTCCACCAATCAGATTTAGATCTGATTTCACAAAGGGTTGTGATTGGTTGGGAAGAAGAGGAGTTGGATCACGCTTAGTCTATAAATAAGACCCTGCGCCCAACTCAAAGAGCATTAGAGAATCCCATGCCCCAAGGCTGCCTCTCCCCTCTTCCTCCATGCCAAACCCACTTCTCCCTCTTCCTCTCCATGTCCAAAAGAGTTTTGGATTCTTGGTTGGTGCAATCCAGATCAAGAGAAAGGCGACTGAAAAGCTAAGAAGGCTGCGCTGCTGCAAAGGACGACTGCTGATCTTCGAAAAGAGTTTTGAAGATCCTTCCAGATCAGATCCAGATCTAATTTTTGGAGATGTGATAGAGAAGAAGAGGATCTCTAGATCCAGTCCAAGTGGATATCGATAGAGGCCAGGCACTTGCGTGGCTAGATCCAGAACCTTCCGCTGCTTACAGGATCATCAACAGGGTAATAGGATTACCCAAATCAAGGTAAATTAAATTAAATTTAATTTATTTAATTTTATTTTATTTATTAAAATAATAAAAATTAGATCTGAAAATATCTTAGATCTAATTAGGATCTAAAGAAAAAAAATTTTTGAAATATATCTCTTGATCCGAATCAGATCTGAACGAACCTATCCAAAAAATCAGGATTTCCCTTCAACTGGTATCAGAGCCAAGGTTCTAAATTATTTAGATCTGATTTTAAATTTTATTTTAATTAAAAAATAAGTGATTTTAGATGTCACATGAGATGTGATCAGATCTAAAATCAAAAAAAATTAAAATTAAATGATTTAGGATCTAAGATTAGAAAATATGCATGACTAGTTCTAGAATAGAATAGTTCTATAGAATAGTCTTGCATGTTTAATTTAATTTGATTAAATCATATATTTTAGATCTATTTATTTACTATTTTTTGATATTATAATTATTATAATAAAATATCTAAAAAATAATAAATAAAATTATTTAATTTTAAAATATCATATGAGATATGATTGATGCATGTCTAGACTAGTTGTAGAATAGTTCTACATAATTATCTAGATTAGAATTTATTTTGATTAGATCAATTTAAATCTAATTTTTTAGATTATTATGAGATAATTTAGATCTGAAAACATGCATGATTCGATACATGAGATGTATGCAAAATATGCCATGATTAGATCTAATTTGTATATGAGATATATGATATAGATCTAAAACTATTTTGTAGTATTGCATGTTCCTGATTAAGGCGTTCCTCTTGGCCGTCCGATCATAAGAACGAAGAAGGATTTAAAGGCCCTCTCCTCCCATTCGATGGGGTGTTCTTATGATGTGTAGGGGTGCTGCGTGTTCGTCCTTAATCAGAAATCCAAAACTTACTTTCTGCAAAATCCTAGATCCTGAAACCCTAGGATTTATTGTGCATATTTTATTTATGAACCCTACTTAATTAAGAATTAAGATTATGAAATATTAATTAGGTCTAAAATTGAGAATTTCAGATCTAAGACATATTCATAATACTGGGTTCGGGCTTGGGTAGCTCAATTAGGTCTAAGCGGTTGATCAAACCGAATCAAGAGTTGGTTAGATGGGATCAACAATGCTTAAATTGACCAGCCTAATAGGATTAAGTCTGGGTCAAGATCGAGT
The DNA here is from genome assembly GCA_006176705.1 of Cocos nucifera. Classification (NCBI taxonomy): domain Eukaryota; kingdom Viridiplantae; phylum Streptophyta; class Magnoliopsida; order Arecales; family Arecaceae; genus Cocos; species Cocos nucifera. The sequence continues at coordinate 161,096 of QRFJ01000429.1, forward strand.
CACGATCAAGCAAGACCTAATTAGGCTCAGAGGTTAGAGTCTGGATTGTAGGCTAACCCAATTGGTTCTGGCTCAATAATTTGGTGTCTAAGGTAAGTTTGGCACATACGACCGACTGGTTTTTAATTGGAAGCTACTCGACCTGAATGCATTCTTGTACGAGTTAATGGCATATTCCTTCCACCGATCTCACTTACCTGGCCATATCTGTTGACACAGTTCTGATCTGAGGTGGTCAATAATCCGAGCTAACCCATGCCACTAGGTTAGTCATAATTGTTATGACTATGACAAGTCTAGTTTAATGAGACCTGAATCAATTCTCCCTAAGAAAAGATTAAGTCTGAGGTCTTCCACCATTGTAGATGTGCGGGCCCTTCCCGGGGTTGATTGTTCTCGGCTGGATACAGTGGCTCAGTTGCACCGGAAAGATGCAACCATGTCTATTAGGCATTGGATGCTATGGGCTGGAGGATGAGTTGGGCTCAATATTTTGGATACGGTGAGAGACTCAATTAGGAAATTCCAGTCTATGCAAATGGTGGGTCTGACTTAACTAAGGAGTGGATCAATATTTCCGGATACGGTGAGATTCATGAATTAGAGACCAAGTTTGGGTGCACCATGATTAGAGAATCATTGAACAAGAGTTGTTCACTCATTGGCTAACCCATCACCAATAACTGTTAGGTGAGGTGATGAGTCAGTTGGTGAGACCGCACCACCCACTAGAAATCATTAATCATGGAGATTTTTGCATCTCTACAGAGGGAGTGTAGGGATCCGAGAAAATAGTGGAAGCTAATTTGTTTAAAAATAAAATTTTTAAATAAATTGGTCAAGTCATAAATTACAGTATCTAACTAGAATCTTTGACTCTCTATAGAAAAATGTCTGCGTCCAACCCATTAGGCACGTATCCTGGACACACATAGACTGACTGGACCCAATTATAAAGATTGGCTCAGAAACTACAAAATTATTTTGGGTTCTGAGAAGTTAACCCATGTTTTGGACCAGGACCCTCCCACCTTACCAGCTCCGTCCATCCACTGAACAGAGAGCATCTCTGGAAAAATGGATAGACGAAGATAATAAGGCCAGATATTACATGTTGGGCTCGATGTCTGATGAGCTCCAGCGCCAACATGAAGATATCGGGACTGCTCGCCAAATGTTGGCTCACCTGCAGGAGATGTTTGGTGAACAGAGTCGCGCAGCCAAATATCAAGTATCAAGTCACAAAATGACTTTTTAAGGCTAAGATGCGTGATGGGCAGTCAGTCCAAGATCACTGTCTGACGAATGATCAAGGACATGGAAGAGCTTGAGAAGCTCGGTGTGAAGTTAGACTTGGACCTGCAGAATGATATTATTCTGCAATCCTTGACTGATGCATATGGGCAATTCATCATGAATTACCACATGCATAAACTTCAAAATTCCTTGGCCGAATTAATGAATATGCTGGTTACCGCTGAGCTTTCTATGAAAGGTTCTAAAGGCTCAGTTCTTGCTATGGAATGGACTTCTTCCAAAAGAAAGTCTTATGGAAAGAAAAAGAAGTCTGTGAAAAAGCAAAAGGTGGAAGGAGCAAAGAAGAAGAAGGCAGAGCCGAAGATGAAAGCCGATGCCAAAGGAAAGTATTTCCATTGCAACAGCGACGGCCATTGAAAGCGAAACTGCCCTACTTACCTGGCCACCCTGAAGAACAAGAAGGAAGGTCCTTCTGGAGGTATGCTCGTTATTGAGTCTAACCTTACGATTTCTTCTGCATCCAGTTGGGTGCTTGACTCTGGTTCTAGTGCTCATCTGTGCACTTCTATGCAGGGTCTTGAGGATAGCAGGAGGCTGAGGGATGGAGACATGATCCTACGCATCGGTAATGGAGCAAGAGTTGCTGCAGTAGCCGTGGGAACATACCCTCTTCGATTACCATCTGGTTTAGACTTAGTTTTGAAAGACTGTTATTATGTGCCTGCAGCTAGCAGGAATTTGATTTCTGTTTCATGCTTAGCACTAAGAAGGCTTATGTGATTACCTTCTTTAAGGACCATTGTAACATTCTTTATGAAAGAAATAAAATTGCAAATGGTTTCCTTATTAATGGTCTTTATCAGCTACATATTGATGTACCTATTCTAACTATCGAGCAAAACGTGAATGCCAAACGACCTAGGGATAGTCCAAATGATAGATATCTATGGCACCTAAGATTAGGTCATATAGCAGAAGATAGGATCAACAAATTAGAGAAAAATGGGCTATTGAGTCCATTGACTTTCCGAGTCATATCCAACTTGTGAATCTTGTCTTCAAGGCAAAATGACTAAACTCCCTTTTGTTGGACATGGGGAAAGGGCCACAGATCTCCTTGCCCTAGTACATACTGATGTGTGCGGCCCATTTGATGTGCCGGCTAGAGGCAATTTTGTCTACTTCATTACCTTTACCGATGATCTGTCTAGGTATGGGTATGTGTATCTTATGAGACACAAGTCTGAAGCTTTTGAAAAGTTCAAAGAATTCAGACATGAAGTAGAAAAATAAACTGGAAAAACCCATTAAGGTTCTTCGATCAGATCGAGGAGGTGAATACCTTAGCCGGAATTCCTAGACTATCTTAAGGAAAATGGCATAGTCTCTCAATGGACTCCACCAGGAACACCTCAACTCAACGGGGTTTCAGAATGGAGAAATCGGACTCTATTGGATATGGTTCGATCCATGATGAGCTTCACAGACCTCCCTGATTTTCTTTGGGGACATTCATTGTTAACTTCAATTTATCTACTGAATAGGGTTCCCTCTAAAACCGTTCCTACCACACCGTATGAGATATGGCATGGTAAGAAACCAAGTCTGAGTCATCTCAGAATTTGGGGTTGTCCGGCTCATGTCAAAAGACAACAAGCGGACAAGTTAGAGTTTAGGTCCTTTAGAGCTCGATTCATAGGATATCCTAAAGAGTCATTAGGATACTATTTCTACATTCCAGAAGACCACAATGTGATTGTGAGTCGACATGCCATCTTTCTTGAAAAATAGTTTATTCAAGATAGTGGCATTGGAAAGCAGATTAAGCTTGATGAGAAAGTCTCATAAGAACAACGAGCTAAGGACCAATTGGAACCAAATCAGGTTGAGCCAATAAAAATACTACCTCCTCCACCTCATAAATCGAAAAGAGTTTTCCATCCCCCTGAAAGATACATAGGTATTATTTTAGAGGACGTAGAAAAAATGTTCCTCATAGGTAATGGTGCTCATGGTGATGATCCCAAAACCTACAACGAGGTGATATCAGATATCGACTCCGAGAAATGGCTAAAGGCAATGCAGTCAGAAATTGACTTGATGCACTCAAATCAAATTTGAATCTTGGTAGATCCACCAGAAGGTATAGTACCTATTGGGTGCAAATGAATCTTCAAAGATTGGTGCAGATGAAAATGTGGAGACATTCAAGACTACACTAGTGGTAAAAGGTTATAGTCAATGCGAAGGCATTGACTATCAGGATACCTTTTTTTTAGTGGCTACGCTAAAATCCATCCGCACATTGCTTGCCGTTGCAGCATATTTCGATTATGAAATATCGTAAATGGACGTGAAAATGAAATTCTTAAATGGAAATCTTGAGGAAGATATCTGTATGGAACAGCCGCTAGGTTTCACATTCAGTGATACTAATTATAAGGTTTGTAAGCTGCAAAGGTCCATACATGGACTTAAGCAAGCATCTCAGAGCTGGAACACTCATTTCAATGATGTGATCAAAATATTTGGTTTCATTAAAAATGATGAGGAACCATGTATCTTCAAAAAGATCAGTGGGAGCGCTGTTATCTTTCTCGTACTGTACGTGGATGACATCCTCCTTATTGGGAATGATATTCCCATGATGACGATAGTCAAATTATGGTTGTCCAAAAAATTCTCCATGAAAGACCTAGGTAAAGCATCCTTTATTCTAAAAATTAAGGTCTATAGGGATAGACCGAATAGGATGCTAGGACTTTCACAGAAAATGTACATAGAGGAAGAACTAAAGAGGTTTAGTATGGAAAACTTTAAAAGAGGATTAATATCCTTCAGACATGGTATTCATCTTTTCAAGAAGATGAGCCCTAGCACACCTGAGGAAATAGATCGCATGAGCAAGATCCCTTATGCTTCTGCAATAGGGAGCCTCATGTATGCCATGCTATGTACACGACCTGATATAGCCCATGCTGTGAGTGTCACAAGCAGATATCAATCAAATCCAGATGAAGAACACTGAACTTCTGTGAAATGTATCTTTAAGTACTTGAGAAGAACTAAGGATATGATGTTGGTCTTTAGTAACGGAGAACTCTATGTCCAGGGATATACAGACATGGATTTCATGTCCGATATAGATGATCGAAAGTCGACATCTAAGAGTCTATTTGTGTACAATGATGGTGCTGTCAGTTGAAAGAGTTCCAAGCAAACCGTGATAGCAGATTTCACCATGGAAACAGAATATATTGCTGCATCAGAGGCTGCGAAGGAAGCATTCTGGTACAAGAAGTTTGCGACAGAAATTGAAGTAATGCCATCATATGTCATTCCTCTGTACTGCGACAATAATGGCGCCATAGCCCTTGTTAAGGAGCCGAGGTCTCACCAAAAGTCTAAGCATATTGAGCGGCGATACCACCTCATCCACGATTATCTCGAGAAGGGTTACATCGAGATCAAAAGAGTCGACTCCACAGATAATGTGGTAGACCCACTTACAAAGCCGTTGGGATAACAAAAATTCGAAGCCCATCTTGAGAAGATGGGACTTAGACTTATAGCCAATTAGCTTTAGGATAAGTGAAAGATTGTTAGATATATATATCCTAAAAGCCAGAATTGGCTGACACTTGTAATACACTTCTAGGGGCAAAATTATAATTATGACTATAATCAATAAAATGGGTTATTTTATATCACATATGTGTATTTAGTGTCTGTGATACATCCTTTCAGTTAATGATAATGATAATTCATATTTTCAAGAGTTGAAAATTTAAGACATGAATAATCATTATTAACTCATAAAATGCTTCCGACCATAGGATCATCATGAGGATGGTGATTGATCTGAAAGTTTGGTATACAATCGCTTCTATTTAGTAGATAAGTCTTAAGTCTATGGTGTGGAGACACCGAAGCGAGAGTACATGTACTCGTTAGAGAATGAGGGCACTGAGCGTAACCACCTCGAGTAGTCATTAGAAAGTTTACCTTCTCGTCAATGACTGACTTGATGCTGTAGTGGTGTGTCTGGTTCTTTGATCTGAGGTGCATCGACAGTTCATCTTGAGTGTATTATAGTTTGACTACACCATTACTCGGTCTCCTAGCCATATAGAATCATGAGGTGTATGTTGGCTATGACATGTTCATTGTAGAAACTGGAGTGCATAAAGATGGAATCTATCTACCTCGGTGGTAGAGGAGCAGCCCTATGATGATCATGAGAATCAAGTCCAGAAGCCCATGGCCATGGCGGAGTGACATAATAGAAAGAGTTTCTATTTAGATTTTTACATCGAACTTGAATCGAATGATTACATCATATGACAGAAACTAGGGTTTGATGAGTTTACCTTAACCATAATTTGATCGGGGCTCAAGATAGAAGAACTTAATCACACAGATAGCTGCACCAAGAGGTTCGCATTCAGCTCTAATGGGTTGCCACCATATACTGCTAGGTATCACTGGTGGATTTTGGGAGCAATTAGAATGATTTAGATGATCGATTATTCTAGCTATTCGAATTAGAAGAGTTCTGGTCCATCGAAAGGAGTTTTGATGATGTCGATGATAGAGATCATGATATATCCCATTATCATATAAAACTGAACTTAACTGAATCACACAAATAAGGATTTGAATCTGGTGATCATCAATTGAACTGATCTAGTTCAATTGATCTGAATGAGATTCAATTAGGTTTTAAAAAAATCATGCTAGCACTCGATTGAACCTAACGTTCTTCTTTTACTATCATAAATAGTTGTCCTAACTGAGCCAAAGGAGTTTGTGCTCATTCAAAGGCCTTCACCCGATCTGACTGGAGTCTGTCCAGATCAGAAAAGGATTGTCTTATTTTATAAGACAATACCTGCCATTTTTGGTCACCTGCCATTTCTCGTCCTTTGATTTTGGTCAAAAATTGACCTTTGACTGATCAAATGATTGACCATTGACACTTTGACTTCTGTCCACGTATCATGCATCTATTGAAGAGCTGGTGGGGGCCTGTCCCCCTGCCAGAACCTGGCAAGAAGGAGGGCGCACGCCATCCTTGGTGTGAGCCCAAGTTGGAGGGCGCCCAGGAGTCTCTGTTGGATAGGGACTCCATCTCCTTTTTGAATTTCGATTAGAGTTCTCCTAAGAACCAACTTTAACTGATCTTAGGTGCCATCTAAGGAGGAATCCAAGAAACTCTATTTCCACCAATCAGATTTAGATCTAATTTCATAAAGGGTTGTGATTGGTTGGGAAGAAGAGGAGTTGGATCATGCTTAGTCTATAAATAAGACCCTACGCCCAACTCAAAGAGTATTAGAGAATCCCACACCCCAAGGCCTCCTCTCCCCTCTTCCTCCATGCCAAACCCACCTTCTCCCTCTCCTCTCCACATCCAAAGAGGTTTGGATTCTTGGTTGGTGCAATCCAGATGAGAGAAAGACGACTGAAAGCTAGAAGGTTGCGCTGCTGCAAAGGATGACTACTGATCTTCGAAAGGTGTTTTGAAGATCCTCTAGATCAGATCTAGATCTGATTTTTGGAGATGTGATAGAGAAGAAGAGGATCTCCAGATCTAGCCTGAGTGGATATTGGTAGAGGCTAGGCCCTTGCGTGGCTAGATCCAAAATCTTCCGCTGCATACAGGATCATCAACGGATAATAGGATTACCCAACATCAAGATAAATTAAATATGATTTAATTTATTTAAATTTTATTTTTATTATTAGAATAATAAGAATCAGATCTAAAATATTTCAGGATCTGATTAGGTTCAAAGAGAAAATTTTTGAAATATATCTCTTGATCCGATCAGATCTGAACGAACCTGATTTGAAAAATCAGGATTTTTCTTCACTCTCTTCTTACCTCATCTAAAATGAATGAGACCTTCGACGTGCTCATGTTAGGATGAGGTCCTCCTCCTATTTCTAACATAGTACTAGGGGCACAAATGGACCGTTAAATAGACCTCTTTCCTCCTTCTATCTTAAATAACTGAAGGTCTTCGATCTGCTTATATTAGGATGAGGTTCTCCTCCTATTTCTAACATGGCAATAGGGGCACAGATGGGTCATTGAATGGGCCTCTTTCTTTTTTCTATCTTAAATAATCGAAGATCTTTGATGTGCTAATGTTAGGACGAGATCCTCCTCCTATTCCTAACATGACAATAGGGGCACAAATGGACCGTTGAATGGGCCTCTCCTTTTCTTCTATCTTAAATAATCGGAGGTCCTCGACATGCTTATATGAAAGGAGGTCCTTTTTTTATTTCTAAATGGCAATAAGGGCATAGATGGGCCATTGAATGGGCCTCTTTCCTCCTCCTATCTTAAATAATCGGAGGTCTTTGACGTGCTCATGTTAGGACAAGATTCTCCTTCTATTCCTAACATGGCAATAAGAGCACAGATGGGCCATTGAACGGAACTCTTTTCTCCTTCTGTCTTAAATAATCGGAGATCTTCGACATGCTCATGTTAGGACAAGGTCTTCCACCTATTTCTACATGGCAATATGGACATAGATGGACCGTTGAATGGACCTTTTTTCTCCTCCTGTCTTAAATAATCAAAGATCTTTGACCTGCTTATGTTAGGATGAGGTCCTCCTCCTGTTCCTAATATGACAATAGGGGCATAGATGGACCATTGAACGGGTTCTCTCCTCCTATCTTAAATAATCGAAGATCTTCAACGTGCCATATTAGGATGAGGTCCTCCTCCTCTTTCTAACATGGTAATACGAGCACAGATGGATCATTGAATGGGCCTCTTCCCTCCTCCTGTCTTAAATAATCGAAGGTCTTCGGTCTGCTCATGTTAGGACAAGATCCTTCTTCTATTCCTAACATAGCAATAGGGCATAGATGGGCCATAGAATGGGCCTCTTCCTTCTTCCTATCTTAAATAACCGAAGGTCTTCAGCCTGCTCATGTTAGGATGAGGTTCTTCTTCTATTTCTAATATGGCGATAGGGGCACAAATGGACCGTTGAATGGACCTCTCTCCTCCTCCTATCTTAAATAATCGAAGGTCTTCAACGTGCTCATGTTAGGACAAGATTCCCCTTCTGTTCCTAACATGAACACTATTGATTGCTTCTTCCCGGTCATCACATAGTTTTTACATCAAAAAATAATAATATTAAAATGAAGAAGTTTTATTGAAGAAAAATTACTGGTTGTATATCCTTAGATTTTTTGAATTTCAAGATCGTGGGAGCATTTTTCCTCCAAGCTCCTTTAGGCTCTAAGTTTCGGATCGGACGACCTCCTCTATTTTATATGGGCCTTTCCAATTTGGGACAAGCTTTTTCTGGCTCTGAGGCTGAGAGATGGCGGCTCGTCGAAGTACTAAGCTCCCCCAGAGATAACGTTGATGATGCTAGGAGGTGGCCGATCTTCTTATTATTTCTTCCTCATTGGTGGTTTTAGCTACAGTAGCGCCCTTGGCTGATCTTCTCTTATTTTAGACCAATATCTGTGGATCATTGAGGAGGGCATAGTTGTGAAACCTTCTGTGGAAGACTTCTTCGCATCCTTTCGTTAGGACTTCTTTGATGACGAGCTTGGAAAGAAGTTCGGACTCGCTCACACTTGGGAAGGAGTTTGGACTCGCTCGTGCTCAGGGGGAGTCCAAGAGCGCGGTCGAATTTCATTCGGCCTTCTACCAATGATGCTGAAGAACTTCATTCATCCCTTCTTGATATTCAATAGGAAATTCGAACCTCGACACGAACGTCGGCTGCTGATGAAGTGAGCCATAAATTGATGGCTCATCAGATCAAAGAAGAAGATCATATCCAACTTTAACATTGAGTACCAATTTCTTACCGCTTCCTTCAAGGTTGACGAAAAAGCTCAGCATAAGATGACGTCTGATGCGCCATGGAGCAGCATCATAGTTCGAAAGGCCTTCAGATGATCGATCGGATCAAAAATTTCATCATAGCTTTCAAATTGAGGAAAGCTCGGAGTTCGATGAAATAGGCTCTTGCATAATTCGAGGAGAGAAAGGAGGATCAGTGCGGATGTCATCATAGTGAGCCAGGATGATGTGGCCGAACTCCTCAATCCATCGATCCATCCTTCATAGTTTTTGATCGAGGACGTCATCTCGATCATAGATCTTGGAAGGCTTTCGACTGTAGATGAAAAAGATTTCTTTTGAAGAAGAATCATAATTCGAACAAGGATCCTCTGCTCTCTATTTCTTCTTTTCAAGGGCAACAGGTATGCTAGCCTAAGTGCTCTTTCTAGGAGCCGATTTTTGATATCCTGATGATGGATTTTTTGATGGAATTATCATCGGAGACTACCGCATGGCCTACACCATCTTGGTGAGGCCCTGAACCTACTGCATCAGCTGATTGAACTACTTTAGATCTACCATGGCCGTCGATGGAGGAGGTTGAAGTACCGACGTTGGAGTCGAAATGGGCGGATCTGGCTCGGATCTGATGGTAGAAGCGGTAGATCTCCTGATAGTCATCTTTTCTGGAGGTATTTCTTGAGATTGAGGAAGAGGATGGAGATGGACCTTGGAGAAGAAGCTCCACTAGGTTGATTGAGCACTTCTTTAAGAACAAGGATACCTCAAAAATAGAGGCCCTTCCTCTAGCGCCAATCTTATTGGTGCAGAATCTGGTTGATGTCAGATCGAGCTAGAGTCGAAGAAGATGAGGTCGCCGTCGGTGATCTATAAAATAAAGTTTCATCCAGAGTCGATGGTGGTGGCTTCGGCAGGATCCTCCGATGATCAAGTCAACTCTTTTGGTCAATAGAAATGGAGTACTCAGGAAAGAGTTCCATAAAATTTTGGAAAGAAAAAGAGAGCTTAGAGAAAACGTATCTGAAGGATCTCTTTTTATAGATGGAGCTTGATTGATAGTGATGGTCATACCATCCGGTAGTGGGCCGCTTAAGATCGCATAAGATTCGGTACGAAGAGAGGAGCATCGTCAGACTGATAGTGACAGTCATAATCGTTCGATAGTTGATCGCTCGGGACTGTATGAGATTTGCTATGGAGAGAGAAACATCGTCAGACTGATAGTGACAGCCATAACCATTTGGTAGTGGGCCGCTCAGGACCGCATGGGATTTACTATGGAGAGAGGGGCATCATCAGACTGATAGCGATCGTTCATCGAGATTTAATAGCCATAGTTCAGAGGAAGCAGGCATTGGTTGGTGAAGAACTTCGATATATATCAATTTTAGAGGAGTTCGAACTTCTGAAGGGAATACGTCTAGAGGGGATCATCCAAAAAAAATGCTAGCTAAAATCTGAAAGTAATCCACTGAAAAAATTTGACTGAAGGAAAAGTTTGGAAGGAGTTTGGCTCCTGAAGGAGTTCAACCGAAAAAAAAGTTTGGAAGAAGTTTGGCTTTTGGAGGAATCTGATTGAAGAAGAAATTCAAAAGAAATTTGGCTCCTGGAGGAACTTGACTGAAGAAAAAATTCAGAAGAAGTTTGGCTCCTGGAGAAATTCGATTGAAGGAGTCCGGAAGGAGTTTGACTCCTATAGAAATCCGACTGAAGGAGGAGTCCAAAAGGAGTTCGATTTCTAGAGGAATCCGACTGAAAAAAAGTTCGATGGAGGAATCCGACTGAAGAAGAAGTCCGAAAGAAGTTTGGTTTCTATAAAAATTTGACTGAAGAAGAAATTCGGTAGGGTTCGACTCTTGGAGAAACTTGACTGAGGAAGAAATTCGAAAGAAGTTCAGCTCCTAGGAAGAAGTTTGATGAAAAAATTTGACTGAAGGAGAAGTTCGAAAGAAATTTGGTTTCTGTAGAAATTCGATTGAAGAAAAAATTTGGTAGAAGTTTGACTTCTGAAGAAATTTGACTGAGAAAGAAATTCGAAAGAAGTTCGGCTCCTAGAGGAGTCTGAATGGAGCTCAATTTTTGAAGAAATTCGACTGAAAGAGGAGTCCGAAAGAAGTTTGGCTCCTATAGGCATCCGTCTGAAGGAGAGATCCAGAAGGAGTTCGGCTCCTGTAGGCATCCATCTGAAGGAGAGATTCGGAAGAAGTTTTGCTCCTATAGGCATCCATCTGAAGGAAAGATCCGGAAGGAGTTCGGCTCCAGTAGGCATCTGACTGAAGAAAAAATTTGGAAGAAGTTCGGTCGCTGAAGGAGTTCGATTGGGACTCGGTCGTTGAGAAGGGATAAGGTTTGGCCACTGGAAGAGTTTGGTTGGCTAAGGTTTGGCCATTGGAGGAGAATTTTCGATCGAAGCTCTTTCGTGATTACCAGCTGCATTAGGCTAAGCACCAGGTTGGACTTCGGTGGGAGTGGGGTTTATCTCCAACAATCACGAATCAACCTACAAAGAAGTTCCAAGAATCAATTGGGTATCCTTCAATTTAAGACCCTCCGATGCCTAAATAAGCTATGGCCTTCAGAACATATAGTAAAAATGAAAAACTAGAATGTGAAAAAGAAGGATTTGAGTGGAAAAGATTGGGATTCGATCTTTCTTGAGTGAGAAAGTTGAAAGTAGATTTCAGCAGAGTGTTGACTCTGTGAACCTTATATTTATCTTCGGAAGGATATCCTGCTCCTCTATTTATAGAAAAAATTTGCCTAGGCTATTTAGATCGTTCGGAGTTTGTTAGGCTATTAATTTATTATGATAAACTTGCTAGCTTGTTAGCAAGCGTGGGCTGATGGTCGATGTGCATATTAGTTGAAGGACAGCTATAGCCTAGCTAGGTGATGACTATATCAAAATCAGAGAATCTTGGATTCCTTTTGATGCTGTGTAGAATAGTGTTGGCAGGATGATTTTTAGCCGATCTCATTTTAAAGTGATGCTAATGATGTCAGTTGAAACTGATCTCGGCTTAGGATGCCGATAGCCACGGTGATACAAACCCAATCTCATCTTCAATAATGCTAAGATTCAGTCGCTGTTTACTGGCAAGGTCGGTGATGACCCAACCTCAATATAAGGATCTCTCGGACATGGTTGAAATTAAATCTTGAAACATAATGAAGATAGATAGGATGGTATTTTACCGATCTTCAACTGAGCTATTAACCCGCAAGATAGCTGAAAATCGATCTTGTTTCATAACATGACTTAAGTAACCCTGATGGCTGTGAGGGTGATAATTTACCGATGTAGCTTGTCTACAAAGCTGTAGCTCTGTAGCTGTAACTTGGTATCTTACTAAAATGAATCAGTTAGAGTTTTAAATCAGTATTCAACTGATCTGGATCCAAAAATCACTAGTCACTGTATTATCAATATATCATCAGATCAATGATCCTCTGATACTGTCGCATGGCTAAAGATAATTAACTACACCAACACTATCATAAAATATTGTTGTCTTAGTATTATTATAATACATTATAATATCATATATATAACTATTAACTTATAGTAAAGTTATTACAATATGATATTATAACATTACCAGTTAATAGTAATTTAGTATTTAAAATATCAATATTCTATTACTAAGTATCACCATATAATATATTTTATTTATATTATATTATTTAAATAATGTAGTATATTATAAAAGCCTAATATCATTATATAATATAGTAATTATACATTAATATTGATATTATATTAAATTAATATTGATACGATTCATAACAAATATGCTATGACACAATATTGTTACAATATACAACATGTAATATATAATTTTATTCTCCAACATTGCTATGATATTGAAAATATTGATTTATAATAAACAGATAAACAATAACAAGTCAAGTGTAGTTTGGTAATTTCAAAAAATAGATTCTCTATTTCAATTTTCAGCTTGTTCCAAAGTTTTTAATAACCAAATAGAGTATGTGGTATAGCAATGCCACTTAGCACAGCTTTCCTTAATCATTTTTCTTATGCTCCAATTTAATTGGATTTTGATCACAAGATAGCTTTCGGGCACCTTTTGGTCCAACCAAACTTATTCAAGAAATTTCCTAAAGGATGAGTTGGTAATTTATAGGTTTGATGATAGATTTATACTTTCTTCTTGGATAGAATAACAAATTAATACTTTAATGGTTCTCTTAAGAACCCAAAGATGGGGATGTCAAGGGTTATGGGGAAGGCTTTTAGTTTTGGTATCGTCGGCTGTTTCGACCGGCCAATGGCATGATCTGGTATGATTTCATACCGAATTAGACTGACGTGAACCGAAATAAGAAAAGAATCGAAATTGGGAGAAGGAAAAGAGAGAAAGAGAAATAGAGAGAGAGGGAGGAAGAAAGAAAAGGAGGAAGTGAAAGAAGTCGGAGGGCCCATCGAACGGTCTTCGGCTGACCGTCGTAGCCATCGGATGGCATAATCCATGCATACGGCGCCGTGGGCGTGAAATAGGGGTGATGCCCCTGTTTCACGATCTTTTTTTTAAAAAAAGAAAACTTAAGTGAAGCCGGCAAATGGTTTGCCGGCTTCACTGTTTAATAGATTTTTATGCTAACTTCACTGTTTAATAGGTTTTTTTAAAAAAATTAAAAAAATAAAGTTGGTAATCTAATTATCGGCTTCATTGATTTTAATTTTTTTTTAAAAATTATTTTAATAGTAAAATTGGTAAACTATTTGCCGGCTTCATTGGTAATATTCGTTTTTAAAAAAGGGTATGCATGAACAGGGGCTGTCGCCCCTGTTCCATGACCGCGACACCCGCGCCGCTTTTGCTGCCAGGTGGCCACGGCGGCCACTCAGAGATCTCTGGTAGCCTCTCTGCCATCCCATCCTTTCATCTCTTTCTCTTTCTTGTTCATTGCGATAGCTCTATCAGGCGAACCGAATCGCGATGGCTTTCGCCATCCTCCGACGGCCGCAGAGGGCCACCGCCGGCATCCTCCTCTCTCTCTCTCTCGTCTCTCTCTATCTTTGTTTCCTTTTTTTTCTTTTTCGGTATTGGCGTGTACCATTTTTCATGCCGGAACCATTGTCGGTCCGGTTCGGCATGCCGCGAACCGTTCGGTTTGGGATGATTCGAATTTTCTTGATTATGGGTGTAGTTTGTCTAATGATAAAAAATTATTGGTGGAGGATATCTCAAAAAAAAACATGAATCTTCAATAAAGTTGCTTGAAAGGGACCAGCAGATGGACGGTTGTTGGTTCATAATTTCCAAAAAAAAATAAAAATCCTACCATCAGCGATCAATTCGATGTGAGTTTCCACCAAAAGGTTACACCATTTCAATCCAACTTGTGGACATCATACAATATAAACGACATATGAACCTGTTTGGTACTCTTACCCAATTGTCTACACAACCTATAAATCAGATAGGTTTTACAATTTTACAATCATACAAGTATGACCCGATCCAAATGGCTAGGGTTTGTCTCCCAACATAAACCCAAACCCACTAATACATTGTGTATTAAGGCTTTCATTAGATGATATCTGTACCAATCCAACCATATCAATAGCACATCTAATGAAATCTATTATCAAAGTTCGCAAATAAAAATTAATAATCATCCCTCAAATACTCATTGAGTGAATCCGGACCCTATGTAGTAACTCTCCTGGCCAAGGATTCTTATGCTTGTCAATATGGTGGATCATTTTGATAGAGCTTTGTAGATCGATTATTCTATTTTTTATAATATTTTATTTAATTTTATTGAATATATTTACATTAAACGCATATGATTCATCTATCTTAACCGAGAAAAAATAAAAAAGAGATCCGCATGCTGGTCAAAATATGGATGAATTCAAAACCTAATACGGTACTTATAAGACCTTGGGTTTGGAGGGTCATCGTCAACATCAGAGTTACCAAGGTTTCTTTCAGCACAGTGCTAATGTTACGTGCTTCAAACAATACGATCCTCGGTACGAACTCGCACGACCTTATGGTACGAGATAAATATGGATGCAACCATTCTTAATAATTAGATGAATCAGATCCATTGGGCAAGTACAATAATTACTCACCACATTATTTTTCTATATTTAAATAATTCAAGATCAAATAAGAAATGCCCGTTATCCACCGGATGCATGCCCTGAGACTTGGACTGATCCCCCGGACCTGAAACATGTAATAAGGGTGGGCCCTGATACATGTAATAAGGGTGGGCCACTTGGCAACGATCTACCCACTCCGATGTACTCTGTTAGTCGATGGATCGAGGCCAAGATGGGTAAATAAATTTCCATGGGATGGTAAAGCTCCAGTATGAGTCGCACCATTCGAAACTTGGGGTTCATGAGTCCACGGCGTGGTGTCGTCTTCTTATGGCCTTCTTGAACCTTAAGCCCAATATTGTGAGAGAAACTCAATATTGTGAGAGAGTTTCTGCTCCCAAATACCTAATTCATTCGAGAAAAATTTTTTATGCACTAATGGTATAACAAAATTTATATAAAATACATCATTTAATCATATAAAATTACGTAGCATAACTAATAATATAATAGTTATTTAATTCGCTCGGCCTTTTTTTTTATTAAATTTTTACTGATAAAAATATTTTTTTTCTTTCTAGAATAACAAAAAAATAATATTATGACTTCCTGACGCCATATAATGCAACAAAAAATTAGAAAGTTATATATATTATTTAAAATATCATATATATTTATAGAAAATCATATAAGATATCGAGAAGCTATATATATTATTCAGAATATCATATAAAAATATAAAAAATTATATATAATATTAAAAATATCATATATATATATATATAAAATTATGAATTATGAATATTATAGTATATCATATATATTTATAAAAGATCATATAAGAAATCAAAAAGTCATATATATTATTCAAGATATCATATAAAGATATAGAAAGTCATATATATTATTCAAAATATCATATATATTCACAGAAAGTTATATAAGACATCAAAAAATCATATATATTGTTCAAAATATCATATAAAGATATAGAAAGTCATATATATTTACAATAAGTCATATATATTCATAGAAAAAATCATATAAAATATCAAAAAATTATATTATTCAGAAAATCATAATATACTTGTAAGAAGTTATAATAATCATAGGATATCATATAAAGACATATAAAGTCATATACATTGTTTAGGATGTCATATATACTTACAGAAAGTCATATAAGGCATCATAGAGAAAAATGATATTTTTGTCAAAAAAAAAATAAAAAAAAAACTAAGCGGTATTAAATGTTGTTTCATTATTACTTTCGCTACATGGTCCAAGATGATTATACTACGTGTAGTGCATAAAGTATTACTCATCCATTTAATGGGTGACAGTTTTTGGTTGACAAAACTTCTTAACCATCCATCTAGTTAATACGCCGGTGTTTGGATTGTATTCAAATTATTGATCTAATTTTGTGATGTTGACCATTAAATCTATTCTGCATGGATATCAAACTACTCGAGACTCTATCATCAACAATTGCATTCATCTCGAAGCGATCATTATATAATCCAATGGTGGATTGATGCGGAGGAAGATGAATCCTTCTTGGCATAAAAGATTTAGCATTGTTTGTCTTGTCTTTGATCTTATTCATGTTCTTCTTGAAGAAAAGAACAAAAAAGCAAAATAAGATCTGTTTACCTTAAAATTTAAATATATTTGTCCTTCTACAACCTACTGATCATCGTCATCGTCGTCAAACTAATAAAAGATTTAGACTTTGACCTTTAAAATGATCATACCCTTCCACAGGTAAGGTCCATCACACTTCATATATGAAGATGTACTTTAGGCCGGGCAATCTCATGGTCTACTTCACCCATTTCTTAAGATGGGCCAACAAAATAGTAGGTTAGCTTAGACTGGAACTTTGGGCCAGCTTATTGTTTTCCCATTAGCACAGTTTGGGCCCAGCTATAATCGTACAACCTATAGGAGTTAGAATATCTAATCTCTGATTCTAGGCTAAAATGGGCATCTTAGACGGAAAGAAAATAGGAAGCTAATACCTTACCACCCAATATCCTCTCTCTATCTTGGAAATATTGGGTTACTGTTTTAAGATTTTCCTAACCTTCTACATCCCCTCGGTTAAGGGATTATAATATCTGTCGAGGATTTAGGACAACTTTCCTCTTGCGCATGATATCAAAGGATCTCTGACTGATTCTACTTTTGTATGACATCAATGAAAGGATTTGTGATAGCTTTTTCCATTTATATCCCACCAATCATGGTAGTTCTTGTAACAGCATTCTCTTTTGCGAATACATGCACCAATAAATCATGGAATTTTTTAATTCTATTTATATTTTATTTAGAGCCGATGTGTATATGTAATGCGGTGATCACTAGCAATACAATACGCAAAATTTATTCTCCAGTCATACTTTCGTTACTCGATACACCATACAAAATTTGACAGCGTTTTTTTGGGTTCCAGAGGAGCGCGTGAAGCAGCCGCCGAGTGCAAGAACAGGGAACTTGGTACATCAGCTTTATCACTCTTTTACGTGAGAAGCCTTTCTTTGGGCTTATTGGGGGTGCACCGAAAAAAAGGATCCATTTCGTGCGCATAAATCTCTGGCATGCGGTGTGTACCATAGTTGTTCGTGACCTCAGATAGTTGCATCAAAGTCTCAGCCAAGGTTCGTAGCTTTAACGAACAAAGGTAATCTATTTGGACGGGCTCGGCTCGGTTTAATTATTATTAAATTTAAATAATCAAATATTTAATTCAAAAATTTATAAATTTAATAAAATATATATTTTTAATAATATTATATTTTATTTATAATATATATTATAAATTTAATATTTTTAAATATAATATTTTTATTTTAATTATACTTTTAATTATGACCCAGGTTTGAAAATATGTTCGTATCCAAATATATATGATTTGGTTGGCATTTGAGTCAAGTTGTTTTTACATTTTTTTAAAAAAAATCTAAATCGAGCTTGGGTCTTCAATTATTTGATTTAATTTGGTTTGATCGTATCCTCATTAAGACCACATGGATGATAATCCAGCCATCATCAATAAAAAATTTCAAGACCTCTGGAATTTATGCTTCACCTAGCACAAAGGCCATTAATGGCGTTTTAAGGGCGCGCCAAGAATTTCCAGCCACCACCGGTGGGAGTGCACGGGCTCCGCTGGGTGCGTGGAATCCGACAAGAGCCGACGTCGACGTGACACCAATCACTTAGGAGGAACGCTGGGAGTCGCTCTCATATCCTTCGCAATGGAGCGCACTTTGCAGAGGCCTGTAGAGGTGGCGGCCCCTTCAACCACTGGTTATTAATGGGTTTGGTGCATCACCTGCTTTATAGACTTTTACTATGCGTATTTATATCATGTTTAAAATCTTTTACTTCCTTTCTACCTAGGCCATTGGGATACCGGATAATCTACATTTTTTTTTTTAATAATTTATTCTACTTTTTTCATCATTCAAGTTTTTGTGCCTTCTTAATTTTGACATGGCAAATAAGAGATTATTTTACGAAATTTTAAAAAGAATGAGTTCGTCATCTATCATTCTCTTTTATTATCCAATATTTATTCAAATCCTCCAGTATAGCAGCCGAGAATTGATACAGAATATAATGATCGTGCATGGTGTGTGGTGTTTAGCATTTTTCTAATCATTAATCTCCGTTCTCTAATATAGAGCTGACTATATATATTATAATATATATTTATGTATATATGTATACATAGTTTAGTTGGGTGTTGACCAACTAAACTTATAAGGCTTGACTAATCTGACTAATTCCAATCCGTAGTGCTAAGACCCAAGAATTTGTAGCTCAGTGCTACCACTGCAGGGAGTCACGGAGGCCATAGGATGTGTTAACTTTTCTTAATTGCCCAACCGTCTCACAAGTTTCATTCTTTTTAGCTGAGATGCTTTCTATTCGAGAACAGTGTTTGTAACCGTCCCATGATTATTTTGCATCACATCACGATCCATTGCTGCTGACCTGGTTTTATGCAACGATGGCTGCTAGGCGATGGCAGTTGCGTTACGTATTTTTCTACCGCTCTCAATGCAATCAACAGCCGAAGAACCGTACGATAGTTTGGCAATAGATTTTTTCACATCCCAATCATTCATAATTCATAAACACTAGCATTAAAACCAACGCAAACGTCTTATCAAGCCAACATCGGACGAGTCCTAAAATTAAAAGACTTATTTGTGTGCCGACCGGTACCTCCTAAAAATTGAGGCAAGAATGAGGCTCCATATATATGGAGGTTTTTTGAGACGCCAATAACCCCACAATTTTAACATTTACAAAATTAAAAATCTAATTCTTTAAAGAACTTATTAATCCTAGAATTTGAGTTGTCTTAAAATTTTAAAGTAGGAGTTTTCTTTGACTAACGATCCCAGAGGATCCATGAGAGCAATATAGTTTTAGTCCCATGACGAGAGAATATGATTTATATGAAATGAGATCTCTTCTTCCGTGAGGTACTTTTTAAAGAACAAAGATATGAGGCCCAAAATGGCTCACACGACTCTTAGACTATAGGCCATAGAAAATAAAAAATACCTCACATACATAGGAACAGAGATCGACCCATCCATCTGAGCCAGAAGTATCCTTGACTGCAATATTTGGTACTAGAGAAAGAACCACGTTAGCAACCCACTAAGGAAAGAAGAAGAGAATGCCTCATCAAAATCACTTCGTCGCCTCCCATCGGTAGTCGACCTGGAAGAGTTAAGATGGGAACACCAAGCCATCGACCATCATAGGCGACTACATCTGCTCAAAGTCCAGGTCCTTACTAATGCTGTCCAGCACCTGTAGCAGGCCGTAAAGTAGCGGCAACCCCCTCAGCTCGCTCTCCCAATGGCGCCGTCCCGACCTAGCCACCAAGATCAGTCTCCAAACCTGGAGAGTCTACTGTGTGGGATGCATCGATCGGCACCGATGAGCCAGTGATCACCATACCACCATGGATCCGTCCGTGGCGAATGGCACCGGAGATCTCCCACCTCCTTCGATGAGGTGGGGGAAGGAACGAAGAAGCCCTTGGCATCAATTCTTGGCCACCCTTCATCCGCTTGATTCTTCAAGAGCCAATTCCCAATTGGTTTAAGATGCTGGTGGTGAAGCTATATAATGACTTTGTCGATCCTCTAGATCACCTAGAGAAGGGGGCATTTCCCTCAAGCCCAATAAGGGAGGTGCCCTATCATAGATCCAGATGAAGGATCGGTGGTTTGCTACCCATAGAGAACGTCGCAGATTCCTTCAGATCCATGCTTAAGATCAGGGGCTTCCACAATGTGGTATCGGTGTTTGTGATGTCAAGGATGATTGACATTCAAGCGATATCATGGGTCTACAATATAGTATCAGAGCTAAGTGATGCCTGAAATATTATGGACGGTAATATGGTATCAGAGCTAGATTTCAAAGCCTGATGATGCATGAAAAAAGTCAGGTTTCAGAGCCTGATAGTGCATGGAAGGAGCCAGGTTTTAGAGCCTGATGGTATATGGAAAGAGCCAAGTTTCAGTGTCTGATGGTGCAAGAAAGGAAAAAAGAAGTCGTACAAGATGAAATCAGAAATCTGCATAAGAATTTCATGGTATGTCTCAAATCTACCTTGTTGTTACTATGGGTTGGCCAACTGAGAGCAGCATGTTGAAGGTGGAGGTTGAGAAGATTAACGGAAAGAAATTTTTTCGAGGTGGAAGGATTGGGTGCATGATTTACTAATCGATCTTGGTGGAAAGACCGAAGTGTATGATGGTTATGTGACAGGTAGGGAGCGTTGAAGTGCTGCAATAGTATTTTTCTGAAGATGCAGGGCTGAGAGATGCTCGATGATGCAGCAGCCGAGAGAGGTATCTCAGCAAAGAGCATCAGAATTTTCTAGAAAGATGGATAGTGTAGGACTGTTGAAGAGAGATTTTTTAAGGGACAATGATTGAAGGAAGGCTGAAGAAGCGACTATACGTCCTTCAATGTCAGAAAGATGGAAAAGTAGTCGAAGATGTATTCAACGGTTCGACTAGAGAATGGATTTACGGAGCCTTGGTAATGATGGAGATAGATGATCCATGGAGGTCCAGTAGGTCAGGATTGGATGGTTGTAGAGCGGCGTAGAGACGAGTCAGGGAGCACTGGAGTGTTGCAGTAGCACTACGCTGGAGGCACGATGCTGAGAGAGGCTTGGTGGTGCAGTAGTCGAGGAGTGTATCTCAGCAGAGAGTATCAGTGGTATCTCAAGAATATCGAGAGTAGATCTCAGAAAGAGCCAGGAGATCTCAGGCAGTGCCAGGAGGTCTCTAGCCATCGGGAGTATCATGGATCAGGTTTCTTCTGTAGGGACATCAGAAAGAATCATGGTTCAGATGGAGGATGGTTCTTCGAGCATAATTGAAACGATGGTTGGTGTAGGGGCAAAAGAGAAGGACTAGGATGAAATTTTTTAGGATTCAGTAGCTGGATTCAGAAGAGTTGGATGAGCTCTTGGGCTTCGGAGGTGCCCGCGGATTGTGAAGATATCCAAGATAGCTTCGAAGGGATCCATGGAGCATGGAGGGTTCGAAGGAATAGTGATGGTGTTTGAGGTGCAGCGATAGGCTCAGTAGTGCAGCATTGAGTGGTTGGCCTCGAGAGATTCGATAATAGAGTCGACTTCTACAGTATCAGATGGACTTCGGATATAGATGGAGCTCCATAGTGGTGGCTTCATAAGTGGAGAAAAAATTTAGTATGAGTTCAGAGCGTCGGTGATACATAGTTTCAGATGGAGCGGCCTATGCAGATGGACAGACGTAGCTCTGAGGAGATCGTGCCAGGTGGTACAGCATGTGCTAGTGCAAAAATGCTGTAGGTTCTCCAAAAAAGTCTAAAAAAAGTGATGCAGCTACTAAACAGAAGGAATTCTACAATTTTAGGATGGTGCCAAGAAGGAAGCGTAGGTTTTCAGCTGTAGAGGTGGTCATCCCAAAGTTCTTAAAGGTGCACAATAGTTGAAGAGGATTGGCAGAGGCGATGTTTGCACAGGTGCTGTCGAGTGCCAGGGACAGCGAAAACGTGCAAGAGGTCATTACCGAGGGGTTTGCCAGGGCTTGGAGCACCAAGGTGGAGATTGTGAGGATTTATGGTGCTCCCAAGCCTTGGAAGGCCACGGAAGGAGTCATGGTATTGGCTCCAAAGATTTTAGGGGCTTGGTTGATGCTTCGGAGACCTAGAATTCAAGATGAAATAAGAAACCAAAGTTGGAGAATTAAGATTGTAGAAAAAAAATTTTCTGCAGATTAGCCAGCTCAATCCAAAATTAGATCGGCTAAGTCTCAGTGCATAGACAAAATAGAGAGCTGAGCGTTCGAAACTGCTGGCATGGTATAAAATTGGGCTAGCTTAATTTCAGACTGAGCCGGCTCAGTGCTGAGACTGAGCCGGCTCAGTGCACGGGCAGAGTTATGCGAGGGTTTATTTTGGGCTAGGGTCTGGATTGATCCTAGGAGTCTTAAAATCTGGTTTGAGAGGTCTTAAGGTGGTTAATTCATGTATGGGTCGGATCTAGATCCAGAAGATGAGAGCATAGAAGACATGGGTGTACATAGGCTTGGTGAGTGCTTTTATGTATTGGATTAGCTAGGAAAATTTTTTGGTCGGACTGAATGGCTATGTATAAATACATAGATTATATTAGGGTTTTAAAGGTTGGAATCAATACAGATATTTTCTCCCTCAACTCTCTTCTTCTCTTCTCTCTAGAGTTGCCGCCCTAGGTTCTTGAAGAAGCCCTAGAGAAGGGGACATCTCCCTCAAGCCCAAGGAGGGAGGCGCTCCATCATAGATTCAAGTGAAGGATCGATGGTTTGCTGCCCATAGAGAACGTCATAAGTTCTTTCAGGTCTGTGCTAAATATCAGGAGCTTCCGTAACATGGTATCGGTGCTTGTGATGTCAAGGATGATTGGCGTTCGAGCAATATCATGGGTCTACAATTGGAAGGAGGTGTGTGCCTCTCTAGTTCTCATCCAAAGGTGGCATGTGCCCTCCTCAATTCTTTTCTTATAAAATAATGCCAGGTAGAAGATTCAAGAAAGAAAATATCGAGTCAAATCTTGACTTGATCCAATCCTTTTGGGAGCCCAATTAGGTGTCCATTAAATCCAAATGGATTAGTTAAGGATTAAGACAATTGACTTGATTTAATCCTTATCTAATAAAGATTTAAGTCCAAAGAAAAAATTGGGTTTAACCATGTGGTAGCATGGTGCACCAAAATTCAATAGGATTTTACTAAATCCTAATCTAATTAGGACTTCACAAGCTCAATTGGTTAATCCAAAATTGAATCCCTTAATGTGTGATTCCATAGGTTCAATTCTATCTAATAGTGAGATATACCATAATCTCCATCATAATATCATTAAAACTTCTTTCAATGGATTAGATCAATTTCAACTCAGACTCAACAAGGATCATCAATCTAGAATGATGCTCGTGGATCCTACAATCTATCAGTGATATCTAGCAATATGTAGTGGCAATCCATCAAAATTGAAAAAGAATCTCAATGTGCAGTTATCGTTGATTTGGTTCTTCTATCATAAGTTTCGATAGGATCGAGATCAAGGTTAACTCGTCAAACCTCATGCCTATCATATGATAGAATCAATCGATTTGAATTCGATGTGAAATTCTATAAAAACTCATTTCTATCTTTCACACTACCATGGCCATGGACTTTAACATTTAATCTCATAATCTTCATAGGACTACTCTATCGAGGTCGATAGATTTTATTTTAGTGCAATCTAATTCCTACAATGAATATACTACAGTCAATATACACCTCAAGACTCCATATAACTAGAAGACTGAGTTATGGTGTAGTCAAACTACAGCACCTTCAACGTGAACTGTCGATGCACCTCAGGTCAAAAAACTAGACATACAACCATAGCTGTGAACATGTCATTGATGAGAAGGTAGATATCCTCATGACTGTTCGAGATTGATCATGTTTAGTATCATTGTTTTTAACAAGCACTTATACTTTCCCTCCGATATCTCTATACCATAAATTTAAGATTCATCTAAACGAAGAAAGCGATCATACATCAATCTTTCGGATCGATCACCGTCTTCATGATGATTCTATGATTGAAAGTAATTTATGAGTTAACTATAATAATGTATATCTCAAATTTTTAACTCTTGAGAATATGTATTATCACACCCATTAACCCAATAGATGATTCATAGATATAATAAAATATAATATGAATGAATAAATAATTTAAATTTTATTAATATAAAAGTTAAATTATAAATTATGTCCTAAGAAAGTTTTATAAGTGTTGGCTAATCTGACTTCTAGGGCATATATATAACAAACTCTCACTTGATCTAAAGCCAATTGGCTACAAATCTAAATTCCATTTTCTTAAGGTAGGCTTCAGTCTTTTGCTGGCTTAATTGCTTCGTCAGTGGGTCAGCCATATTGTCCGTTGAGTCGACTCTCTTCATCTTAACGTATCCTTTCTTGAGGTAGTCGTAGATGAGATGGAATCGTCGCTCGATTACTTGAATTTCTGATAAGACCTTAGCTTCTTAGCTAGGGCTATGGCATCATTATTGTCATAGTAAAGAGGAATGACATTTGATGGCATTACTCCTAGTTCTACAATAAACTTCTTAATTAAATCAGAATGCCTCTTTTACAGCTTTTGACGTTACAATGTATTCTGCTTCCTTAATGGAGTCCACTATAACAGTATGCTTGGATATCTTCTAGCTCACAGCACCACCATTGCATAAGAAAATATTGCATGATGTCGACTTTCGATTATATGCCGGCCTGTACCCTCAATTCTCTAGTTTCAAAGATCAAAAATATATCCTTAGTCTTTTTCAAGTATTTAAGGATACATTTCATAAAAGTCTAGTACTCTTGCCATGGATTTGACTGATATCTACTTATGATACTCATAGCAAGGGCAATACCGGGTTGCGTGCCAAGCATAGCGTAATGAGGTTCCCTATGGTCAAAGCATAAAAGATCATGCTCATGCATTCAATCTCTTCTGATGTATTGGGGCACATTTTCTTTGAAAGATGAATGCCATGTCTAAAGGACAATAATCCTGTCTCAGAGATTTTCATGCTGAACCTTTTCAGCACTCCCTCAATGTACATCTTCAGTGACAATCCTATCATCCTTCTAGATCTATCTCTATAGACCTTGATCCCCAAAATAGAGGATGCCCCTTCTAGATCTTTCATAAAAATTTTTTTTGGATAACCATTGTTTGACCAAGGTTAACATGGGAATGTCATTTTCAATCAGCAGGATGTCTTCTATGAATAGTACGAGGAAAGTGATAGTGCTCCCACTGACCTTCTTGAGCATGCATGATTTTTCTTTGTTCTTGATGAAACCAAACATTTTGATCATATTATTAAAATGAATATTCCAACTCCAAGATGCTTGCTTAAGTCCATAGATGGATCTTTGTAGTTTGCAAGTCTTATGATCACTATCACTAAAAGTGAAATCAAGTGACTATTCTATATAGATATCTTCTTTAAGTTGTTCATTCAAGAATGTCATTTTCACATCTATTTGCCATATTTCGTTGTCAAAATATGCTATAATAGTAAGCAATGTGCGAATGGACTTTAGCATGATCACAGGCGAGAAGGTATCCTGATAGTCAATGCCTTCATATTGACTATATCCTTTCGCCACAAGCTTAGCTTTAAAGGTCTTTACCTTTCCATCTGTACCTATCTTTCTCTTGAAGATCCATTTACACACAATAGGTACAATATCTTTGGGTGGATCTACCAAGGTCCAAACTTAGTTTGAGTGCATGAAATTAATTTTTGACTTCTAATCATTTCTCAGAGTTGATATCTGATATCGTCTTGTTATAGATTTTGGGGTCATCTCCATATACCTAATTTTTTATGAGAAATATTTTCTCTACTTCTTTTGAGATAATTTCTAAGTACCACTCATGAGGACTAAAAATCCTATTGGACTTATAAGGTGGAGGAGGAAGTGTGTGGATCGACTTAGACTAAACTAATTTCTTAGGTTCCATGGCTCGCTGTTTTTTAGAGACTTTCTTCTCAAGTCTAATCTATTATCTTTATCTTGAATAAACTATTTTTCAAGAAAGACTGCATACCAACTCATAATCACATTGTGATCTTTCGAAAGATAAAAATAATATCCTAAAGACTTCTTAGAATATCTAATAAAATGAGTCCTGAGAGATTTAGATTCTAACTTATCCGCCTGTTGTCATTTGACATGGACCGAACAACCTCAAATCTTAAGATAACTTAGACTCAGTTTCTTACCATGCCATATCTTATATAGTGTGGTAGGAATGATTTTAGATGAAATCCTATTCAATATATAGACAGCAGTCAATAGGCTATATCTTCAAAGAAAAATAAGGTCTGTGAAGCTCATCATGGAATAAATCATATCTAATAAGGTCCAATTTCTTCATTCTAAAACTTCGTTAAGTTGAGATGTTCCAGGTGGAGTACATTATAAAACTTTGCCATGTTCCTTGAGGTGATCTAGAAATTCTCCACTAAGGTATTCACCTCCTCAATCTGATCAAAGAACCTTAAGAGACTTTTTGGTTTATTTCTTTACTTCATCTCTAAATTCTTTGAACTTTTCAAAGGTCTCAAACTTATGATACATAAGGTACATATATCCTATCGTGAAAAATCATCAGTAGAGATAATGAAGTAGAAAAAATCTACTCTGGCTAGCACATCAAATAGGCCGCATACATTTGAATGTGCCAAAGCAAGTAACTCTGTGGTCTTTTACTTATGTCCTATAAAGGTTAGCTTGGTTATTTTTTCTTGAAGACATGATTCATAGATTGGATATGACTCAGAAGCCAATGGACCCAACTATCCGATTTTTCTCTAATCTGTTAATTCTATCTTCTCTAATGTGACCTAGCCTTAAATGCCATAAGTACTTTTCATTTACACTATCTCGAAGACATTTAAAATCTATGACATTCATATTTTGCTTAACATAATTTATAGATACATCGACATATAACTAAAAGAGACCGTTTATAAGAAAACCACTATCAACTTTATTATTTTTAAGATAAATGTTATAATGGTCCTTAAAAAAATTAATTATATCATCTTCTTGCATTAAGCAAGAGATAGAAATTAAATTCTTGCTCGCAGCAGGTATAAAATAATAGTCTCTTAACAATAAAATATTTTCATATGATAATCATAGAGGATACGTTCCCACAGCCATAACAATAATCTTTGCTCCATTCCTGATACATAAGATTATTTCACTATCCCTCAGCCTCCTGCTATCCTCAAGACCCTGCAATGAAGTACACAAGTGAGCACTAGATCTAAAGTCTAACATCCAACTAGATGCTGAAGGAATCGTTAGGTTTGTTTCTATGATAAGCAAACCTTCAAAAGGTGTACCTTTCTTCTTGTTCTTCAGGGTTGTCGGATAAGTCGGGCAGTTTCGCTTCTAACGGTAGTCTTTGTTATAGTGAAAATACTTTCTCTTTTCGATGGCTTTCTTCTTTGAAACTGCCTTTTTTCTCCTTCTTCTTGCCCTCTACTTCATATTTTTTTGTGGGCTTTTTCTTCTTTCCAGTAGACTTTTTTTTAAAAGAAGTATGCTCGATAGCAAGCATAGAGCCTTTTGAACTCTTCAAGATTCCTTCAATAGTGACCAACATATTTAACAACTCAGCTAAGGTGCATTGAATTTTATTTATATGAAAGTTTATTATAAACTACCCATATAAATCAATCAAGAACTGTAGAATGAGGTCAATCTATAAGTCCTTATTCATGGACATCCCGAGCTTCTCAAGCTTCTTTAGGTCCTTGATTATTGTCAAACAGTGATCATGGACTGACTACCCATCATGCATCTTCACTTTGAAGAGTCGCTTGGATATTTTGTAGTGAGCTGTGCGGCTCTATTCATCATACAACTCTTGTAGGTGAGCCAGAATCTACCTGATACTTTTCATGTTCTCGTATTGGCACCATAATTCATTTGATATTGAGGCTAACATGTAGCATTTGACCTTGTTGTCATTGATAAGTGTTATAAATACACTAGTAAAAGTATTAAATTATAAAATAAATTATCTTTTTTTTAAAAAATTGATACTTTTATTGATCTCATGCAGGAAAGAACATCACCAATGAGAAGGGCTCGATTTTCTAGTTAAAAAAAAATAAAATAAATCAAAATCCAATTAGGCCCAGAATCAAAATACAAAAGGAAAAAAATATAAATAAAAAAAGTAGTCAGCTAGTCCAGACCATGTCGGCTCAAAAATTGGCTCAGAACAAGCCCAGCCCGATCATAAATCGCCTGCACTAAGTCGGCCTAACCTGACATCACAATGACATCAAGAAACCACATGGCTCACCATGAGCTAGAATAGTGCACGCGGCCAAGGGTAAAATTGGTATTTCTATCATCTTGATCTGGTATGGTGCATTTTGATTTGGCTCGGATCTTAGAAAACTTGATCTACAATCAGTTTACATAGGTTGGACTGCTGCAATCAAGGCGCGATCATGCGGTTGAGGGAGGAGCCGGTTATAATCCAATGGCTGTGGTAGAATCCTATTTTAATTCAACAGCCCAAGTCCTCTAAGGTGCGATCTGATGGCATCAAATCCATCATCAGCTTAATTTGATGGTCAAAAACAAATTCAATTTGATCTGGGAGTTTAAATGGGATTTTTTTAAGCAATATTGATATGTTTGATGTCCATCCAATGGCTAAGGAGATCCAAATTCTTTTATCAACAACAGAACCTCCATTCGACCTATTCTAGGAGTTTTGATCCCAGTTTTGAGTGGACTTCGACCCCTCTCAGTCTATTTAAACCCCTGCTATTGAATAGAGGAGGCATATAGAGAAGAGAGAGTTTGAATAGCATAGAAGACAATAGAATAGATTTTTGAAAGAATAGAAACAGAGGAGGGGGGATCTGAAAGAAAAGATAGGATTTTGAATCAAGAGAGAGACTTATAGTGAGAGAGAGAAAGCCTTCCCTTCTCCCTACTTTCTTCTTTCTTTCTCTCATCTTTCAAGTCCAACACATCCATCAGCGGCTCTTCTTCATCAACTTCTCCATGCCAAGAGTAACGATCAACGATGAAATTCAGTAACAAGCAGTCCTCTATTTGAAATTTTTCATATCTTCTATTTTACTTGCTATTTTTATTCTATTTATCATGAACTAAATTTATTTTACTAAGGCTAAGGAGTAGCCATTCTTTTGATGCAATATTCAGTATAATTAAATTTTAGATTTATATTTTATTTATGAAGAGTATATAAATTTATTCTTAATGCTTTTAGATTACTGACTATCTTCTAATAATTTTGATGGGCATAGATGATACGGACTAAATAAGTCTATGATAATACCTTTTGATTTATATATCTTGTGTCTGAATCAGAAGATTTCATAGAAATTAATGCATCAATATTTATTTAAATTATACCTGGACCAAATGATAGTTAATAAATATTAATAGTTTTGCTATGCCTAGACCAAAAGATAGTGAATATCTTAAGAGACTCTGTCATCTCATAAAATAAATTGACCTAATTTGCATGATTACTAGTATATTGTATTAACTGAGTTGGTGAACCAATTGCTTTAGTATTCTACTACTCTTGAATTCAATCCTAATAATTATATCCTCATTATTTTATTATAATTTTTTAAATTTTTTTTTATATTTTTTATAAATTAATTTTTCTAAATAAAGTTTAAAAAAAAATTTTAATACTTATTTTTCAATCCTCAAAGAAATGATACTCTACTCATACGCTATATTACTTGATCGATTGGTGCACTTGCCATAGCGACAGATTTGTATGCATCAAGTTTTTGATGCCATTGTCATAGATTATTTAAAATAATATTAAAATTTCAATCCTTGCTTTACTTTAAAATTTTAATTTTAATTTTATTTTTATTTTTATTTTTAGGTGTGTGTTCAGTGTATAATACGTACTGAATATAATGACTTACTACCTCTTGACTCAGAAATAGAGAGGACAATTCAAAGATTAAATCAAAAAAGAAACATGGCAACCGAAGATCTTAACAATGTCAATCTAGGATTAGATATGGTGGCACAAGGATGGCAAGAAGCTATTCGAGTGGTACATCATCCATTAAATGATTACATCACACCATTAGTAGCCGACATAGCTTCAAGCATTAAGAGACCACTCATGTGAGCAAACAATTTTAAGATAAAGCTAGCAATGATCTAGATGATTCAAGTAATTGTCTAATTTAGTGGACATATTTAGGATGATCCGAATGCCCATATTTCTAATTTTCTTAAACTTTATGATACTTTTAAAATTAATGAGGCATCAGATGATGCTATTAAATTAAGATTTTCTTTTTCTTTATGGGATAAAGCTAAAAATTGACTTCATTTTCTTCCTACAAGTTCTATCACTACTTGAGATGTCCTAGCCTAAAATTTTTTGGCTAAGTACTTTCCATCTTTCAAGACTGTAAAGATGCATAATGATATTACTTCTTTTGTATAGATGGAGATAAAGTCACTATATGAGGTTTGGAAGCATTTTAAGAAACTATTGAGGAGATGTCCACATCATCAATTATCCGTATGGCTTTAGGTATAAATTTTTATAATAGTTTTGTTGGGAATAGTATTCCAAAGTCAATTGTTAGCCTATTAATAATTAAGTTAATTTATATAATTATATATAAATTATTAATTGAATAAAAATTTTTGACTTTTTCATCATAAACCTTTCATCTTTGAATGAACTCCTATCTGATGTGATGAAGTTCTTAGGATTATTTAGAATTGACAAAGAAGGATTTATCGTTTAGTCCTTAATAGTTCACGATCAATGATACATGGTTACAAAGGATGACAATGTTTATCGAGTATAAATTATTGTGTGCCATATAAATTAATTATCCTCTTAATCAAGAAGTGTGAAGATATTGGTATGGTATGCAGATGAGATATAAGATACATCTACACTAAACGTGATCGACTCCAGAGCTTTTCTACTATTAAAAATTATTTTGATGAAATATGGGCATAAGTATCCCTCCGATCATACAAAGGCAATACGGGTTGCTGCCAAAGATAGCATTAATAGGTTCCCTATTGTCAATGGCATAAAAGATCAACTCAGCCATTCAATCTCTTCTGATGTATGGGGCACATTTTCTTTGAAAATGAAGCCATGTCTAAAGGACAATAATCCTTCTCAGATATTTCATGCTGAACCTTTAGCACTCTCAATGTACATCTTCAGTGACAATCCTATCCCTTCTAATCTATCTCTATAGACCTTGATCCCCAAAATAGAGGATGCCCCTTCAGATCTTTCATAAAAATTTTTTTGGATAACCATTGTTTTGACCAAGGTTAACTGGAATGTCATTTTCAATCAGCAGATGTCTTCTATAAATGCAGAAAATGAGTGCTCCCACTGACCTTCTTGACATGCATATTTTTTTCTGTTCTTGATGAAACCAAACATTGATCATATTATAAAATAAATTCCAACTCCGAGATGCTGCTTAAGTCCAAGATGATCTTTGTAGTTGCAAGTCTATGACACTATCACTAAAAGTGAAATCAAGTGACTATTCTAATATAGAATCTTCTTAAGTGTTCATTCAAGAATTCATTTTACATCTATTTGCCATATTCGTTGTCAAAATATGCTATATATAGTAAGCAATGTGCGAATGACTTTAGCATGAATCACAGGCGAGAAGGTATCCTGATAGTCAATGCCTCATATTGACTATATCCTTTCGCCACAATAGCTTACTAAAGATCTTACCTTTCCATCTGCTATCTTTCTCTTGAAATCCATTACACACAATAGTACAATAACTTTGGTGGATACCAAGTCCAAACTTAGTTTGAGTGCATGAAATTAATTTTTGACTTCTAATCATTTTCTCAGAGTTGATATTGATCGTCTTGTTAAGATTTTGGGGTCATCTCAATACTATTTTTTATGAGAATAATTTCTCTACTTCTTTGAGATAATTCTAAGTACCACTCATGAGGACTAAAAATCCTATTGACTTATAAGTGGAGGAGAAGTGTGTTGATCGACTAGACTAAACAATTTCTTAGTTCCATGGCTCGCTGTTTTTAGAGACTTCTTCTCAGATCTAATCTATTATCTTTATCTTAATAAATATTTTTCACAAAGACTGCATCCAACTCATAACACATTGATCTTTCGAAAGATAAAAAATAATATCTAAAGATACTTCAAATATCAATAAAATGAGTCCTGAGAATTTAGATCTAACTTATCCCCTGTTGTCATTTGACATGACCAAACAACCCTCAATCTTAAGATAACTCTAACTCAGTTCTCTTACATGGCCATATCTTATATAGTGTGGTAGAATGTATTTAATGAAACCTATTCAATATATAGACAGCAGTCAATAGGCCATATCTTCAAAAAAAAAAGGTCAGTGAAGCTCATCATGGAATAAATCATATCTAATAAGGTCCAATTTCTTCATTCTAAAACTCGTTAAGTTGAGATGTTCCAGTGGAGTACAATTAAAAACTTTGCCATGTTCCTTGAGGTGATCTAGAAATTCCACACAAGTATTCACCTCCTCAATCTGATCAATAAACTTAAGAGACTTTTGTTTATTTCTTTACTTCATCTCTAAATTTCTTGACTTTTCAAAGTCTCAACTTAATTAGTGAAATACACAGTACATATATCCTATCGTGTAAAAAATCATCAGTAGAGATAATGAAGTAGAAAAAATCTACTCTGGCTAGCAACATCAAATAGGCGCATACATTTGAATGTGCCAAAGCAAGTAACTCTGTGGTCTTTACTATATCCATAAATTAGCTTGGTTATTTTTCTTGAAGACATGATCATAGATTGATATGACTCAGAAACCAATGACCCAACTATCCATTTTTCTCTAATCTGTTAATCTATCTTCTCTAATGCACCTAGCCTTAAATGCCATAATAATTTCATTTACACTATCTCGAAGACATTTAAAATCTATGACATTCATATTTGCTTACAACATAATATAGATACATCGACATATAACTAAAAGAGACCGTTATAAGAAAACCACTATACACTTTATTATTTTAAGAAATAAATATATAATGTCTTAAAAAATATTAATATATCATCTCTGCATTAACAAGAGATAGAAATTAAATTTCTTGCTAGCAGTATAAAATAAAGCTCTCTAACAATAAATATTTTCATATGAATCATAGAATACGCTTCCCACAGCCATAAACAATAATCTTGCTCCATTCCTGATACATAAGATTATTTCACTATCCCTCAGCCTCCTGCTATCCTCAAGACCCTGCATGAATACACAAGTGAGCACTAGATCTAAATCTAACATCCAACTAGATCTGAAGAATCGTAGGTTTGTTTCTATGATAAGCAAACTTCAAAAAGTGTACCTTTCTTCTTGTTCTTCAGGTGTCGGAAAGTCGGCAGTTTCCTTCAACGGTAGTCTGTGTTATAGTGAAAATACTTCTCTTTTCGATGGCTTTCTCTTCTGAAACGCCTTTTTTCCTTCTCTTGCCCTCTACTTCTATATTTTTGTGGCTTTTTCTTCTTTCCTATAACTTTTTTAAAAGAAGTATGCTCGATAGCAAGCAAGAGCCTTTGAACTCTTCAAGATTCCTTCAAAGGACCAACAATTTAACAACTCAGCTAAGGTGCATTGAATTTATTTATATGAAAGTTTATATAAACTACCTCATAAATCAATCAAGAACTGTAGAATAGTTTCAACTATAATCCTATCATGACACCGAGCTTCTCAACCTTTAGTCCTATTATTCAACAGTGATCCTGACTGACTACTCATCGCCATCTTCACTGACGATCCTTGATATTTGTAGGAGCTGCGCTCTATCACATACAAACTCATTAGTGACCTAGAACTACCTTGATACTTTCACTTTCGCGGTATTGCATCCAGTAATTCAGTTTGATTATCGAGGCTAACCTGTTGAGCAGTCTGACCTTGTTTCATGAATAGTTTAGAAACATACACTATAAAAGTGATAAAATTATAAAAATAAATTATCTTTTTTTTAAAAAATTGATACTTTTATTGATCTCATGCAGGAAAGAACATCACAATGAAAGGGCTCGATTTCTAGTTAAAAAAAAATAAAATAATCAAAAATCCAATTAGGCCCAGAACAAAAATACAAAAGGAAAAAATATAAATAAAAAAGTACACTAGTCCAGACCATGTCGCTCAAAAATTGGCTCAGAACAAGCCCACCCGATCATAAATCCTTGCTGACTAAGTCGCTACCTAACACTCATCAATACCAAGAAACCACATGGCCACCATGAGCTAGTAATGTGCACGCGGCCAGGGTAAAATGGATTCTATCATCTTGATCTGGTATGTGCATTTGATTTGGCTCGGAATCTTAGAAAACTGATCACAATCAGTTTAACATAGTTGGACTGCTGCAATCAAGGCGCGATCATGCGGTTGAGTGGGAGCCGTTATAACCAATGGCTGTCGGTGGAGATCGCTAATTCTTAATTCAACAGCCAAGCCAATATCCTAGGAGTCTTAAAATCTGGTTTGAGAGGTCTTAAGGTGGTTAATTCATGTATGGGTCGGATCTAGATCCAGAAGATGAGAGCATAGAAGACATGGGTGTACATAGGCTTGGTGAGTGCTTTTATGTATTGGATTAGCTAGGAAAATTTTTTGGTCGGGACTGAATGGCTATGTATAAATACATAGATTATATTAGGGTTTTAAAGGTTGGAATCAATACAGATATTTTCTCCCTCAACTCTCTTCTTCTCTTCTCTCTAGAGTTGCCGCCCTAGGTTCTTGAAGAAGCCCTAGAGAAGGGGACATCTCCCTCAAGCCCAAGGAGGGAGGCGCTCCATCATAGATTCAAGTGAAGGATCGATGGTTTGCTGCCCATAGAGAACGTCATAAGTTCTTTCAGGTCTGTGCTAAATATCAGGAGCTTCCGTAACATGGTATCGGTGCTTGTGATGTCAAGGATGATTGGCGTTCGAGCAATATCATGGGTCTACAATTGGAAGGAGGTGTGTGCCTCTCTAGTTCTCATCCAAAGGTGGCATGTGCCCTCCTCAATTCTTTTCTTATAAAATAATGCCAGGTAGAAGATTCAAGAAAGAAAATATCGAGTCAAATCTTGACTTGATCCAATCCTTTTGGGAGCCCAATTAGGTGTCCATTAAATCCAAATGGATTAGTTAAGGATTAAGACAATTGACTTGATTTAATCCTTATCTAATAAAGATTTAAGTCCAAAGAAAAAATTGGGTTTAACCATGTGGTAGCATGGTGCACCAAAATTCAATAGGATTTTACTAAATCCTAATCTAATTAGGACTTCACAAGCTCAATTGGTTAATCCAAAATTGAATCCCTTAATGTGTGATTCCATAGGTTCAATTCTATCTAATAGTGAGATATACCATAATCTCCATCATAATATCATTAAAACTTCTTTCAATGGATTAGATCAATTTCAACTCAGACTCAACAAGGATCATCAATCTAGAATGATGCTCGTGGATCCTACAATCTATCAGTGATATCTAGCAATATGTAGTGGCAATCCATCAAAATTGAAAAAGAATCTCAATGTGCAGTTATCGTTGATTTGGTTCTTCTATCATAAGTTTCGATAGGATCGAGATCAAGGTTAACTCGTCAAACCTCATGCCTATCATATGATAGAATCAATCGATTTGAATTCGATGTGAAATTCTATAAAAACTCATTTCTATCTTTCACACTACCATGGCCATGGACTTTAACATTTAATCTCATAATCTTCATAGGACTACTCTATCGAGGTCGATAGATTTTATTTTAGTGCAATCTAATTCCTACAATGAATATACTACAGTCAATATACACCTCAAGACTCCATATAACTAGAAGACTGAGTTATGGTGTAGTCAAACTACAGCACCTTCAACGTGAACTGTCGATGCACCTCAGGTCAAAAAACTAGACATACAACCATAGCTGTGAACATGTCATTGATGAGAAGGTAGATATCCTCATGACTGTTCGAGATTGATCATGTTTAGTATCATTGTTTTTAACAAGCACTTATACTTTCCCTCCGATATCTCTATACCATAAATTTAAGATTCATCTAAACGAAGAAAGCGATCA
This sequence comes from Cocos nucifera, assembly GCA_006176705.1. Classification (NCBI taxonomy): domain Eukaryota; kingdom Viridiplantae; phylum Streptophyta; class Magnoliopsida; order Arecales; family Arecaceae; genus Cocos; species Cocos nucifera. Next base: position 197,607 of record QRFJ01000429.1, read on the forward strand.
TACATCAATCTTTCGGATCGATCACCGTCTTCATGATGATTCTATGATTGAAAGTAATTTATGAGTTAACTATAATAATGTATATCTCAAATTTTTAACTCTTGAGAATATGTATTATCACACCCATTAACCCAATAGATGATTCATAGATATAATAAAATATAATATGAATGAATAAATAATTTAAATTTTATTAATATAAAAGTTAAATTATAAATTATGTCCTAAGAAAGTTTTATAAGTGTTGGCTAATCTGACTTCTAGGGCATATATATAACAAACTCTCACTTGATCTAAAGCCAATTGGCTACAAATCTAAATCCATTTTCTTAAGGTAGGCTTCAGTCTTTTGCTGGCTTAATTGCTTCGTCAGTGGGTCAGCCATATTGTCCGTTGAGTCGACTCTCTTCATCTTAACGTATCCTTTCTTGAGGTAGTCGTAGATGAGATGGAATCGTCGCTCGATTACTTGAATTTCTGATAAGACCTTAGCTTCTTAGCTAGGGCTATGGCATCATTATTGTCATAGTAAAGAGGAATGACATTTGATGGCATTACTCCTAGTTCTACAATAAACTTCTTAATTAAATCAGAATGCCTCTTTTACAGCTTTTGACGTTACAATGTATTCTGCTTCCTTAATGGAGTCCACTATAACAGTATGCTTGGATATCTTCTAGCTCACAGCACCACCATTGCATAAGAAAATATTGCATGATGTCGACTTTCGATTATATGCCGGCCTGTACCCTCAATTCTCTAGTTTCAAAGATCAAAAATATATCCTTAGTCTTTTTCAAGTATTTAAGGATACATTTCATAAAAGTCTAGTACTCTTGCCATGGATTTGACTGATATCTACTTATGATACTCATAGCAAGGGCAATACCGGGTTGCGTGCCAAGCATAGCGTAATGAGGTTCCCTATGGTCAAAGCATAAAAGATCATGCTCATGCATTCAATCTCTTCTGATGTATTGGGGCACATTTTCTTTGAAAGATGAATGCCATGTCTAAAGGACAATAATCCTGTCTCAGAGATTTTCATGCTGAACCTTTTCAGCACTTTCTCAATGTACATCTTCAGTGACAATCCTATCATCCTTCTAGATCTATCTCTATAGACCTTGATCCCCAAAATAGAGGATGCCCCTTCTAGATCTTTCATAAAATTTTTTTTTGGATAACCATTGTTTGACCAAGGTTAACATGGGAATGTCATTTTCAATCAGCAGGATGTCTTCTATGAATAGTACGAGGAAAGTGATAGTGCTCCCACTGACCTTCTTGAGCATGCATGATTTTTCTTTGTTCTTGATGAAACCAAACATTTTGATCATATTATTAAAATGAATATTCCAACTCCAAGATGCTTGCTTAAGTCCATAGATGGATCTTTGTAGTTTGCAAGTCTTATGATCACTATCACTAAAAGTGAAATCAAGTGACTATTCTATATAGATATCTTCTTTAAGTTGTTCATTCAAGAATGTCATTTTTCACATCTATTTGCCATATTTCGTTGTCAAAATATGCTATAATAGTAAGCAATGTGCGAATGGACTTTAGCATGATCACAGGCGAGAAGGTATCCTGATAGTCAATGCCTTCATATTGACTATATCCTTTCGCCACAAGCTTAGCTTTAAAGGTCTTTACCTTTCCATCTGTACCTATCTTTCTCTTGAAGATCCATTTACACACAATAGGTACAATATCTTTGGGTGGATCTACCAAGGTCCAAACTTAGTTTGAGTGCATGAAATTAATTTTTGACTTCTAATCATTTCTCAGAGTTGATATCTGATATCGTCTTGTTATAGATTTTGGGGTCATCTCCATATACCTAATTTTTTATGAGAAATATTTTCTCTACTTCTTTTGAGATAATTTCTAAGTACCACTCATGAGGACTAAAAATCCTATTGGACTTATAAGGTGGAGGAGGAAGTGTGTGGATCGACTTAGACTAAACTAATTTCTTAGGTTCCATGGCTCGCTGTTTTTTAGAGACTTTCTTCTCAAGTCTAATCTATTATCTTTATCTTGAATAAACTATTTTTCAAGAAAGACTGCATACCAACTCATAATCACATTGTGATCTTTCGAAAGATAAAAATAATATCCTAAAGACTTCTTAGAATATCTAATAAAATGAGTCCTGAGAGATTTAGATTCTAACTTATCCGCCTGTTGTCATTTGACATGGACCGAACAACCTCAAATCTTAAGATAACTTAGACTCAGTTTCTTACCATGCCATATCTTATATAGTGTGGTAGGAATGATTTTAGATGAAATCCTATTCAATATATAGACAGCAGTCAATAGGCTATATCTTCAAAGAAAAATAAGGTCTGTGAAGCTCATCATGGAATAAATCATATCTAATAAGGTCCAATTTCTTCATTCTAAAACTTCGTTAAGTTGAGATGTTCCAGGTGGAGTACATTATAAAACTTTGCCATGTTCCTTGAGGTGATCTAGAAATTCTCCACTAAGGTATTCACCTCCTCAATCTGATCAAAGAACCTTAAGAGACTTTTTGGTTTATTTCTTTACTTCATCTCTAAATTCTTTGAACTTTTCAAAGGTCTCAAACTTATGATACATAAGGTACATATATCCTATCGTGAAAAATCATCAGTAGAGATAATGAAGTAGAAAAAATCTACTCTGGCTAGCACATCAAATAGGCCGCATACATTTGAATGTGCCAAAGCAAGTAACTCTGTGGTCTTTTACTTATGTCCTATAAAGGTTAGCTTGGTTATTTTTTCTTGAAGACATGATTCATAGATTGGATATGACTCAGAAGCCAATGGACCCAACTATCCGATTTTTCTCTAATCTGTTAATTCTATCTTCTCTAATGTGACCTAGCCTTAAATGCCATAAGTACTTTTCATTTACACTATCTCGAAGACATTTAAAATCTATGACATTCATATTTTGCTTAACATAATTTATAGATACATCGACATATAACTAAAAGAGACCGTTTATAAGAAAACCACTATCAACTTTATTATTTTTAAGATAAATGTTATAATGGTCCTTAAAAAAATTAATTATATCATCTTCTTGCATTAAGCAAGAGATAGAAATTAAATTCTTGCTCGCAGCAGGTATAAAATAATAGTCTCTTAACAATAAAATATTTTCATATGATAATCATAGAGGATACGTTCCCACAGCCATAACAATAATCTTTGCTCCATTCCTGATACATAAGATTATTTCACTATCCCTCAGCCTCCTGCTATCCTCAAGACCCTGCAATGAAGTACACAAGTGAGCACTAGATCTAAAGTCTAACATCCAACTAGATGCTGAAGGAATCGTTAGGTTTGTTTCTATGATAAGCAAACCTTCAAAAGGTGTACCTTTCTTCTTGTTCTTCAGGGTTGTCGGATAAGTCGGGCAGTTTCGCTTCTAACGGTAGTCTTTGTTATAGTGAAAATACTTTCTCTTTTCGATGGCTTTCTTCTTTGAAACTGCCTTTTTTCTCCTTCTTCTTGCCCTCTACTTCATATTTTTTTGTGGGCTTTTTCTTCTTTCCAGTAGACTTTTTTTTAAAAGAAGTATGCTCGATAGCAAGCATAGAGCCTTTTGAACTCTTCAAGATTCCTTCAATAGTGACCAACATATTTAACAACTCAGCTAAGGTGCATTGAATTTTATTTATATGAAAGTTTATTATAAACTACCCATATAAATCAATCAAGAACTGTAGAATGAGGTCAATCTATAAGTCCTTATTCATGGACATCCCGAGCTTCTCAAGCTTCTTTAGGTCCTTGATTATTGTCAAACAGTGATCATGGACTGACTACCCATCATGCATCTTCACTTTGAAGAGTCGCTTGGATATTTTGTAGTGAGCTGTGCGGCTCTATTCATCATACAACTCTTGTAGGTGAGCCAGAATCTACCTGATACTTTTCATGTTCTCGTATTGGCACCATAATTCATTTGATATTGAGGCTAACATGTAGCATTTGACCTTGTTGTCATTGATAAGTGTTATAAATACACTAGTAAAAGTATTAAATTATAAAATAAATTATCTTTTTTTTAAAAAATTGATACTTTTATTGATCTCATGCAGGAAAGAACATCACCAATGAGAAGGGCTCGATTTTCTAGTTAAAAAAAATAAAATAAATCAAAATCCAATTAGGCCCAGAATCAAAATACAAAAGGAAAAAAATATAAATAAAAAAAGTAGTCAGCTAGTCCAGACCATGTCGGCTCAAAAATTGGCTCAGAACAAGCCCAGCCCGATCATAAATCGCCTGCACTAAGTCGGCCTAACCTGACATCACAATGACATCAAGAAACCACATGGCTCACCATGAGCTAGAATAGTGCACGCGGCCAAGGGTAAAATTGGTATTTCTATCATCTTGATCTGGTATGGTGCATTTTGATTTGGCTCGGATCTTAGAAAACTTGATCTACAATCAGTTTACATAGGTTGGACTGCTGCAATCAAGGCGCGATCATGCGGTTGAGGGAGGAGCCGGTTATAATCCAATGGCTGTGGTAGAATCCTATTTTAATTCAACAGCCCAAGTCCTCTAAGGTGCGATCTGATGGCATCAAATCCATCATCAGCTTAATTTGATGGTCAAAAACAAATTCAATTTGATCTGGGAGTTTAAATGGGATTTTTTTAAGCAATATTGATATGTTTGATGTCCATCCAATGGCTAAGGAGATCCAAATTCTTTTATCAACAACAGAACCTCCATTCGACCTATTCTAGGAGTTTTGATCCCAGTTTTGAGTGGACTTCGACCCCTCTCAGTCTATTTAAACCCCTGCTATTGAATAGAGGAGGCATATAGAGAAGAGAGAGTTTGAATAGCATAGAAGACAATAGAATAGATTTTTGAAAGAATAGAAACAGAGGAGGGGGGATCTGAAAGAAAAGATAGGATTTTGAATCAAGAGAGAGACTTATAGTGAGAGAGAGAAAGCCTTCCCTTCTCCCTACTTTCTTCTTTCTTTCTCTCATCTTTCAAGTCCAACACATCCATCAGCGGCTCTTCTTCATCAACTTCTCCATGCCAAGAGTAACGATCAACGATGAAATTCAGTAACAAGCAGTCCTCTATTTGAAATTTTTCATATCTTCTATTTTACTTGCTATTTTTATTCTATTTATCATGAACTAAATTTATTTTACTAAGGCTAAGGAGTAGCCATTCTTTTGATGCAATATTCAGTATAATTAAATTTTAGATTTATATTTTATTTATGAGGAGTATATAAATTTATTCTTAATGCTTTTAGATTACTGACTATCTTCTAATAATTTTGATGGGCATAGATGATACGGACTAAATAAGTCTATGATAATACTTTTTAATTTATATATCTTGTGTCTGAATCAGATTAAGATTCTTATGCATACAGTAATTTTAGAGTACTTTAGACGCAGCATATTTTAATTAGAAGATTTCATAGAAATTAATGCATCAATATTTATTTAAATTATACCTGGACCAAATGATAGTTAATAAATATTGATACTTTTGCTATGCCTAGACCAAAAGATAGTGAATATCTTAAGAGACTCTGTCATCTCATAAAATAAATTGACCTAATTTGCATGATTACTAGTATATTGTATTAACTGAGTTGGTGAACCAATTGCTTTAGTATTCTACTACTCTTGAATTCAATCCTAATAATTATATCCTCATTATTTTATTATAATTTTTTTAATTATTTTTTTTATATTTTTTATAAATTAATTTTTCTAAATAAAGTTTAAAAAAAAAAATTTAATACTTATTTTTCAATCCTCAAAGAATGATACTCTACTCATACGCTATATTACTTGATCGATTGGTGCACTTGCCATAGCGACAGATTTGTATGCATCAAGTTTTTGATGCCATTGTCATAGATTATTTAAAATAATATTAAAATTTCAATCCTTACTTTACTTTAAAATTTTATTTTTAATTTTAATTTTATTTTTATTTTTAGGTGCGTGTTCAGTGTATAATACGTACTGAATATAATGACTTACTACCTCTTGACTCAGAAATAGAGAGGACAATTCAAAGATTAAATCAAAAAAGAAACATGGCAACCGAAGATCTTAACAATGTCAATCTAGGATTAGATATGGTGGCACAAGGATGGCAAGAAGCTATTCGAGTGGTACATCATCCATTAAATGATTACATCACACCATTAGTAGCGACATAGCTTCAGCATTAAGAGACCACATGTGAGCAAACAATTTTAAGATAAAGCTACAATGATCTAGATGATTCAAGTAATTGTCTAATTTATGGACATTTAGGATGATCCGAATGCCCATATTTCTAATTTTCTAAACTTTTGATAACTTTTAAAATTAATGAGGCATCAGATGATGCTATTAAATTAAGATTTTCTTTTTCTTTATGGGATAAAGCTAAAAATTGACTTCATTTTCTCCTACAGTTCTATCACTACTTGAGATGTCCTAGCCTAAAATTTTTTGGCTAAGTACTTTCCATCTTTTCAAGACTGTAAAGATGCTAATGATATTACTTCTTTTGTATAGATGGAGATAAAGTCACTATATGAGGTTTGGAAGCATTTTAAGAAAACTATTGAGGAGATGTCCACATCATCAATTATCCGTATGGCTTTAGGTATAAATTTTTATAATAGTTTTTTGGGAATATATTCCAAAGTCAATTGTTAGCCTATTAATAATTAAAATTTATATAATTATATATAAATTATTAATTGAATAAAAATTTCTGACTTTTTCATCATAAACCTTTCATCTTTGAATGAACTCCTATCTGATGTGATGAAGTTCTTAGGATTATTTAGAATTGACAAAGAAGGATTTATCATTTAGTCCTTAAAATAGTTCACGATCAATGATACATGGTTACAAAGGATGACAATGTTTATCGAGTATAAATTATTGTGTGCCATATAAATTAATTATCCTCTTAATCAAGAAGTGTGAAGATATTGGTATGGTATGCAGGTGAGATATAAGATACATCTACACTAAACATCGACTCCAGAGCTTTTCTACTATTAAGAATTACTTTGATGAATATGGGCATAAGTATCCCTCCGATCTGAGATCACCATGGTGACTTTCAAGCAACTCACTATGCTTTGGTATCGGACTATCTAAATTTTTAATTCAGTAATAAAAGATTTTTGGATATAGTCAAGTACTTAAGGAGTTGGTTCGTGAGTCAAGATGAGATTGATCACTCCTAGACTCAGGAGCTGTGCTCAATAGTATTTCAATTTAGCAAAATCTTAGCTAGGATAGTTCTTGTGAGGGGTTACAGGACTAATTGCTTTGAGACACGATTTGGATGTATCTTCTAAGGTTGACAGTCAAATCCTAAAGTCATCCTATGCACAGAGGTCAAAAGGATGAATTATGTGAAAACTATATTCACGTAGGTTCTGAATATTACGACTGCACCATTCGATCTATCTAAATATTGGGTATCATTGCTAGATGGTCACCTCGATTAGTATAGAAAATTGGTTTCTATGCTACCGACTTAGATTCGAACCTATGGGATCACACACACTAGAGGTTCCTACTCGATCTAATGACTGATCAATGAAAGATTAATTGGTAATTTGATTGCTAATTAACTTAATTTGATTAAGTGATTATTTTTTATCAAAATCAATTAAATTGGATTCATTTGGATTTGATCCGATTAGGTTATGAGATGATCTAATCATCAAGGAGGTTTGATCTCTGATCTGATTAGAGATTTGATCTGATTAATATTTGATTTAATTAGAATTTAACTGAGCCTAATTAAGTCTAAATAAGTTGAATTTATTTTGATCTAATTAGGCCTAACCAATTTGGATTGGATTAGTTCAATTGGATGTCGAATAAGAGACTAGTTTGATTAGTCTTCCCATGCGCCACATCATCCAAATATTGCACCATCTATTCTCCATGAGAATTGAGAAATCTCATGAAGAATTCCATGCATAAGAGGGCACGTGCTCTTCCTTCTCACGTCCCAAATGGATAGGTTTAATCGGATTACAAGTTCAATCCAAATAGGATTTGAGTTTGAATGGATAACCATTTAATCCAGATCTCTCCCTTATGCCTCTCTTATTTATGCACATCTATAAAATACCTGATTTTATGGGCATGTACATTAGAACTCAAAAAAAAAAAAAGAGAACGTGTGAGAAAAAGAAGAGAGAGTCTCTTCTCTGCGTGAGAAATTCTAGGTGCAAGGTTCTTGGGTGAGTACATATCCTAGAATCCATATAGAATTTGGGTTCTAGATTATGAGCAACGAGGATCGTGAGTTCACAGATCTGGAAGGAGAACCTCCTATATTTCTTATCTACATCGATAAATCGGAGCATCCAAAGAGCTGATAAAGAAGATCGAAGAAGTTTGATTTGATATCAGCCATCAAAGGTTCCTACAATGAGCTAGCACTTGGAAGGAATTGATCAAGATCAAGGCCTCATGTGGATTACTTGTAGAGGTTAGACACATGTGTGGCTATGTCATGGCGATCAGATCTATATTGAGGAGATCAAATTATGGAGATCATCTACCCACAAAAAGATAATATATTCTGAATACGTAAAAGCAGTAAAATAGTTTTATCGTACTTGATATTTTATTTTTCAGATATGCATGCATATATATGTACATTAGATCCTATATAATGTAGAATTTTCAGATTAGATCTATAGCTTTTATTATTAATATGATTATTAATCATTTCTACTGTACAATCTTTGAAAAAAAAATTTAAAATTAAAGCTAGAAATCCTGCGCCTTCCCTTTAGGTTTATCTTCTACCAATTGTTCTATGATTCATGTAGCAATAGAAGGTACCATTAATAAAAAAATGAAGAAAAGTCTTTGATCTAATTGATGAGATGGTATCAAATAGCTACCAGTGGCAAATAGATCGCATGATGCCAAGAAGACCAGCAGTTGTGCAGGGAGTAGATAACATTCCATCCTTATTAGCTAAGATTGCAGCCCTTAGATCCGAAGTCAACAATATGAAGAGAGCAGCTATGTATGTACAAAGCATCACTTATAAGTTGTGTGGAGCAGAACATGATACAAGTGACTGCCAGATAGGTAACCCTTTTACTAAAGCCACTAATACAGCTAACTATTTTGATAATTTTTTTAGGCCATAGCAAAATAATCCTTATTCTAACACATATAATCAAGGATGGAGATAGCATTCGAACTTTTCATGGAGCAATTAAAATGTAGCATAACAGTCACTCTCGGGATTTCAAGTACCTGAAAAGAAGCCTAACATAGAGAAACTAATTATCAAATTCATGCAAAATCAAGAATTAACTATGAAAAATTTAGAGAAAATTTATGCAAAACCAAGAAGCAGCCATGCGAAATTTGGAAACTAAGCTCAAACAAGACCAAGCAACAGCTATTCAAAACTTAGAGATGCAAGTAGGTCAAATGGCCAAGATAATCTTTGGAAGACCATAGGGATCCTTGCCTGGTGACATAGAGACCAATCCAAGGAAGCAAGTCAATGCTATCATATTAAGAATTTGTAAAGAACTAGAGGAGTTATATCAGAAGAAAGAGACTAAAGAAAAAACTACAAACACGGAACAACCAACTAGAGTTCGTCAATCACCTAAACAATCAGTAGATGGATGGTCCCCGGGTATAAAATTTGTTGATTCAAATGTGAAGCCCTATGAGCCGCTACTATCATTTTTAGAGAGATAAATACAACATCCATATAAGAAATTTTTTAATTTTTTTAGTATTTTAAAGAATTTATATATTAATATTTTTTTTGTAGATGCTATCATTTAGATGCCCAGGTGTGCTAAGTTTCTAAAAAAATTCTAACCAATAAGAAGAAGCTGAAGGAGCATGACATAGTAAATTTGAATGAAGAATGCTCAGCAATACTCTAAAATAAATTGCCACAAAAGTTAAAAGATCCAAAAAGTTTTACCAACCCTTGCATTATTGATGATTGTAATTTTGATAAAATTTTATGTAATTTAGGAGCAAGTATTAATCTCATATCTTTTACTATTTTTAGAAAACTGGGTCTTAGAGAGTCGAAGCTTATGTCACTATCACTCTTTAGCTAGCTGACAGATCCATCAAATATTTAAGAGGTATAGTGGATGATATCTTGGTAAAGATAAATAAGTTTATTTTTTTCTATTAATTTTATTATTCTAGACATGAAAGAAGATATTGATATACCTCTTATTTTAGGAAGACCCATTTTAGCTACTGGAGGAGCTTTAATTGACGTTTAACAAAAAAAATTAATTTTTAGAGTCTAAGATGAACAAGTTATCTTTAATGTTTGTAAAGATATTAAACATCCTAATGATAATCAAACTTATTTTTGAATTAATATTATTGATAAATTAGTACATTAGTATTTTTTAGAAAATAGGTTTGAGGATCCTATCGAGGCATGTATTATCCAATCACAGAAGGGTTTGGCTAAAATAAAAGTATACCTATTGAAGTGGTACCGGATTGATCCAGCTTAAAGTCCTAAGAAAGTTAAGTTGACGACTACAAATCAAAACTACTATATAGATTATTTCTTTTTTTTTGAGTCTTTTCTTTTATTTTTCCATAGTTTCTTGTTGCTCTTTTATTGCTTTGGTATGTATTTTTATTTTTATAAAGAAAAATGAATGAAAACTCAAGCCAAATTCCAAAGCTTTAAAGACTAATCCAACGACTGAGGTAGAATCTTGTTTTAATTCAACAGCCCAGGTCCTCTAAGAAGCAATATGATGGCACAGAATCCATCATCAGCTTGATTCGACGGTCAGAAATGAATCTAGTTTGATCTGGGAGTTTAAATGGGATTTTTTTAAGCAATTTTGATCCATTTGATGTCCTTCCAATGGCCAAGGAGATCCAAACTCTTTTATTAACAACAAAACCTCTATTCGACCTATTATAGAAGTTTTAATCTCAGTTTTGAGCGGACTTTGATGCCCTTCTCAGCCTATTTAAACCCCTACTATCGAATAGAGGAGGCATATAGTGAACAGAGAGTTTGAATAGCATAGAAGATAATAGAATAGATTTTTGAAAGAATAGAAATAGAGGAGGTGGGATCTAAGAGAAAAAGTCTAGATTTTGAATCCAGAGAGAGACTTATAGTCAGACACAGAGAGAGCGCTTCCCTTCTTCCTTCTTTCTTCTTTCTTTCTCTCATCTTTCAAGCCCAGCACATCCATCAACGACTCTTCTTTATCAACTTCTCCATGCCAAGAGCAATGATCGATGGCAAAATTCAGCAACAAGCAATCCTCTATTTGAAATTTCTCATATTTTCTATTTTATTTGATATTTTTATTCTATTTATTATGAACTAAATTTATTTTACTAAGACTAAGGTGTAGCTACTCTTTTGATACAATATTCAATATAATTAAATTTTAGATTCATATTTTGCTCATAAGGAGTATATAAATATATTCTTAATGCTTTTAGATTACTGGCCATCTTCTAGTTATTTTGATAGGCATTGATGATACGGACCAAGTTTGTCTATTTCAATACTTCTTGATTTATATATCTTGTGTCTGAATCAAATTAAGATTCTTATACATGCAATAATTTTAGTATACTTTGGACACAGCCTATTTTAATTAGAAAATTTTATAAAAATTAATGCATCAATATTTATTTAAATTACACATGAATTAAAAGATAATTAATAAATATTGATAGTTTTGCTATGCCTGGACCAAAGGATAGTGAATATCTTATGAGACTCTACCATCACATGAAAGAAAATTGATCTAATTTGCTTGATTATTGAAATATTATATTTATTGAGTTAGTGAATCGATTGCCTCAGTAATCTACTGCTTTTGAATTCAATCTTAATAATTACACCCTCTTTATTTTCTTATAATTTTTTTAATTATTTTTTAATTTTATTTTTTATAAATTAATTTTTTAAATAAAATTTAAGCAAAAAAAAATTAGTACTTATTTTTCAATCCTCAAGGGATAATACTATACTCGTATACTATATTACTTGATCGACTGGTGCACTTGCCATAGTGGTAGATTTCCTACGCATTAATCATTATCTAACCACTTTTCATGAGACACTCTTTGATCAGTGGTCGAATGGGCTAGAAGAGAGGGACGATCTTGGTCAAGAACATAGCCTATCCTTTCAAAACTTAAGATAATCTTTATGTTCCTAAGCCAATCCTTAAAGTTAGGTCCAATTAACCTATTGGTATCAAGGATTCTAGCTAGGGGATTGGAAGCAAACATTATTCCTATAGAGTGTCAAAGTTTATAGTTGGATATTATAATTAACTTAATTAATTTATTTTAAAATTTTTATTTTAAAAATAAATTTAGATCTTTACTATTTTTTTGAATTCTTTATACTCTCTTAGTAGAGATACGAAAATCGCCATAATCAAAGATTTTTAGTGGATGCTGTGATCTCATTAATTGGCTTACCATCTCACCTAACAGTTATTAGTAATAAGTTAGCTGATGAGTAGACAACCCTTATCTAATATTTCTCTAAACATGTTGCAACTAACTTCGGTCTCTAAGTCATGAAGGCTCATCATGTCCGAAATATTGCCTCACTTCTTAGTTAAGGGAGACCCACCGTTTGCATGAAATGGAGCCATCATTAGGACTTTTATCATATCCAAAATATTGAGCCCAACCCCATCTCCTCCTCATGGCATCTCATGCCTAATAATATAGTAGCGTCTTTCCGATGTAACTGAACCACTGTATCCAGTCGAGAATAACTAATCCCAGGAAGGGCCCGCACAACTCAATGATGGAAGGCCACAAGACTTAATATTTTTAAAATAATTTTATTTAGGTCTTATCCCTAATTAGTCATTACAATTATAACTAACCTAGTAGCATGGGTTAGCTCAAGTCATCATGCAACCTTAATCAAAACATAATCGTCCAAATTGGCCAAGTAAGTGAGATTGATGGAAGAGTTAACTAATGCTTACCTTAGACACTATCGAAATGGCTAGGTAAGCATGCTGCCAATTAAAAATCATCAATCGAATTACCAAACTTACCTTAGATACCAATTAGTCAACAATAATTGATTAGGTTAGCCTATTAACCCAGGCTCGAACCACTAAGCCTAATTAGATCTTGAGTTGATTGATAACTTGTGGCTATTAATCGATCTAACCAAACTATAACTATATGGATTGGTCATGAGCATACTTGATCCCATCCTAACCAATATTTGATTCGGTTTGATCAACGACTCAAACTAGACCCAATTGAGCTATCCACACCCTAGACTCATGTTTTATACAAAGAATTTTAAATCTTAAATTCATAATTTTAGATCTATTAGATTTATGTCTTAATTCTCAATCAAATGCATTATAAACATGGGTTATGTATAGATGTGAAAACTATTTCTAATCTAAACAAAAATATGCATCTCATACATAAAAATTCTGCTCTCTAGCACTAGTCGACTAGCCCTGGAAGAAGTCGACTCGTCACATCGGCTCGACTCGACTTTGAGATAAATAAAAAAACCTGTTGCTTGGTCTGCACATTTGAGTTGGCTCATTTGTAAATCAAGCTGACTCCACAGGGTCTCGAGTCGACTCCGACAACTTCGAGTCGACTCGCCAGGGCTTGGAGTTGACTCGAACACGAACCGAGTCAACTCCTATAGGCGAGATAGCAATAGGTACCAAAACTCTTTTAGATTTTTAGCATCATAAAAATTTTAGTTTAGATATAAAATATTTTTCTAATCTAAATAAATTTTATATGCATCAAAAATACCAAAAATTCTAGGATTTTAGATCTAGGGCTTTACTAAAAAATAAGTTTTTTCTTTCATGGTTCTTCTTTCTGAGACATCACAAGCAGCACAGCTATACACCATATGAGAATTCGTCAATTGGGCAAGAGAGGGACTTTAATCCCTACTTTCTCTTATGATCGGATAGTCATGGTAACACACTCATTTCGAGTACTAAGCTACTAGGATATTAAATATACATATCTCATATGAAAGATTTACATATCCAATATGCATATCAAGATCTAATCTTATGCATACTGATTAAATCTAAAACTCTTTTAGATCTATAAAACTTTTAGATCTTATCTAAAATTAAATCTAATTAGATCTATTAATTTCAACAAGCTGACTCTAATACTAGTTAAAGGATCGGTTGTTGGATCAGATCGATCAAAGTAAGAAGCAGCAAAATTTAAAACTTGTGACCAACCTGACAAAGAATGTATAGATCTAATTAGAGACAAATCAGCATGAGAAATAAAAGAGTGCAATAATTTTTATCACCTTTTGTGGGTAGAAGGACACCGCAACTGATTCCATGGATCTAATGAGGTTTTTTTGCTTATTAAGCCACGCAAGTGTCCGACCACTACAAGTATCCGATAGGATCAAACTTGGATCATCCTTCTTGTTCTTTCTAGATTCTTGATCAACACTAGATCTTCTTCCTCAAGATCTAAACCCTTGAGATCAAATTTTTCTCTAATTGGCATGATAGAAACTTAGCTTAACACCTTAAGCCTATTGAATAATGGCACCCAACAACTTTGGGCATGGGATAGGGAGGAAAGGGAGAGAAGGCATGGATAGCAGGTAGAGATAAAAAATCTTATTTTTCTCACTCTTTCTTGAACCCAAAAGCAGCTCTTTATATAGAGTCCTTTAATCAAATCCAATCATGATTAAAAGGATAATTGTTATATCATAGCAATATACTTTTTATTCTAATTTTCTTTCCAAGAAAATCAGCCTAGTCCAATCAAGTTTAAAAGAATAATTGTTATCTCATAACAACATGCCTTTTATTCTGATTTTCTTTCCAAGAAAACTAGCCTAGATTAGAATAAGATCATATCCAAAAAAGAAAGCAGAGGAGGTGTCAATCTTTGCCACCCCTCATACTTTTCTTTTAGAAAAGCATGTTCTCTCTTACGCTCTCCAAACCATCTCCATGTGGTATGCACCCATGGAGTTGCCAAAAAGGGAGGAGGTGTGTGCCTCTTTGGTTCTTATGCAGAGATGGCATGCACCTCCTCAATCCTTTTCTTATAAAACAATGCCAAGTAGGAGATTCAAGAGAAAAAAGATTAAGTCAACTCTTGACTTAATCCAATCCTTTTGGACGTCCAATTAGATGCCCTCTAAACCCAAATGAATTAGTTAAGGATTATGGTAATTAACTTCATTTAATCCTTATCTAATAAAGATTCAAGTCTAAAGAAGAAATTGGGTTTAACCATGTGCTAATATGGTGTACCAAAATTCAATAGGATTTCACCAAATCCTAATCCAATTGGGACTTCACAAGCTCAATTGGTCAATCCAAGATTGAATCCCTTAATATGTAATCGCATAGATTCAATTCTATCTGATAGTGAGTATACCATGATGTCCATCATAATATCATTGAAACTTTCTTTAATAAATTGAAATAATTCTAACTCACACCCAACAATGATCATCGATCTAGAATGATGCTCATGGAACACAAAATCCATCATTGATATCTATCAATATGTAGTGACAATCCATAAAAACTAAAAAAGAACCTCAAGGTATGGTTATCGTGTAATTTGGTTCTTCTATCGTGAGCCTCAACGGGATCGAGGTCAAGATTAACTCATCAAATCTCATGCCTGTCATATGATAGAATCAATCAATTTGAATACGATGTGAAATCCAATAAAAACTCCTTTCTATCTTTCACACACCATAGCCATGGGCTTTAGGACTCAAATCTCATGATCTTCATAGGACTACTTCTCCTCTACTAAGATCGATAGATTCTATCTTGGTGCAATCCAATTTTTATAATGAATATATTGCAGCCAATATACATTTCAAGATTTTATATGGTTAAAAGATTGAGTTATGATATAGTCAAACTACAACACCCTCAAGGTGAACTATCAATATACCTCAAGTCAAAGAACTAGACACATAACTGCAACTATGAACATGTCACTGATGAGAAGATAGATATCCTTGTAATTGTTTGAGATTGATCATGCTCAGTATCCTTATTTTTAACAAGCACTTATACTTTCACTTTGGTATCTCTATACCGTAGATTCAAAACTCATCTATCTAAAGAAAGTGATCATATACCAATCTTCCAGATTGATCACCATCTTCATTATGATCCTACGATCGAAAATAATTTATGAGTTAACTATAATAATACATATCTCAAATTCTCAATTCTTAAGAATATGTATTATCATACCCATTAATCCAATGGATGACTTATAGACATAATAAAATACAATGTGAATGGATAAATAATTTAAATTTTATTAATATAAAAGTTAAATTATAAATTATGTCCTAAAAAAATTTTATAAATATTAGTCAATCTGACTTCTAGGACATACATCTAACATGCAGCCTAGATAAAGCCACCACCATGTTGGCTTTGAAACGAGGCCTCTGCAATAAGCGCCTCATTTTCTCCCTCGATAAGAAGTGTCTGAGAAACTATGTTGATCTTTTAGTCTGAGTCCGCAAGTACATGTAGGCCGAAAAAGGCCAGATGGTGAATTGACAAGACAAGGGTCATGCCCTCGGTAAGAAGAAGCGTGCGCAGGAGGACGCACGCTCGATTCTTAAGAAAGTAGGATCCTCTCGACCAATAAAAGTCTAGGACGATAATGAGAGGGGCTAACCCTCCGAGAACTCCATCCGGCCACTTGACATTCCATATCCATGGAAAGCTGAGTGGAGATATGCTTAGAGTGGCTTCAGACTCACTCCAAACAAGCCCATTTTCTAGATGGGGATGAAAGGGAGACAATAATATGGCATCATCATCGAATCGACTGAACAAAAGAACATTTTCATTCATAGAGTTTGTGCAAACATGTTACAAACCGAGTATTATCAGATGAATCCATTACAAAAAAAAAGAGAAAAGGACAAGCCTCAATCTATATTGAAATGGAGCAGTCCTTAGTGCACTTGCAGAACTTTCTCGATGATCAGGTGCAGAACTCTACATGCGAGGGCATCGATGGTGCAGATCCACCATTGCTAGAAGTGTATTCACCTTTACGATGCACCTCCAAGAAAGGCAGTAAAGCTGCAAGTGCCTCGGGGGCGAAACTGCTCTTATAGAGGTCTATGACCTCTCCATGGAAGCCTGGAGCACGAGCAGCCTCTTTCTTCCTCTGCTCCAACTCCATCATCAATGTGGCAATATTTTTCAATACCTCTCATGCCAAAGTGGATTCCTTAGCATCATGTCCTCCCAAAACGGAGGCACCTTTCGACCGTTTAGAGGCAGGTAGAGACCCACCTAACTGAAGGAAAATGCCGATGATCTCATCATGATGAACCAAGTGACGCCACCATGACATAGCAAAGAAGCGATGGATGATGGCTTTCAGTGCTCAAGATCCCTTTTTTATAGAGATTCTAGGCCTGGACATCATCCACTGTATCCTCTCATAACACGTTAGGTGTCGCTACATGAAAGGTATAGCAAACCGTGCCTCCTAAAAGTTAGAGGAGCAGACCTTTTTCCCAATAGACTATCACCATCAAAAAATGCCAAGCATTAAATGCTATTGAAAATATGATCCGTCAATGGTTGATATTTCAGAGATATCTCTGCTTCGGTCGAGACCTCTAATGGTATGAATCGGCCAAAGGCAGATGATAATTTTAGGATATTTGGATGAAAGTTTGAACCCTGATGACTGGATCGATGGATCAATTGCTTAAATATATCTTGGCTGAGGCTGAGACCTTCAAATAATAGTTGGCTAGATGCCAACCAAGAGTTATCTAGATCCAAGTTCGAGGCTTCCAATCCTTCAGAGAAATCACGAATATGACTAAGGCCTCCAAAATTACTGATCAATATGGCGCCAAGTTCTAGGAGATATCCTGATCCAAGTTAGAACCTTCACAAATCAACACTTGCAGACTAGTGCCTCTAGGCAAGAGCCTCAAAATGGACCCAATGACAAGCTCGGGGGCAAGGTTTGATCGATGAAGACTTGCTGAAATAAGGTTAAGAATTATATTGGTGAGACCCCAAGAACCTTTGTCTAGTGGTACAATAGTACCAAATAGTATTCGGAGATAGTCTAAAACCAAAAGTTTGGCCAAGTCCTAATGCCTACAACATGACCATGGATGAGACAATGAACACTCACATGACACAAACAATAATTTCAAACACCAAGTAAATAAAAATTTGATTTTATTTATTTAATCTCTATTTATAATAAGCAAGTGCTACAGGAGGAGCACCAATAAAAAAAGTAAAATGGATGAAGCCTTAATCCTCATCTGACGAGAATGCCCCGACTTCATCATCGTTGTTATCAGGATGGAGATGTTGAAGATCCAGCTTCGGGACCATGCACTTTGGATGAACCTTGTAGTCCTCGAAGCCTTACATGTATGCGGAGGTGGAGACATCGATAACCTCCTCCCTAAAGACCGTCAAGGACCAAAATTCTCCAATGCAACATTCCCGGACCTCAGCAAGGATTCATAGAGAGGAGCCAAAAAAATCCCTGCCGCTCCTAGGCAAGGGAGGATCAACTCCAATTGCTACATGGGGAGCCAGATCCTGACCTAGCAGTAGTGAGGCCTAGGACAACCCTAGGGCATGAGTAACGGGATCGAGATCGGTGCTTCTAGCCCTCTTCAAAGAGGACTCCCTAGCGCCGCCACCATCCTCTCTTTGATAGCATGTTTAATGGATTTTGGTAAAGGTTTCATGGCTATCAAGTGATAGAAAGAACGATCTCTACTGATGGTAGAGCCTCACCCTTCAGGCGATCTATTCATAGACATATTGAATGATGTGGATTAACCTGCCAAATCACCAGATTGAGCCACCTCATCAATCTCGAAGCGATGATTGCTATTAATTTTTTGGCTATTTTAGTTCAGGGAACGATTCGTAAAAAACACACTACTACAGAATAGGGCTATGGTAGCGATTGTGCCTTGACTATTTTAGTTCAGAAAATGATTCGCAAAGAATACACTACTACAGAATAGGGTTATGGCAGTGGTTCACAACCACTACCATAACCCAAAAAATCACTGCCATAGCTTACGACAGCAATTTGATAATCGATGCTACTGTAGCCATCACCATAGATCTATGGCAGTAGTTTTTACAGTGGTTATGATAACCACTGCCATAGATAGCCTATGGCAGTGATTTAATGAACCACTGTCATATAAACCTATGGCTATGGTTACAAAACTACTACCATAGGCTCTATGATAGTGGCTTAATAACTACTACCATAACTCTAATGTAGTGATTGGCATGTGATCTATGGCAGCAGTTGGCATGCCTACGATAGCAATTTTGCAACCACTACTGTATATTTTAAATAATAAAAAAATATAATTATTTTGATTTTAATTTTTTATTTAATAAATGCAGTTCAATATATAATACAAGAAAATATTATAAACATAATAATATTTCTAAAATGCTCAAATTTATTATTGAATAAAATTTATTATAATATTTTTAAAAAAGTACATCAAAAATTTTCTAAATCTATATCTAAGTCATTATCACCGAGAAAAGATAGAACACTAGCTGGAGGAGTTGGAGCTGGAGGGGTTGGAGTTGGAAGGCTGGCCAATATGTCCTCAAGGCCCATAAAGTCAGCTCCAAAATGCATGCTGAGCCTCGTTACCACAGCGGTCACAAGACCCTATAGTTGAGCAGTCTACTTCCTAGCTTCAGCAGCTTACTCTCTAGCCTGATCTGCCTACATCCTAGTCTGAGCTGCTTGCGCCAATGCCTCCTAAAGCTGCTTCTAACTGACGATACCGAAAGTACGTGAAGAGATGCTCATCTCAGACCAATAGCTCATTGGCATTTGTCTGAGCTTACGTCGAATCCTTTTAGAGTGCTTAGATCCCAAGACTTGAGATAGATGGTCATGGGGGCCAGAGTTGTCCGAGCCCTCGCTCACGAGCGCGTCTAACTGCTCCTATAATTATAAATTCAAGTAAAATGCCATAAGAAGTGCTATAATACTAATCATACTAATATATTTATTATTTACAAAAATTCTCTTAATCGTGGCATTCATAGGCCTATCCTTCTTGTTTGTACGGCTGGATCGAAAGATCTCGCTATGGATGGACATCATCCCATCTCTCATCAACTATAATAATGAATCAATTTATTAGAAACATATAAAAAAATATTAATTTAATTTATCTAATAAGATTCAAAATTTATTATCTCTTTATGCATATGACTGACCATAGACTCATGGTCAAGAGTGTGCGTGTACTCTTGAACTGCTCGATTCTCCTGATTCTGACAGAAGGTAGTCTAAAAAGTATTTAAATAAATAATAAATATTTAAAAAGTATTCAAATATAAATTTAAGTATATTAAAAATTTTAAAAGTTAGAAATTAAATTTGAACTCTTGGCTCCTCCAATGCCTAATCATCTCCTCCTACTGACTTGGAGGATAGTCCTATATCCAACGAACAAGCTCCTCTAGAGTGTCTTGTCGGTGCTCGAGCCATCCTCTATGAAGCTTGATCTTGTAGCCTCAGTATAACTTTTCAATCTTCTTCAGTCAGGCATCTTGAGCTCTCTCATGATTTGAAAAGTTGTACCTCCTCTACATAAAGTTATTAGAAATTAGTTACAAAATTATTCTAATCAAACATAGTATAAACAAATCAAATACATAAATATAATTAAGATATACTTACCCATATCTCCTTCTACACCCAATCCCTGACACCAGCGTCCATTAATTGTCAGTCTACGAGTAGACTGAAATGATGTCAGACTACTTGATAAGCACTTCGAAAAAGAAATGCATCTCTAGTGCGATCTTCCCTACTAGCCTCTTTTTTGCATCGTATTGCATCATCACCTGATACTGGCAGTTTCACACATGTGACATACATGTAGGACCACGAAATATCCTATTGAAAGATATACTTATAATAAAAATATATTATACAAATATATAAGAATGTATAATAACTATAAAAATAAATAAATAAATGATATAATAAAAATATACACTAACTAGCCATGGGATCGTACGACGTGGATGCCAGTAGATATTCATCGATGGATGGAGCAGGTGTCGGAGATGTGGCTGATACTGGAGGCTTAAATGATGGTGGAGGAATAGATGCCAGTGGAGAAGTAGATGTCGATGGTTCCTCAGCAGTCTATGCAGAGGAGGATGAAGTATGCTCTACTTGCGATTCAGATGCAGATCTCCACGTAGCCCGTCGAGAGGTGGGGGTGAAAGCTAGATGGCATTTTGGTGCCATCATGACCTACAATATTAATGAATATTAATCAATATAATATGTTGAATAATAATATTAATAGAGCATCAATAAATAGACTCTAACTAACTAGAGTCTATTTAAATCTTACCACACTCTTACATCATACTTTGTTGATAGAAAAGGTCAAGCGGGTATGCGATATTGAGCTTGGCATTGTATGGCAATGCTGCTTACCAAAGCACGTATCTAGAATTATTTATAATTTTTAAACTATCCAAATTAGATAATCAATTGATCATTATACATAATTCTTCTATCCGTATAAAAAATATATAAATATATGAGTGCTGGAGATTATGTATATTAATCAATTGATGGGTTTATCGTTATGCAATATAATAAACAAAAGCAATAACAAAATATAAACAGTAACCCAAAAAATATTATGCAATAAATTCCACAACATGTATTATATCTATAAATAATTAAGGAGGAGCAACAAATAATTTTACTTTCTATTAGTGACGAAAATTCTCTTAGCGGCTAGCATGGCTCATGACCATAGACATAGCCCAGAACCCGTCGGTAGGGACGAGGCTTCTCCTAGTGGTCGGCATAGCTCACGATTATCGGTATGGCCTAGAACCTGCTGGTGAGAGTTTTCTTATCGGCTAGCATAGTCTAGGACCATCCATGGCCACCGACATGGCATGGCCCAGGATCGTCCACGGCCACCGACATGGCATGGCCCAGCCTAGAAACCATCGACATAGTCCAGAACCAACCGTTAGGAGTTCTCTTATCCGCCAGCACGATCCATGATCGATGGATAATTATAATATTTATAATAAATATTTATAATATTTATTATAAATATTATAAGTATTATTATAAATATTATAAAAGATTAATAAATATTACTATGAAATTTTTTAAAAAAATTATATATGCGACTATGGAGATGGGGTTGCACAGAGCTCCGAGGATCACCAATGATGGCGCTAGAGGGAGATGGCGGTGCTAGAGATAGCCTGCGAGAGAGACACAAGATAGTGACATACAAAGAGAAAGAGAAGAGAGAGAAAGAGAAAAAAGAAAGAGAGAAGAGAGAGAAAAGATCTAGAGAGAGATTTAGAGATAGAAAAAGAGAGAAGAGAGAAAGAGAAAGAGGAAAGAGAGAGAAAGAGGGAAGAGAGAGAGGGAAGAGAGCTAGAGAGAGTAGGAAGGGGGCGGGTTGGGTTGAGGGAAGAGAGGAGAGAGAAAGAATAGGGAGGAGGTAGATCGGGCCAAGGGAAGAGAGGAGAAAAAGAGAGAGAGTAAGGAGGGATTCGAGGCCGGCGGTCAAGCCGACCAAGGAAGAAGGGAAAGGCGAGGGAGGTGGCAGAGTCAGCGAAAGAGCTAGCCAGGGAAGAAGAAGGAGGAGTGGGAGGTGGTCGGACCGATTGGGGAAGAAAGGGCAGGCAGGGGAGGTGGAGGAGCCGACGGACAAGCCAAGTCGGGGAAGGAGGAGGAGGGGGAGGTGGCGGAGCTGACGGTCGAGGAAGAAGGAGTAGGCGGGGGAGGTGGCAGAGCCAGTGGCCTAGCCGATCAGAGAAGAAGGGGCAGGCGGGAGAGGTGGTGGAGCCGACGGTCGGGAAAGAAGGTGGTGAGGGGAGGGCGCTCACCAACGGCGGAGAGGAGAGAGGGAGATCGGAGAGAATAAATTTAGGGGTGGGATTTGGAAAAAAATAACCTAACCTATGGCAGCAGTTTTTGAACCGCTGCCATAAGTCTATGGTAGTGGTTTTCAATAACTACTACCATAGGCCTATGGCAACAGTTAGAAACTGCTGCAATAGGTTTATGGCAGCGATTTTTAGTAACCGCTACCGTAGGTTGGTAATCAATTTTTTTATTTTTTAAATATTATATAATTCTAAAACTTTTTGCTTATCTTCATTATTCATTATCTAAATAATTATCAATAGAGTGTTGTCAAAAAAAAACTACTACTCAATTTGATGGTGCTAGCTTCATCAATCAATAAAATTTGATTTTAACGATCACGAATGACAATGCGATGATCTGATTGATGAAAATCATCGATGGGTCCAAAAATTTGCAATGATGATTTTGGTGCTATTTATATCATAATATAAAGTTTCACTTTAATTGAATATTATTATCATGGTCAATTTAGTATCGGATGATTTCAATCGTTAAATAAGAAATGAGTTATCAAAGGATCAGACGGCATTCGATTATGAGATAATTTTTTAGATAAATTATCTTGACTACTACTTTAATTATTTTTATGGTGGTGATCATAAAATTTAAATCGCAGATCTAAGAACGATCCAAAACTATACGTCGCTTGATATCCATTCTTAAACTCCTTTGATAATTATGCTTGTGTCTTTGCAAGATCTGCTTAATATAAATAGTTTATATAAAAATAATTTGGATTTTATGATCATACTATATAAAATAATTAAAATTATAGCTAAGATAATTTAACTAAAAAATTTTCTTATAATCGAATGCTGTTTGGTCTTTTGATCACTTGTCTCCCATTTAACGATCGAAATCATCTTATACTAAATTGACCATGATCATAATATCTGATTGAAGTAAAACTTTGATAGTATGCTACAAATATTACCGAGATCATCGTTGCAAGTTTTTGGAGCCACCAGTGGTCTCCATCTATCAAATCATCATGATGTCATTCCTGATCATCAAAATCGAATGTTACTAATCGATAAAACTAGGGCTATCAGATCGAGATGATCTTTTATGATAATACTTTAATGATAATAATTAAGATAATGAATGATGAAGATGGTCATTAAATTTAAGAATTATATAATATTTAAAAAAATATGAAAAAAAGATATAGCAACGATTATGCTAAATCGTTGTAATAGGTTGGATCTATGACAGCGATTCTATATAACCACTACCATAGGTTGATCTATTGCGTTGGTTATTTTTAATCGCCACCATATATTCAGTCTATGGTAGCGGTTTACAATAATCGCTACCATAGATCCAACCTATGGCAGTAGTTAATCAACCGCTGCCATAGATCTCGGGCCTATGGTGGTGGTTAAACATAACCATTGTAATAGATCAACCTATGGCAGCGGTTATATAGAACCACTATCATAGATCTGACCTATTGCAGTGGTTTAGTATAACCACTGCCATAGGTTCAGTCTATAGTAGCAGTTTACAATAACCGCTTTCGTAGACTCTATAGTAGCGATTTTCGAAACCGCTGTAATAGTATGCGCTGCCGTAGTCCTATTTTATAATAGTGACACATTGAAATTCATCACGAATTGCCATGCGGTGAGTCCGAGCAGAACTCTAAGTTAACTCCCGAATTTATTCTCTTGAGAGCACCGCCCCATGACCTTTTGAGCCCCATTTCGAATAAAAGTAGTCCAAATCATAACAAGTTCCTAAGAAGATCTCCCTGATCAGAAGTACCGCCAATCTATCTGAACCATCCCAAAGATGATATCCAACGATCACATAGGCCAGATTCCCTAGGACCCTACCCAATATGGTCTTGATGGGCACCCTGGTTCAAACTGGGGGCCACAGATTAAATCCTCGAAAGAAATTCGAGGATACATCCAAGATGTTCAACTTGGCTAATCATGCCCAACAATCGAAGCAACATTTGGGAGCCTACATTAGTGCAAAACGTCCTCAAACAAAACTTGGCCAAAGCATTGGATCCTATTGAGATAGCACAAAAAAAGAGCACATTCTGTGGAGGGACACTAAACGCAGTCTAGAAGTTTGGATAAACAAGGACGAGCACGGCTTGGAAAAATCGAACGCAAATGCTATACGCAGTCTTCCTCGAAAAGTCTGACTTTTGGCAAATTTAATGGAGACAAACCCAAACGATAAGTTTATATAACCAAAAAGTTCATTATATTATAAGTTTCTGATTACAAAAGGCATTGAAAGCAGATACAAGAGAAGGCAAGATGGAATAAAAAGTTGTCAAATAGCACTTCGGCCTCCATGTTGATGACTAGGTCGATGATTGTAGTTGGAATAACAGCTGGCTCATCAATTGCTGATTTGATGACATGCAGTATAGGCTTTGATGGTGCCTCTATAGGTAGCCGATCATCCCCTTCAATCGCTATATACGAATCAAGTCAGTTGATGTCGAGTCCCTAGAAGAAGTGTGCCACCTATGCCTTATAGGCATCAAAGCTAAACCCGTAAGACGTTGAGGTGCACTTAATGTCTTTAGCATCAAATTCGCTTAATGCCTTGAACTCCTCAACAGCCTTTGCTTTGACTTTGGCAACTATCGATGCCTTAGTAGCCGCAGCTTTAGCTTTTGCTGACTACAACTTTTTCTTGGCATCCTTTATCACTGCCTCCTCCTGAAGCTCTGCCTTGAGCTTGACGATCTTCCATTGCTATGTCTTCATGAGACCACACTTCAAGGCAAGAGAACCCTCTAGCTGGGTAACCCACTGCCACACAGTCGAGAACTCAGACCAAACACAAGCAGCATCCTCCACTACCCGGAGGTCATCCTCAAGCTTCTTCCTCCCCAAACTGAAGCTGATGACTACCTCGCAAAGATGGGTAATGTCGTGTATCAATTGCAGGAAAGAACCAAAGTCAGGATACTCTGAGGTCTAGGCAAGAAGATTGGACCAAGGCAAAGATTCACCCTCATGAGGTCGTCAAGCAACAACTGCATGGCTTTGTCTAATGATTGGATCTTTATTTCCACCCAGTCGTCTGATAGCAATACCATCTAGATGATTTCTTGGGCAAGCTGCTAATTATGAAGGGTCGCATCACCCCTCTAGGCTCTTGCCAAAGAGGCAAGGGGCTCCACCTTAGCGGCCAACAAGGATGGCCCCACTCCCCATTTAGCTATAGGAATTGGAGCTACAAATTGAATTAGAGGCAGGCTGGTCCACCCTGGCAATTGGAGAGAGGATGGTGTCGCCGCCCAAATTGACTCTACAGCAATGGGGGACACTATCCCCAGGGGTAGCATGATGACAACCCTAGAACCATCAATGCCGACTACACCAGCACTGTAGGTCCCAGCCAATTTGAAAGGAATGCCCATAGGCAAGCTCGAAGACATTTGTTTCTTTAAGGGTCCACCCTCTGAAGTGGTATGTGATAAATACCGTATATGCACTAATAAAAATATTAATTTATAAATTAATTTATCTTTATTTTTAAAAATTAATATTTTTATTTTTTGTTTGTAGGAAAATTGAATGTCAATAAAAAGCGATCATTTTTTTTATCACAAGAAAGCAAATTTGGAGTGAATCGGAGCTAAAATGGATTTGCTATGAATTTTCAAAAAAAAAATAAAAAGAAAATCAGCTCAGCTAGTGCATCCGGCTTAGCCGGCGCGCCATCCCAGCCAGGCCCATCCCACATGAGTCTAGCCCATGCATGCAGAAAAAGCCCCACCAGTAGCCCGCAAAGCCCAGCCCATTCTCCCTCTAGCCCTGACATCACCCTGACATCAGGAAGCTATGCGGTCGACCATGGATCGGTCGCCAGTGCAGTATGCGTGGACCCTTAAAAAGTCTATAAAAAATTCCATGTGGTGTTCAGGGGTGTTTTCGATATTTTGGTTGGCATGGTGGGTTTTGATTTGGTGGAGACTACCATGCGGCCAGTTCACAGGTCTATATGCATAGTAATGGCGTGATTGGATGGCTGTGCTTGCTGCAGGTCAAGATCGAATGATGAGGGTTAATTCCAGTTTTGATTTGGTTTCCTAGCTTCCCATCTGCACCATCCAACAGCTCCAAACAATCCAAACGATGATCCAATGGTCAGATCTTCTCCAAAATTTGATCCAACAGTTAACAAAGCTCTAGATGCTGATTCAACCTCCCAGAGCACGATCTGACGATCCAAATTTTTCAGATTGATGTGATCGGACAACCAATATTAATTCCAACTCGATCTGGGCTTCTAACAGTGATTTTTAGGCAATTTTGGGATCATTTGATCTAGATTTAATGGCCAAAACACCAAGGCTTCATCTAGAAGTCGTAGAAATGCAACCAGATAGTATTTTAAACCAAATTTCACTCGAATTTCTCTAAAAAATGCCGATCAATGCTCTCCCTTAGTCCCATATCGACTGATATCAAAGGTTTCAGCCACTCCAACACCTATTTAAAGGCCACCAGGCAACCAAATCAAGTATCTTCGATCAAGAAAAGGTGATGGTATAGGATAGAGCCAACTTAGGATTCGTGGTTGCTTCGAGGTAGACAGTGCTGAGAGGAAGAGCCGATCTTCTATACCATCTCAATGCCAACGCCAATCCAAGATCAAGATTAGCCTACTTCTAGTTTTTTTTAGTTCTTTTTTAAATTTCATGTATTTAAATTTTAAACTTTAAATTAATGCAAACTTTATTTTTCTACTATTTAAATTTCATGCTCTTTATTCATTATAAATTTAATTTTATTGCTCTTTAATTTTATTGTAAGTAGATGCTAAAATCTAAATAGTAGATCTTAGTACCAAGTTATTTTTCTACACTATTTAAATTTTTTTATTTAATTTTTATTATAATTATAATTTTTATTTTTTAACATTAATTTTTTTTAAATCTTTACTTTTTTTATAAAAAATAAGATTTAAAAACTAAAATACTGCCTTTCCTATGGATTCGATCCGACTTATTACTATCTATATATTTTTAAATTATTTAAAAATTTAAAATTAAACTAATAAACATGGTGTCCTAACGATAATATTATATGATTTATTAAGTTTTTGGTGCCATTATCAGAGAAGACACGAACATTAAATTTTTAATTTTTTTAATTTTTTTATAAATAAATTATAAATAATTTTTTATTTTTTTTGCTTACTAACTTTTCTTATTTATTTTATAGAAAAATAAAAAAAGAGAAGAAAATGAGCAAAAAAATTAGGGCCAGGAGGGAAGCCTCTAAGTTTGCTTCATGAAATCAATCCTAACCATAGACCTCTTTTTTTTATTATTTATTTTATTTTTAAATTAATTTAAAAAAATATCCACTTAAATCTAATTAAAAGCTTCATGACAAGAGTAGAAATCCTAATTATTTAGAACATCCATCATATTAGTTTTTTTTTTTGGTGATCGCTGGAGACATGGTAAGCATCTCAAGTCTAATTAGTTTCATACATTTAATTTAGTTGTATAGAACCTCTTGTCTGAAAGCGATTGTGCATACTCAACTCTAAATCAACTTAAGAGTAACATCCATTAAATAAGATAAGTTGAAAAGTTGATCACCCATTCTTGGTCCATAAATAATCAACCAGTATCCTGCATTATTCTAAGTCTCTAATTTAAAATCAATTAGACGTCGGTCCTAAAAACTCGAGCTCATTAGGACAAGAAATCCTAAAAGTTGGACTGGATTGGGGTTAGTTAATTTAACTGGTGTCTAAGGCAAGTGATTTAGGAACTATATCCTGTACAAAGGTGGTTACTTAATTAATTACGTTAGCTTATCTGGCTAAGATAATTAATGTCTAAAAAAGCAGCGAGAAAAATCCCACCAACCTTATACTTACCTAGCTAGTTGAGTGACTAATCTTACACTTGGAGGACTTGAAGGTGATCTTAGCAGTTACGAGCTGTCTAAATCAAGGATAATCATTATTCAGGATTGATTACTGAACTTGATTGCTAACTGAAATATCAAACCTAATTAAAACTAATTCTTCTCTTTCTTCTTAGCTTTAGGATTTCTTAGGATCTTTTCTTTAGAACTCTTCTCTCTTTCTTTTTTAAAAAAAAAATAAAAATAAAAATAAAAATAAAAATAAAAATAAAATCATAAAAAAAATTAAAAAATAATAATAAATAATAATAATATCTAAAAAAATTTGAACCATATGTTAGGATTGCACCAATACATGCATGGTAGGAGATCATTTTTTCTGATCTAATTGAATCCAACCATAAAATTGAATGGCTGAACCATACTAAACCTAGTAATCAAATTACCAGAAATCTTAGAAAAATATCTAGATAGATGAAGGAATATCTTATTTCTTTCATCTATAATTCTTTGACTTGTATCTAGTTACCTGATATCCATGCTACTGAATATAAGATCAAGTCGACCATAATCCAAATGCTCTCATCTTTCGATGGAAATACCAATAAAGATCCTTATAAGTATCTGGATGAATTCTTACACTATAAGAAAACCTATTTTTCATGATGCAATATTTTCATCATAAATAATAAATTTTTATTGCTAATAATTATTAGCGATCGAAATTTTATTACTATTTTTTTATCATAAAAAATGAGATCATAGATAATAATTAGCGATGAAAAGCAAATTTTTGCCGCTAATAAGAATTTTTTATGATAAAATATTTTCATCAAAAAAATTTTTATTCATTAAATTATTTGCGATGGAAAGCAAAGTTTTTCATCATAAATAAATATTTTTTTTATGAATAATTTCTATCATAAATAAAAAAATTATTTATGATAAAAATTTTTCATCAAAAATAAATATTATTTATAATAATTTTTTTCATCATAAATAAGTTAATTATTTATGATGGAAAGTTTTCATTGCAAATAAAAATTATTAGCGATGAAATATTTCCATCATAAATAAAAATTTACTAGCGATAAAATTTTTTCTCTTAAATAAAAAATTATTTATGATAAAAATTTTTCATCATAAATAAAAAAATTATTTATGATGGATATTTCATTATAAAATAATTACATCATAAATTATTTTTTAAAAAATTATAATATATTTTATATTTTTAGTTATAATTTATAAAATTAAAATAAAAATTTATATATAAATTTCATCATTTCATCCATAATAAATTTTATCATTTCATTATATAAAAAGATATTTCATTATAGAAAATATTTTTTGGTAAATAAATACAAAAGATCCAAAATAAAGATAAAAATAAGAGAAAACATGTCATCGACCATCAAGCATCGACAATATCTGGAGAAGGAGAATGGGCCGAATGAGGAAAGCGCTCAAGAGAAGCTTAGACCAGCTTGTTGGTACCTCATCGGCTGCATCATCTACTCCATCTGTGCCATCTGCTTCATCATCTGTGACTGGAACAGCTGATACTCGTCGATGCGTGCAGTCAACTCAGCAATCCACTGTCAAGTCTCAGCAGTCTATCTCTGTATCTCCACCAATCGGGCATTATAGGCAGCATGGATGCCAGCTCTGGATGGATGTGAAGATGGAGGAGCTTTGATCCCATGCTCTAGCCTCCTAACATAACAAGATCTCGTACCAAGCACCTGATCATAGATCTCGTCATCTATGGGTGCGGTCTAACCCTCTGGAGTAAGCTGGGATCTAATGTCTATCATATGATCATGAAAATTAAAGTTATAGCTATTCTAAATTTATATTGAAAATCAAAATACCAATGAAAAAATAGTTAAAGAAACTTATGTAAAACTTCTGACTCTCGACCGTCCAGTCTCCTGACCGTCGCTGATGGATCTGCTGATAGATCTCGATCCTACCAAGAAGCTTGCCACTCTCTATATCTCTCTATAATTTAAGAATAATTAATATATTTTTTTAAATAGTTAAAGAGATAAAATATGATAAATAAAAATTACTTACTATCTGCTCTATATGGCGAGCGAATGGCCTCGAACCTCCACAATGCGAGACTTTCTATCTCGCTCGATTTGCAACATTTTTGGCACCTCGATCATGCACAATTAACAGTCAAATTAGTTAGTAAGTAACTGAATTTAAAAATAAATAATTTAATTATTAAATTTTAAATAATAGAAAGTTACTTGATATGTCGGATCCTTATATGTGCAGCATATGATAGCCCAGTCCTCGATACTGATGCTGTCATATAGTCTGCAGCTCTGCCTCCACCCCTAATCATGCACTATAGCATACTAGTGACAATGAATGCCATGTCGATACTCCTTGAAATGCGAGCATAAATGATCATGTACAGCTCACCACACGTGATCATACTCAAAATCAATAATCTCAAATATAGCCTACTAATAACAAATATTATAAGAATATAGTATTGATTAAATATTTAAATAAATATTATTATACATATAAGTGGCTATAAAAGATCTTTTTCTGAGGCCACGTAACCTGATGCCAATCGAACAGCATCGTCAGGGCATAGTTACGGTAAATGATGCCCAACTCAATCTATCATGGCTTGCACCATCCTCTAATAGGCTTAGTGTAGCCTGGCGATATCTCGATGTAGAGATGTTGTACCTTATGCTCGCATCTCCAATGCTTAAGGATGAGGTTCTTCGATGGATCTCGTCCTAGCCTCACCACCGACAAAGAATCGCCTGAAAAAATAATAAATAAAATATTAGTATGATAGCCATCTATAAACCTAATAGCTAGGTAGATTAAAATTAAATTTTATTATGTAAAGAATATGAAAATACCAGTCAAGGCCGGCTCACTTGAACCCGCCTCACTCGGACTTGCCTCTATAGGGCCCTTTAGCGACTCCAATGGTGCAGCAGTGAAAATGGGAAAAGGCTCAGGGATAGGCTGGAAACTCGAACGTCATTGTCTCGCTCTCAGTGCCATACTTGTAATGCTTAAACTATGCATATAATTAACTTGACATGTAAATGAATATAATAATAAATAATAATAATGAAAAATACATAAATGCTAATGAATTAAATTGTATTGCATACCATTATTACAAGAGAAGATTCAAAGAAGGATACAGATCTAGTTATCAATATCAGTATCCTCCTCGATTTCTAGATCCTTCTCCGAATCACAATAATCGATTAATGTATCATCTTCATCTCATTATCATTTATGAACCAATCGTCGCTCTTCAAATCATTAAGATTAAATAGAAAATCAGCTTCAACTTTATTGGATGGCAGATCAACCCTATTCAAAGGAGCTGGCATATGTTCTTCATCAATAAGGTGCTCGGTCAATGTTGGTTCTTCCTCTTAAAAAATTTTCTCTTCATGTAGATTTGAATTATCATCTATCTCTAGTCGGGTTGCTATGTCATATACGTCTCTAGGTATTATTCTTTGTACAACATGCCAATCATCTCAATATTTCGGATCCTTTAAATATATTACTTGTTTCGCTTGAGTTGCTAATATATACGGCTCATTCTGGTACCATGTTCGTGCAAAATTTATACTAATAAAGTGTGGATCAATATGAATACTGATCTTCTTATTACTAATATCCCATCATTCACACTGAAATAAGAATACCGAATATTTGGACCCATACTTTAATTCTATGATATCTATCAATACACCAAAATATTCATCTCCTCTTCTCCTTCAAATCCTATCATAGCAATCCCACTGTTCTGAGTCCGTCTTTGTATCTCAAGTTCTCTTGTATGAAATCTCATTCCTCCAACGATACAGGATGTGTAGTAGTTAACCCTTCGATCGAGGCCACATGCTAAATTATATAACTCATTGATTGCACCCTCTTCTTTATTAAAATACTTAGATTTCATCTTCAATATAGCATAAAAAATTATGTCAGTATAAGTAATTAATTGTATAATTATAAAAATATAATATAATACTACTGAAACTTACATGGTCCCCAAACCATTTTACAAATTCCATCCTATGTTGATCATCAACATTTGTATTATTCTTCCTAGATAGTATATTCATGTGCTCACTACAATAAGTCATGATTTTTAATTTTATATTAATATGAAAAAATTAGTTAAAACACTAAAATTATGTTATGATAATACTTAATTAAATCTTTAATTTCTTCATAATTATTTAGAATATAGAAGTGTGCCTTGGAAAGCTCATTCATGTCCACAAACTCATATCTTCTTCCACCCATCGGTCGAACCGTTTGTTTAAATATGGACAGTATCGATTTATCATCATCCCATTCATGGTCAGCATTATGATCTACATGATTGAATCTTGTTTCGATATCATTAAGATACATCGAGCAGAATATGAAACACTTCGTAGCTACATATGCTTCCGCTATCGATCCTTCAAATCGTGCCTTATTATGCACATACTTTTTTAGGGTACACAAGAATCTATAAATAAAAAAAAAAGAGTTGTAATAGATTTACATCTTACAACTGATATGTCAAAGAGATTATGATTTCTTTACCTTTCAATAAGATACATCTACCGATAATATACTGACCCGGTCAGAAGAGCTTCCTTTGAAAGATGAACAGCCAAGTGTACCATAACATCAAAAAATGATGGTGAAAAAGATTTTTTCTAACTTACAAAGAATGAGCACAATATCCTTCTCAAACTTTTCAATTAAGTTAATCTTCAACTTTCGACAACATAGTTTTCAAAAAAAACTCCCAATTTAATCAATGCAGGGTCATGACTTTTCATGTCAAAGATATTACCATCATTGTTGCCAACACATCACGATACATTTAAAGCGTAAGCATTAGAAAAGTTCATGATTTTGAACCATCCACAAAAACTCTTCTTCTCTTTGCCAAATAGTGAATAACATGTAGGTGGCATAAAAAATTTATCATCTTGACGAACTAAATGCAATTCCAGTCGGATTCTCATTTCTTGCAAATCAAGGTGAGCTTTTAAATTATCTTTTATTTTTCCTACAATATTTAACACCGTATCGATGATATTATCAAAAATATTCTTCTCAATGTGCATTATATCCAGATTATGATGAAGTAATAACTGCTTCTAGTATGGTAGTTTGAAAAATAGGCTTCACTTCATCCAATTCAGCTCAACTTCAGTACACTTCCGCTTGCGAGTATCCGATGTTTTTCCTAATTTCAAATTTTCAATGGCTTCAAGTTGTTCTAATATTTTCGCTCCACTTAACTCCTTAGGTGGCGAACATTGATCAAACTTACCATCAAAATATTGGTTATAACGGGTCCTCCAAGAGTGATTAGCAGGTAGAAACCATCGATGATCCATGAAGCAGATTTTTTTTCCATGCTTTAAATATAAAGAGGACATATCTTTGTTGCATATTGGATATGCCAGATATTCTTTGGTACTCCATCCAGATAAGTTTCCATACGTAGGAAAAATCATTTATCATCCACAAAACTAATGCATGCAACTTAAAATTTCTTCGACTGACAGAATCATATATCTATACTTCATTTTTTCATAGCTCCTTCAAATCATCGAGTAAGGATCATAGATATATATCAATTTCATAACCTGGTGCTTTCGGACCCAGAATCAATAGTGACATAAAAATAAATGGCTCTTTCATGCATTTCCAAGATGACACATTATATACAACTAGCATCACAGGCCACATGCTATAGGAAGTACTCAAATTATCAAAAGGATTAAATTCATTTGTCACTAGACCAAGCCGAATATTGCGTGGGTCACTCACAAATAGTGGATACTTTGCATCGAAGTCTTTCCATACCATAGAGTCAGCCGGATGGCTAAGTATATTCTACTCCGAAACCTGCTATTCATTATGCCATCTTATTTCTTTAGCTATCTTTATGGACATATACAATCTTTAAAGTCTTGGAATCAATGAAAAATACCTTAAAACCTTATGAGGTATCTTCTTTTCTTTTCTATTATTGATTTTGTACCTAGGCTCACCACATTCCCGACATTCACTCGCTTGTTCGTTCTTCTTGTAAAATAATATACAATCATTTTTGCAGGCATGTATAGGAATATATCCAAGTCCCAATTCCCGCATATACGTTTTTACTTCAATATATGATTTTGGAAATATTGATCCATTGGGAAGAGCTGCTTTAATCAATGCCAAATTTTGATCAAATAACTTCTGACCCCATCGATTTACAGTTTTAATATGAAGCAATTTAATTAAAAATTTTAACTTGGAGAACTTTCGCATAATTTGGGTAAAGTAGCTCTCGTGCATCCTAAACAAGCTTTGCAAACTGTTCAAAAATCCCTTCTACCTCATCAATATTATAGTCATGATCAGAACTGCTTTAAGATGCACTAGTACTTATAGGTACATTTGAGATAACATCTTGATGTAAATCATCCAATAGTGAACCTATACCACCATGTTCGATAGGTTCAGCAGCATCAATATTGTTGGGGATAAACTCTACTCCCATCGAAGTTCAGTCTGATGCTTAGCCTAATGTAACTAATAATCACGGAAGAGCTTCGATCGAAAATTCTTCCTCCAACGGTCAAACCTCAGTCGAACTCCTCCAGCAGCGGAACCCCAACCAAACTTCTCCAGTGGGTGAACCCCATCCAGACTCCTCCGACGGTCGAACTCCTTTCGGACTCCTCCAGCAGCCGAACACCTTCCAACCTTCGCCCTCAGTCAGATTTCTCCAGCAGCCGAACCCCTCCCAGACTCCTCCAACGGTCAAACTCCTTCCGAACTTCTTCAGTAGCCGAACCCCTCCTTCTGGACTTCTCCTTCAATTGAATTCCTCCAGCAGTCGAACTCCTTCCGAATTCCTCTAGGAGCTGAACTCCGGTCGGACTCCTCCAAGAGCCAAACTTCTTCCGGACTCCTCCAGTAGCCGAACTCTAGTCGGACTCCTTCAGGAGTCGAACTCCTTACGGACTCCTCCAACAGCCGAACTTCTTTTAGCCTTCACCTTCAGTTGGGTTCCTCCAGCAGTCGAATTCCTTCCAGACTCCTCCAGCGGTCGAACTTCTTTCGAACTCCTCCAGCAGCTGAACCCTCCTTTCAAACTTCTTCTTTAGTCAAATTTCTTCAGTAACCAAACTTCTTTCGGATTCCTCCAAGAGCCAAACTCCGGTCGAACTCCTCCAAGAGCCAAACTCCTTTCGGACTCCTTCAGTAGCCAAACTCCAGTTGGACTCCTTCAGAAGCTAAACTCCTTAGGAACTCCTCCAGCAGCCGAACTCCTTTCAGACTTTTTCTTCAGTCAGATTCCTCCAGTAGCTGAACTCCTTCCGAATTCCTTTAGGAGCCGAACTCCAGTCGAACTCCTCTAGGAGTCAAACTTCTTACGGACTCCTTCAGCAATCGAACTCCTTTCGAACTTCTCCTTCAAGTCGAATTCCTCCAGCAGTCGGACTTCTTCAGAAGTCGAACTCCTTACATTCTCCTCCAGCAATCGAACTCCTTCTAGACTTCTCCTTCAGTCAAATTTTTTCAGGAGCCAAACCCCTTCTGGACTTCTCTTTCAATCGAATTCCTCCAGATGTCGAACTTCTTACGGACTCCTCCACTAGCTGAACTCCAATCGGACTCCTCCAGGAGCCAAACTCCTTAAGGACTCCTCCAACAGTCAAACTTCTTTCGGACTTCTTCTTCAGTCGAATTCCTCCAACAGTCGAACTCCTTCTGAATTCCTTCAGGAGCCTAACTTCGATCAAACTCCTGTAGGAGCCGAACTCCTTACGGACTCCTTCAGCAGTCGAACTTCTTTTGAACTTCTTCTTCAGTTGAATTTCTCTAGCAGCCAAACTCCTTTCAGACTTCTTCAGTCAGATTCCTCTAGCATCCGAACTTCTTTCGGATACCTTCAAGAGTCGAACTCCTTCCAGATTCCTCCAAGAGTCGAATTTTTTCCAAACTTTTCCTTCAATTGGATTCCTCTAGCAGCTGAACTTCTTTCAGACTTCTCCTTCAGTCGGACTTCTCCATCAGTCGAACTCCTTCTGGACCTCTCCATCAATCGAACTTCCATTCGGATTCCTCCAGTGGATTGCTTCTAAATTTTAACTAGCATTCCTCCTAAATGATTTTCTCTAGCCGTATTTTTTTTAGAAGTTCGAACTCCTTTAGAATTGATATATGTCAAGACTCTTTATCAACCAATGCCTGCTTCTTCCAAACTTTGACTATTAAATTTTAATGAACAGACAATCCTACTATCGGATGGTTACGACTGTCACTATCAGTCTGCTACAGATGACACCTCTCTCCATAATAAATTTTACGTGGCCTCGAGTGGCCTACTATCGAACGATTATGGCTGTCACTATCAGTCTATTATAGGCTCCATCTATGAAAAGAAATCCTTCAGATATATTTTCTCTAAGCTCTCTTCTTCTTTCCAAAATTTCTGCTGAATTCTTTTCTGAGCACTTCATTTCTATTGGCCAGAAGAGCTGACTTGATCGTCGGAGGAGTCCTGTCGGAGCCACCACCACCGACTCTAAATGGGACTTTATTTTGTAGGTCACCAATGGTGACATCTTCTTCCTCAGCTCCAGCTCGATCCGACGTCAATCAGATTCTGTACCAACAAATATCATCATCGATATCATCATTATCATACACAACTTCATTCGGATCATCCTTCCCATGCCATATCCAGTAAGTATACTTCTTGTCTATACCAAAACATAGCAGATGCTCCTCAACAAGTGATATATGATGATATACCATATTGACACATCTTTTGCATGAACACTTTATCCGACTGGCACTGTCAGCCTTATACCATGTAAATTCAATAAAATCTCGAACATCTTTTTGATATTTAAGCCTTATACCATGCAAATTCAATAAAATCTCGAACATTTTTTTGATATTTAAGCAGAAAAATACTCCTAGCATTCCTCCAACTTTTGTCGATATCCATCTGATAATAAAGAATAAGGATTCATGAATCCTAACTCCACCAACTCCTTCCTAATAGGTGTGGTCTTATCTCTTTCAAAAATGCATCATTTTTATTATTGTCTTAGCTTTGTTCTTTGCTCCATATCTAAAAAAAATTTCGACAACATCTTCCTATAGTTCTCCAAGTACACAATATAGATGGATCATATTTTAACCATATCTAATATGTACGCGGAGAACAAACGAGAAAACTACAATGAAATTTTTCATAATAGAACAAAGAATACCATGACAATAATAAAATATTGATGCATTTATGAACTACCCAAATCGGGGCATCCAAGAGCCGTTCACAGAGTCCATTTTAGAGACCCTAGATCGACTCTTGAATAGGAGCCTAAGGTTAGATCAATGCATGAATTAAATTATTACCAAATTGGATCTCGATTCGGATCTCGATCGAGATCCGATCCAGATCATGATCCGAATCTCAAACCGGATCCCAGACTTGATCCCAGATCGGATCCCATATAGGATCCCAGACCGAATCTCAAACTTAATCCAATTCGGATCTCGATTGAATCCAAACTAAATCTCAACCCAAATCCCAGACTAGATTCCAGACAGGATCCCAGACCAGATTTCGATCGAAGTTCCAGATCTGATCCCAGACCAAATTCTAGATCGCATCTCGGATAGGATCTCGACTCAAATTTTTGATTGAAAGCCGATTCGAATCCTCATACCTGATAGTTTATATGCATTATAAATTAAAATCTTTGACTAATGTAAATTAAAATATTAAATCATAATTATAATGAAATACATGGGCTAAATAAATAAAAAGATTAAACTATAAAAAGTACAAATATAAAAATATAATTAAAAACTTAACTATTTTAATTATAAAAAACTTATTATTATTATTATTACTACCTTTACTCTTATCATTATTATTATTATATTTACTATTATTATTATTATTATTCTAACTACTACTATACTATTATTATTATTACTATTATTATTATTTTAGTTATTATTACTACTTTTACTCTTATTATTAATATTATTATTATTATATTTAATAATAATAATATTATTATTATACTTAATAATATTATTATTATTATTCTAACTACTATTATTACTATGATTATTATTACCATTATTATTAATATTATTATTATTATTACTATTTTTACTATTATTATTATTCTTACTACTACTATTACTATTATTATTATTATTACTACTATTATTATTTTTATTATTATTATATATGATTATTACTATTATTATTATTTTCATTATTATTACTACTTTTACTATTATTATTATTATTATTATTATTATTATTATATTTACTATTATTATTACTATAATTCTAACTACTATTATTATCATTATTATTAATTAATATTATTATTACTATTTTTACTATTATTATAATTATAATTATTATTATTATTGTAATTATTTATTATTATTATTTATTAAAATTTTTAAATTGATTAATCCCCTCACCGCCACCCCCAGCGGCACCCCTACACCGCCCACCACCCACGGCCCCCCACCCGACATGCCACCGTCGCCCCTCCACACCCCACTCCTCATGGATCCCCACCTCCGGTGGCACTCAAACATCGTCGCAGCCTCCTATCCTCTATGGTGCCCCTCCGCTGCCCACCACCGATGCTAGCGGCCCTCCAACCCATCCCGGCCAGCACCCCTCTACCACCCACCATCGATGCCCATGGCCTCAAACCCATCCCATCACCACCACCTAGTGGCCCTGCACTCCACGTGGCCCTCTACCGACCGCCTACAATCGGCACCAACCCTCCGCAGTCCGCCATCCGCCACCAACCACCACATGGATACATCCACGGCCTCCAACCTGCGATCCCATCACCACTACCATACAACACCACAATCCATGCATCCCCATCCCTACAATCGGCACCCACCCTCTATGCCCTACCGCCCTCCACCAGCTACCGCATGGCACCCACAACCCCAAACAATTGAAAGAGAATAAAAAAAATTACCGTCAACGACGTGCGGCGATAATGACGGCAATGGCACTGGAAATGACGGCGACAACAACAGCGATAATGAGGAACAAGTTGTCAGTCGGTGGAAGCGAAGGAGGGGAGAGAGAAGATGAGGGGGCGGGCGAGAGTGGGTTTCGGGGAGTGGCTTTCGTGTGAATGTAGTAGACGAGGATATTTAAAGGTATTTAGCGACGGAGTTTTAGCAATGAAATTTCATTGCTAAAATAGTTATTAGCGATAAAAATTTATTTTTTATCGCTAATAATTTCCATCAATTTTTTTTCAAAAAAAATTTCCTCTCCAAAAAATATTAAAATATTAAATAAAATTATTAGTGATGAAAAATTAATTTTTATCACAAATAAAGTTATTTATGATGTAATCTTTTAATTGAAAATATTTTTTTTATAAATAAATAATTTAAAAAATAAAAAAGTGAGATTATTTATGATAAAAACTTTACATCACAAATAATATTATTTGAAAGGAAAAAATATTTACATCATAAATAATAATTATTTACGATGAAATTCTTTCATCATAAATATTTTTTCATAAATAAATAATTTAAAAAATTAAAAAGATAAGAATATTTTTGATGGAATATTTTCATCATAAATAAATATTATTTATGATGGAAATGGTATTTACATCGTAAATAAAATTTATTTATGATGGAAGATTCCATCATAAATAATTTTTCATAAATAAATAATTTAAAAAAATTTTAAAAAAAATGAGAATATTTATGATGGAATATTTCTTATGATGAAAATTTTTAAAAAAAAAAGGTAAAAATATGCTGTGCATGGTCGATGCGAT
This sequence comes from Cocos nucifera, assembly GCA_006176705.1. Taxonomy (NCBI): domain Eukaryota; kingdom Viridiplantae; phylum Streptophyta; class Magnoliopsida; order Arecales; family Arecaceae; genus Cocos; species Cocos nucifera. The sequence goes on from QRFJ01000429.1 coordinate 238,430, forward strand.
GGGGTTGAGTGGTGCAAGCACGTCCACTATTAGCTAGCTCATGAATAAATTAATTTTTTTAATTTTTTTTCAAAAATTAATATTTTTTTAAAAATATTATTTTTTAAATATTATATAATTTTAAAATTTAAAATCCATCTTTATCATTTATTACTTAAGTAATTATCGAGCGAGTATCGTCATAAAAGATCATCTCGATCAGATAGCTCTAGCTTTGTAGGTCGATAAAATTTGATTTCGATGATCATGAATGATCGTATGATGATCTAATAAATAGAAACTACTGATGAATTTAAAAATTTATAATGATAATCTCTATGATATTTATAGTATACTATCAAAATTTTAGTTCAATCGAACATCATTATCATGATCAATTTAATATAAGATGATTTCGACTATTAAATAAAAAAGAGTGATCAAATGGCATCCGATGAATTTTTAGATAAATGATCTTTGCTACTACTTTGATTGTTTGTAAGGTGGAGATCATAAAATTCAAACCGTACGTATATGAACGATCTAAAACTACACATTTTTTGATACTTATTCTTAAGGTCCTTAAATAATTACACTTATATTTTTGTAAGATCATGCTTAACATAGATGGTTCATATACATACGATTTTAATTTTACGATCATCACCACATAAATGATGAAAGCAGTAGCGAAGATTATTTATCTAAAAAAATTTTTAATCGAACGTCGTTTGGTCTTTTGATCACTCATTTTTTATTTAACGATATAAATCATCTCGTACAAATTTGACTATGATAATTATATCCGATTGAAGTAAAATTTTGATAGTGCACTATAAATGTCAAAAAGATCATCATTTTAAAATTTTGGATTCATCGATGATTTTCATCTATCGGATCATGCGGTCGTTCATGACCGTCGAAATCAAATTTTATCGATCTGCATAGATAGAGCAACCAGATCAAGATGATATTTTATGACGATACTTGCATGATAATTACTTAAATAATGAATGGTGAAGATGGACTTTAAATTTCAAAACTATATAATATTCAAAGAAAAATAGAATTTTTTTAAAAAAATACTAATTTTTGAAAAAATTAGAAAAAAATATTAATTTGCTTGTGGCTAGCTAATAGTGGATGCGCTCACACCCCACAACCCTGTAGCATCGATCATGCACGGCATATTTTTAACATTTTTTTTATTTTTAAAATAGTCCATATTTTTTTATTTTTTAAATTTAAAATTTTGATCAGATTATTTACAATGGAAGATTTTCATCATAAATAATTAATTATTTATAATATAAAATAATTTTATGTCGTAAATAATAGATTATTTATGATAAAAAATTTTCATCATAAATAATCAAGCCCTTTTATTTTTTAAATGATTTATTTACATCAGATTATTTACGATGAAAATTTTTCATCATAAATAATTGATTATTTATGATGTAAAATTTATTTTCATTATAAATAATTAATTATTTATGATAAAAGCATTTCATCATGAATAATACAATTTTTTTATTTTTTAAATAATTTATTTATGGTAGATTATTTATGATAAAAAATTTCATCTTAAATAATCAATTATTTATGACATAAAATGGGTTTTCATCATAAATAATTGATTATTTATGATGAAAATTTTTTATCATGAATAATCTAATCTTTTTATTTTTTTAAATAATTTATTTATTATAAATTATTTATGATAGTAACATTTCATCATAAATAATCGATTATTTATGATGTAAGTTGGATTTTCATCATAAATAATTATTATTGATGATGAAAACTTTCCATCATGAATAATCAATCCTTTTTATTTTGTAAATAATTTATTTATGATAGATTATTTATGATAAAAAAATTTATCATAAATAATCGATTATTTGCGACGTAACATTAACTTGTGTCACAAGTAAGTGATTATTTGCGATTAAAATTTTTTATAGCAAATAATCTGATCTTTTTTATTTTTTAAATAATTTATTTATAGTAAATTATTTATGATGAAAATTTTTTATCATAAATAATTATTTATTTATGATGTAAATTTGTTTGCCATCGTAAATAATCTATTACATCATAAATAAATATTATTAGCGACATAAAATTTTTTTCATCATAAATATCTTTATTTGCAATGAAATTTTTTCATCATAAATAATTCCATCGCAAAACATGGGATTTTTTGAAGTGTTAAAAATCTGCTCTATAATAAAAATTCAAAATTTTTTTGATGATACCCTTAAACTGATCTTATTCTTCTTTTCATTAAAAGATAAAGCTAAGCACTGGCTTGACATAATAGATAGATCAATCAAAATTTGGGCTGAATTGCAAAGTAATTTTTTTTAAAAAAATTATTCCATAAGCCAAACCAGTACCATGAAGCAAGCTATTATTGAATTTGCTCAGCTTCCAGGAGAACAAATTCATGAGTCATGAGAGAGACTTAAGGAACTTCTTAGAAAATGCCCACACCATGGACTATCTAAGTGGCAAATAATTCGAGCTTTCTATGAGAGTTTAGGAGATCAATGTAGATAAATGATAGATGCATCTTGTGGAGGTGCATTCATGAACAAGAGTGAGGATGAAGCTTATCCTTTATTTAAAATTCTAAATGAAAACTCAATCAACCATGCTTTGTTATCTTTCTACCAAAAATGAGCAGAAATCTATGATTTCACATATCCAGAATCTAATTCTAAGATTGACTTGAACTTGATAAATAAAATAAATCTTTTTGCCTAGAAATTAGATCAACTTCTAATCGTAGGCCAATAATCTCCTGCATAATTCATATCATCCTCTAATTATCAGAAGATTTGTTCAATCTATGCTAGCCCAGTCCATCATGTGAGTGAATGTCCTACGGCTATACAGTTTTCATCTTTCATCCAAGAACAAGTTCAAGCTACTCAATACTACTCCAAACCAATTAATGATCCTTTTTCAAATTCACATAGCCTAGATTGGAGGAACCATCCTAATTTTTCTTGGATACCTCAATAGACTCAGGCTCTAATTCAAATTTTATTTGTTTATCAAAATAGATCTCAATATCAAAACTATATCCATAATAGAGGTCAGCCTAGTCAGTTCATTCAGCCATCGCATTATAATCAGCTCTCATATCCACCTCTTCAACAGACCAACCTAGCCAACGATAAATTTAATCAACTATAACAAGTAATTCTAACTTATGAATAATCTATCGCTAGACTAGAAGCTCAAATAGAATAACTACCTGAGTCTAGCATGAGAAGAGAACTAGATCAATTACCGAGCCAATCGATTCTTATAAACAATCCACCTAACATTTATCAACCATCTAGATTTAATTATCAATTTAATGTCCCTAAGAATCCCTAATTAGAGAACACCAAAATAATTTTTGAACTTAAAAGTGATAGGATTCTTAAGGATCCATACCAAAACCACTGATACTAGCTAAAATAAAAATTTAGAAAAAGATATTAGTACTGAGACTAATCGGATAGAAAAACCTGAGTCTGGAACTAGTATTGATGCTAGTTCTAATTTGAGTGTAGATAAAGGGAAGAAGAGAGTAGATAATTTAGTTGAGACCTATAAACCTAAAATTTCGTTCCCTTCAACCCTAGATGCTGGTTCTTCTTACAAAAATCAATGGGCATGCAATGAAGAGTCAATTGAGTTATTTAAAAAAAAATTATATTAATTTATCTCTATAACTAAAGTAGCCTTTAGACATCCTTCCAGTATCCATTGAATCAAACTTAACTCCTAACCTAAAAACTCAATTCATGAGCATTTTAGAAGAACAAATAGGTGAAATTCTTAACAAACAAGGGTCTAAGATTAAGGTTACAAATTATCTTCCCAAAAATAATAATGAATTTATTAATAAGAGATCATAAATTATCTTTCTAAGATTGGTAATCTAAAATCATTAGAATTTATTAATCCAATATTTGATACAAAATGGGTAAGCTATCTTATGTCTGACTGAAGATGGTAAACTTAATACTTGTTAGGAGACAATCCAATATTTAATTTTGTTGCATCTAATTTATCCTTTTAGTTTATTTTTTTTAAGACATGTTGAATAAATTGAAGGAAGAGCCAAATTTTCAAGACCAATGCTGGACCGAAAATATATTGAGTCAGGTATATTCTTTTCTATTCTTTATTATATCATTTATTTTTCTTTCTTTATTGAAGACAATGTCGATTAAGTTGGGAAAGAGAGAATAATAAAAGTTTTAAAATTTTTAAGTCTTTGAAGAAGTTAGTATTTAGTATTTACACACTCAATTATGCTTAAGAATCGAGTTGAACTAAGCATTTTTTTTAAAAAAATACAAAATAGATTAAAGAATTTATGAGATATTGAGAAATTAAGTATTAAAAAAACTCAATAAAGAGTTAAGCCTAGAATATAAATAATTTTTCTTAGAGCATTTCTAATTTTTTTTCTACCAGCATCAAAGAAGAGTCTACTTTTTATGGGCTTGTGTAGGATAACTATACTTTTTTTTATAAAAAATTAAAATAAAATAGTTTTTAAGTACTTCACACCTAAGTAACCGGACCTCTTTGCCTAAGCAAGCATTGAGTTTTGCATCAAAAAATGGGAAGGGCAAAGAAGCTAGTTGTAAAGCTAGTCTTAACTCGTAGTCTATTTTATTTGAGCTAGTAAGCTCGAGGGGTATTTTATACCTAGTGTCCTAAAGCTAACTAGTTTGAAAGTCATTGATCCAAAACTCGCTACGTGGATCAAATAGAAAGCTTAAGAGATTAAGACACTCAATTATGGTACAATATTAAAAAAAAATTAATTTTTCACTGAGTAACCGAATCTTATTACCTAAATAAGCAATAATATCCGCACGAGCCCAGCCCACGCACACAGAAAAAGGCCCAGCACCAGCCTGCAAAGCCCAGCCCATTCCCCCTAGCCCTGACGTCACCCTAATGTCAGGAAGCTACGTGGTCCACCATGGACTGGTCGTCAATGCGGTAAGCATGGACCCTTAAAGGGTCCACAGAAAATCCCACACAATGTTTAGGGGTGTTTTCAGTATTTTGATTGGCATGGTGGGTTTTGATTCGATGGAGACTACCATGCAGTCGGTTCATAAGTCCATATGCATAGTAATGGCACGATCGGATGGCTGTGCTCACTACTAGTCAAGATCAAATGATGAGGGTTAATTCTACTTCTGATTTGGTTTCCCAGCTTTCCATCTGCACCATCCAATGGCTCCAAATAATCCAGACGATGATCCAACGGTTAGATCTTCCCCAAAATTTGATCCAACAGCTAACAGAGCTCCCAATGCTAATTCAACCTCCTAGAGCACAATCCGACAGTCCAAATTTTCCAGATCGATGTGATCAAATAGCCAATATTATTTTCGACTCGATCTGGGCTTCTAATAGTGATTTTTAGGCAATTTTGGGATCATTTGATCTAGATTTAACTACCAAAACACCAGGCTTCACCTAGAACTCATAGAAACGCAACCAAACAGTATTTTAAACCAAATTTCACTTGGATTTCTTTCAAAAATGCCAATCAACACTCTCCCTTAGTCCCACATCGACTGATATCAAAGGTTTCAGCCTTCTAAATCCTATATAAAGGCCACCAGACAACCAACAGGTATCTTCGGTCAAGAAAAGATGATGGTATAGGGTAGAGCCACTTTGGGATTCATGGTTGCTTCAAGGTAGATGATGCCGAGAGGAAGAGTCGATCTTCCATACCATCTCAACACCAATGCCAATCCAAGATCGAGATAAGCCTACTTCTAGTTTTTATTTTTTTTCTTATTTTTTTTTAAAATTCATGTATTTAAATTCTAAACTTTAAGTTAATACAAACTTTATTTTTCTGCTAATTAAATTTCATGCTCTTTATTTTTAGGGTAAATTACATCAACACCCCCTCAAGTTTAGACCAGTTGCAGTTATCCCTCCTGTACTTTAAAAAGTATCAAATAGATCCCCAAAATTTTTAAAATATTTTGATAAGGTCCCAACCATCACTTAACCACTTACGACGTCCGCTTGCCATTACAATGAACAAAAATGCCCCTCTATCATGGAGGCTATTTGAAATGGGTTTCGACCACAGCCCTCCCAACTCCAAAGATTTTGTAGTTGGGTTTCCGTCCTCCGGTCATCCTCTCTTTAGTGAATTTTAGACAATCCAGTTATACAAACCTATCCTTCCATCATCCTTTCATCGTCACTGTCGTCCTCTCTTCGGTGAGGTTTTCAATCACTCATCCATTCTTATTTTTATCGATTAGTAATTTTTTTTCTTAATTTTTGGATTGACGAATGATGATTTAGTCTATAATGATACTATTTTTCATGCATAAAAGCTTTTGGTATGCCTTTGATTGTTGGCAATGCAATCTAAATTGGGTATGCCTTTGATTGTTGGCTTTATTCTAATTAGTAAATAGGTATAGAATAGAGATTATTGTCGTATGCAATTGTGGTCCCATTTGTGTTGCTTTAAAATCCCTCTAGACCATTGTTGTGGTCCCTTATAAGTGTATTTTTTATTTTTTGAACATCAGCTCCTTTATCATGGTTCCATTATAGATTTTTTGAGCATGTAGTCTTTTATCATGTGCATTTCTGTTTTAGGTTATTATGTGCCATTTTTGTAAAACTATTTAAAAATTTTTGCCTCCACTCATATCAATGTTCAATTGAATATGAATATTTTTTTAAGGCTTATTAAATGTATGCTGCATAGTGAACCCAATTTTTTTAGTTTATTATATCGATGTTTGGATATTTTTAGTTTATTATGTGAACCCAATAAATGCTCCATTCTTGGATCCACTCATAATGAAAACTTCTTAAATATGATCGTAGGCATTTAATATGGCCTATGTTTGGATTTTCATGCATCACTTCTTTCTTATTATAGGGATGGAGAATGATTTTTTTACAATACAAATCTACTATGATGGGTCCATCAAATATCATCCTAATTATCACTATAGTAGAGACTATTCTAGATTTTTTGATAACTGTGATCTAGATATATTTAGCATTACAGAGCTACAAGATATGCTGGGTCAATTAGGATATGCCAATATAATTGAGAGCCACTTTTACTATCTCATTCTAGATCAAACTTTTGAAAATGGCTTAAGGAAACTAAAAGTCGATGCTGATATTTTGGATATGCTTGCTTGCATGAGAGGGACTGACATAATCCAAGTATGCGTGGATCATCCACAGGTTCAAGCTAGTACTTCTGCCACTCAGGAAGATGCCCAGGATATACCCACTTCTACTACCATGATGCCTACTTAGGAAGTAATTGTCTCTCTCTCAAAAATCAAAATTGAAAGAATGGCTATAAAAAATATTGATGAAAGAAGACCATCAAAATTTGAAAAGTCTAAAGTTAATGATAAACAAAAAGGGATTGCAGATATACAGGAAAAGGATGTCCCTTTGGAAGAATCTTTACTTGGTAGTTTCCATAGTAGTAGTGGATCACTTAGTTAGTTAAGTGATTCAGATAATGATAATGATGATGATCCATTTAATGAGTATGTAGACAAGGATGTTATTGATGAGAAATTGAGATCATAGATATAGCACTCTTCTCTACATGAAGATGTAGATTTATTTGGAAAGGAGCAGCCTACTAGGATGGAAGTAGAGAGTAGTGGCAGCTCTCATCTCCATAGTTTGGATACTAACATAAATTCAGATGATGGAAGCTCTAGTCTACACTTTACCAAGTTTAATGATCCTACAAATATGAAATGGGCCATCAAACTTGAAGTTGGAATGAAGTTTAGCAATGCCGCACAATTTAGGAAAGGTGTTACGACTTTATAGTATACAATAGGGCTTTGACTTTGTCTATAAAAAGAATGAGATAAGTTCGATTATGGCTGTCTACAAGCAAGATTATGGATGGAGGATTCATGCTTCACCGGTATAGGAGGATACCTTTCAAATCAAGATCTTTTAGTTAGAACATAAATATAGAAGGCAGTTTGAAAATCATAACATCACATCCAAGTTTCTAATGGAGAAGTACCTTGAGGAGATCAGATTAGACGTAAAATGGAGTATCAAAGGCTTTCGAGAGCATGTAAAGAGAGATGTCAAGGTTCCTGTTTCAAAGCCACAATGCTACATAGCCAATTAAAAAGAAAGCACTAGAAATTATGTAGGGGAGCCATGGGGCCCAGTATGCCTATCGATGAGAGTATTGCCAGATAATTAGGCAAACTAATCCTGGAAGCACAATATTGATGGAGGTCTATAGACTAGATGAGTCTAGTCAGCCTATCTTCAGAAGATTATATTATTGTCTTGCAGCATACCAGCATGGCTTTGTTAATGATTGTAGACCTATCATTGGACTAGATGGATGCCATTTGAAAGGCTCATTTGGAAGATAGTTTCTAGTTGCAATCAAAAAAGATGGTAATGACAATATGTTCCCTATCACATGGGCTGTTGTCGAGGCAGAGATAAAGGATAATTGGAGATGATTTTTCAGATGTTTATTGGATAACATTAGACCCTTAGAAGAGCATGGTTGGAACTTTATGTCAGATAGACAGAAGGTTAGTTTTTATTCAAAGACACTTAACTTTAGTTCAAATTATTTTAGGATTGTACTTGGATAATCTTAATGATGTTTATTTTTTAAAAAATTATGTAGGATCTTGTTGAGACATTTCAAACCATTCTTTCTACTGCTGATCATCGATTTTGTGTGCGGTATTTGCATGCTAATTTTAAAAGTATTGGATTTAAGAGCAATAATTATAGAGATATCCTTTAAAAATATACCAGGATGACCACACATTATGACTTTCAGTTTACCATTGATGAGCTGCATCAGTTGGATGAAATGGCATGGCAGTGGATGACATAGCATCCACCTGAGTTATGATCAAGGCACGCATTTTCTTTAAGGAGCAAATCTAGTATGTTGTTGAACAATATTTGTGAGTCGTTCGATAAGTATATAATTGATGCTTGAGACAAACCTATTATCACTTTATTTGAGACTATTAGAAGGCTCTTGATGCAGCATTTTTAACCAAAAAGAGAAGGATAAGATAAAATTATAGGTCCTATTTGTCCAAAGATTGAGAAAAAATTGAAGAGAAATAAGTTGGAAGCTATGAGTTGCAATTGCATATCGGGAGATGGATACAGATTTGAAGTGGAACATCGTAGTGACAGTTGTTAACTTGGAGGAGAGTACATGTGACTGTACGATGTAGGATTTAACTGGCATCCCATGCTGTGATAACTATTATGTATGCTAGAAAGGATGTACATCACTTTGTCAATGCATGGTACATCAAACAAGCATTTTTTAAGACTTCTAAGAAGATCATTGAGCCAGTTCCTAGTATGAAAGCCTGGCCAAGAATAGAGTATCCCACTATATGTCCCCCTCCTCTAAGGGTCCCTCCAAGTAGATCCAAAAAGGTAAGAAGAAAAGAAAGCAGATGAGCCAAAGGATTCTTCTAGAATCAGGAGATGAGGTGGTTCTCTAAGATGCGGGAATTGCAAAAAATGGAGCCATAATTCAAGGACTTGCAAGGAACCTAGAAAAGAAAAGGCAAGACAGAAAGAATAGAACATTGGTTACAGTCAAATTGGGAGCAGAATTAATAGGAAATATGATAGATCACAGGATGGTAAATGTTCATTTATAAGTCTTAATATGTATTTAACTATGATTTTATTATCATGTACTTACTAACCGTATTTATTTATATAAAGATGAATACTCCATCTCAAACATTAGTAGACTCCCAAGCTACATCCTTCTACTAAATTGCTGTCCTTCTTGCCTCCCAGCCGATACAAGCCTACAAGCCACCATCCCAGCTAGCAGCTACCTCCCAGCCAGCCTTCTAGCTAGCAGTATCCTCCCAACAAGCCTTCCAGCCATCCTCTCAGCCAGCACAAGGCTCCCAGCCAACAGCTTCCTCCCAAACAGCCTTCCAACTAGCAGCATACTCCCAGCCAGCAGCATTCTCCCAGCCAGCACAAGGCTCCCAGCTAGCCTTCCAACCAGCAGTTTCCTCCTAGCTAGCAATGTGATTCATTTTGGATGGCAGTTGAAAATTTTATATTTTGAATATATGTATGGAATTTTTGGATAATGTATCACTTTCTATTTATCTCATTTTGTGTCAATGTATCATATTATATATTATGAAACAAGATGGATTGTAATTGGTCTATGATTCTATTTGGCATGATTCTAAATTTTGGATGGGTGTTTGGATTTCATTTGGTTTGTTAAAATAAATTTTGGTTTGGATGAAAAATATTTGATTTGATTTGATTTGGAATCATTTTTGGTTCATGATTTTTTTTTTATTTGTGATATAGAATTTATAGATATATGAAAAACATCTTGTACCATGTTCAATAACCCCTTATCAAATAGGTGGTCGTATTCAACTTTTTTAAAAAATAGGAGGTTTCTATGCTCACATTGTAACAGTACAGGGGGTGTAACTGTTAAATATATAAATTACAAAGGATGTATGTGTTACTATATCCAAATAAGAGGGGGTGTAAATGTTACAATTGGAAAGTTTAGGGACATCTGCACAACGTCTTAATTTTTGCAAATGAATAACTGCATGCTACTCTTGTTTCGAAAAATGACCTATAGCAACCTTTGTACAAACCTCCCACCTATTCTTACTTCAACAAATGCATTACTTGCCAAAAGTCTATGCTATCACTTAGATGACAATATGTGTTCTACTTTGATCATTTTACAATGATACCATTCTGATCATCCCATTATTTTATGATGACATCATATTTAATAGTTTTAAATTACAAAGAACGCATATCTATTTCAAATAACATAGGTTCTCATGATATTACATTTTAAAACATTACAACTTAGCTTGGACATACCCCACGGGATAACATCAATTTGTGGTCCAAAGCTCAAACATGAAAATCACAAAAAAAACAAGCTAACTTAGTACATTTAAAACCTAGATGCATTAACATACAAACACACATAAACAAAGCATGCTAGCATCAAGAAAACGGCCATTTTGTCTTTCTTCTATAACATGAAATTTCGGTCTCAAGCTTCTTATTCTACTGCAATAGTCGATTAATAGCATCCTTATCCCTAGTATTTGAAGGTGGATCATGCCAACGGAAGCAAGCCAGCCTCCATTTATCTGGAACATAAAAAGTGATTTAGAGATTAATACCATAAATAGAATAAGCCACCAAAAATGATCAAACATGAACATACCACATATATTCCATATCCAAAGAAATGTCGGCCAGGGTTCGCAATGGTCCATGAGATCTTCAATGGTGATCTGGTTCTATAATAGCAGAAATCAATTGCATGGGAGAAGCTATTACTGGAAAAACTTGATTCGAAAGTCTTCGTGACACACCACCCCCCTTCCTCTCCGCCTGAATGGGATTTCTTCTTCTCCTCCTTTGCTTGATTAGGATTGTTTTGACGCAGGTGATGGACTTTAAAAATAAATAGCTCACATGTTTAACTCATATGATTTATTAGTGCCAATAGTCACATCCCATCCATAAGTGATCTCAAGGGTACTTTAGGCATTTGCTAAAAATAAAGGATCGTATAATAGTCATGTGATACTTTTCAGTTAATGGAGATGGATGGAAGGACCTTGTCAGAACATTTCAAAAACTTCAACCTATTTGATACTTTTTAAAGCATGAGAGGGATAAATGCAACTGGCCTAAACTTGAGGGAGTGTTTATATAATTTATCCTTATTTTTATTATAAATTTAATTTTATTATTCTTTAATTTTATTATAAGTAGATGCTAAGATCTAAATAATAGATCTTAGTACCAAGTTATTTTTCTGCACTATTTAAATTTTTTATTTAATTTTTAATATAATTTTTATTTTTATTTTTAATTTTTAATTTTTTTTTTTTAAAAAAATTATAAAAATTAAATATTTTAAAACTAAAATATTATCTTTTCTGTGGACTCTACCCGACTCACTACTATCTATGTATTTTTAAATTATTTAAAAAATTAAAATTAAATTAATAAATATGGTGTCCTAATGACAACATCATGCTCTTATCAAGTTTTTGTATGATAATTATCGTAAATACATCAATAAAAATATTAATTTATTAATTAATTTATATTTATTTTTAAAAATTAATATTTTTATTTATTATTTATAAAAAATTAATTATTAATGAAAAGAGCTTTTTTTTTATCATAATGAAGTAAATTTAGAGCAAATTGGAGTTAAAATAGATCCACTATGAATTTTTAAAGAAAAATAAACAAAAATTTGCTCAATCGGTGCATCTGGCTTAGCCGACGTGCTCAGCCAAGCCACTGAAAATAGCTCAGCCGGTGCATCCGGCTTAGCCGGCATGCCATCCTAGTCAGGCCTAGCCTACACGAGCCGAATCGATGCAGGCAAAAAAAGTGCCATCACCAGCCCATAAAGCCCGGCCCATTCCCCCTCCAGCTCTAACGTCACCCTAACGTTAGGAAGCAATGCAGTTCACCATGGACCGATCACCAGCACGGTACATGTGGACCCTTAAAGGGGTGTTCAGGGGTGTTTTCGATATTTTGGCTAGCGTGGTGGGTTTTGATTCGACGAAGACTACCATGCGGTCGGTTCATAAGTCCATATGCACAGTAATGGCACGATCGGATGGTTGCACTCACTGTCGGTCAAGATCAGATGGTAAGGGTTAATTTCAGTTTTGATTCGATTTTTCAGCTTCCCATTTGCACCATCCAATGGCTCCAAATGATCCAGACGATGATCCAACTATCAGATCTTCTCCAAAATTTGATCCAACGACTAACAGAGCTCCTAACGCTAATTCAACCTCCTAGAGCATGATTCGATAACCCAGATTTTTCAGATCGACATGATTGGATGGCCAATATTAATTTTGACTTGATCTGGGCTTCTAACAATGATTTTTAGGCAATTTTTGGAACCATTCGATCCAAATTTAATGGCCAGAATACCAGGCTTCACCCAGAACTCATAGAAATGCAACCAGATAGTATTTTAAACCAAATTTCACTTGGATTTCTCTAAAAAAACACCGATCAATGCTCTTCCTTAGTCTCACATTGATTGATGTCAAAGATTTCAGCCCTCCAACACCTATTTAAAGGCCACCAGGCAACCAAATCAGGTATCTTCGATCAAGAAAAGATGATGGTATAGGTTAGAGCCAGCTTGCGATTCGTGATTCCTTCAAGATAGACGGTGTCGAGAGGAAGAGCCGATCTTCTACACCATCTCAACACCAACGCCAATCCAAGATCAAGATTAGCATGCTTCTAGTTTTTATTTTCTTTTTTATTCTTTTTAAATTTTATATATTTAAATTCTAAACTTTAAATTAATGCAAACTTTATTTTTCTACTATTTAAATTTTATGCTCTTTATTTTTATTATAAATTTAATTTTATTACTTTTTAATTTTATCACAAGTAGATGCTAAGATCTAAATAGTAGATCTTAGTACCAAATTATTTTTCTGCACTATTTAAATTTTTTATTTAATTTTTATTATAATTTTTATTTTTATTTTTTAATTTTAATTTTTTAAATTTTTTTATAAAAATTAAAGATTTTAAAACTAAAATACTATCTTTTCTATAGATTTGACCTGACTCGCTACTATCTACATATTTTTAAATTATTTAAAAAGTTAAAATTAAACTGATAAACACGTCCTAACGATAACATCTTATTCTTTTCAAGTTTTTGACATCGTTATCGAGAAAGAACGGACATTAAATTTTTTTTTCTTTAATTTTTTATAAATAAATTATAAATAATTTTTTTATTTTTTTTCTTACTTTTCTTATTTATTTTATAGAAAAATAAAAAAAAAGAGAAGAAAAAGAGCAAAAAATTTAGGGCCAAGAGGAAAGCCTCCAAGTTTGCTTGGTGAGATCAATCCTAATCCTAGACCACTTTTTTTTATTATTATTTATTTTATTTTTAATTTAATTTAAAAAATATCCACTTAAATCTAATTAAAAGCTTCATGATAAAAGTAAAAATTATAATTATTTAGAGCATCCATCATATTAGTTTTATTTTTATTTTTTTAATGATCACTAGAGACAAGGTAAGCATCTCAAGTCTAATTAGTTTCATGCACCTAATTTAGTTGCATAGAATTTCTTATCTGAAAGTGATTATGCATACTCATCTCTAAATCAACTTAAGGGCAACATCCATTAAATAAGATAAAGTAGAGATTTGATCATCCTTCTTTTGCCTACAAATAATCAATCAGCATCCTGCATTGACCTAAGCCTTTAATTTAAAATCAATTAGACCTCGGCCCTAGGAACTTGAGCTCATTAGAATAAGAAATCCTAAAATTGAACTAGATTAGGATTAGTCAATTTAACTGATGTCTAAGGTAAATGATTCAGGAACTATGTCCTAAAGGAAGGTGGTTACTAAATTAATTCCATTAGCTTACCTGGCCAAGATAATTAATGTCTAAGAAAAGCAACGGGGGGACTCCTACCTTACACTTACCAGGCTAGTTGAATGATTGATCTTACAGTTGGAAGGCTTGAAGATGATCTTGGTAGTTAGGAGCTGTCTAGATCTAGGATAACCCTTAGTCAGAATTAATTACCTAACTTGATTGCTAACTGAAACATCAAACATAATTAAAACTAATTCTTCTCTTTCTTCTTAGCTCTAGGATTTCTTAGGATCTCTTCTTTAGAACGCTTCTCTCTTTATTCTTTTTTTTTCTCTAAAAATAAAATAAAATAAAATAATAATAATAAATTAATAAAATTATAATAAAATTATAAAAAATTTAAAAAACTAAAATAATTAAAAAATAATTAAAAAATCTAAAAAAAATTTGAATCTTATGTTAGGATTGTACCAGTACATGCACGGTAGCAAATCACTTTTTCTGACCTAGCTGAATTCAATCATAAAATTGAATGACTGAACCATATTAAACCCAATAGTCAAATGGCTGAAAATCTTAGAAAAATACCTAGACAGATGAAAGAATATCTTATTCCTTCCATCTATAATCCATCGACTTATATCTAGTTATCTGATATCCATGCTATCCACTATGAGATCAAGTCAACCACAATCCAGATGCTCACATCTTTTTATAGAAACATTAATAAAGATCCTTATAAACATCTGAATGAATTCTTAAGAATCTGCTCTACAGTAAAAATTTAAAATTTTCTTGATGATGCCCTTAAACTGATCTTATTCTCTTTTTCATTAAAAGATAAAGCTAAGTACTGGCTTGGCACAATAGGAAGAGTAATCAAAATTTGAGCTTAATTATAAAGTAAATTTCTTAAAAAAATTAATCTCATAGATCGAACCAACACCATGAGACAAGCTATCACTAAATTTGCTCAACTTTTAGAAAAATAAATTCATGAGTTATGAAAGAGACTTAAGAAACTAAAGAAACCAGATCTAAAATTTTATGGATAGATCTTAAAATTTTTTCAAGATCATACAGCAAAAAATTTAAATAAATTAAATATTTATTTAAATAAATATAAAAATATCCTAGATCTAAGATTTATTATATGATCATGGTATGATATTAAATCAAAAATTAAAAATATAAAGAAAAGATTAATATGTTGATATCATCAATATGCTACAATACTACATCTAATGTAGCTATAGAATAACATATTAGATCTGATACCTTAGCAAGTTAGATGTTCTAACTTGCTGTCCAGGCTTGAGGATAAAGTCACGAGCCGCACACGCATCCGATCGCTAAGGGTCATCCACACGAGCCCACGAACATAATCTGAGATTTTGATGCAGGATATCAAAACTATATGCTAGTACTATGCTGATCTCTCTTCGACGATCGATTTGATACTTCCTTCTTCGAGACTTGAACTCTTCAAAATATTAGAAGAAAGAGGAGAGATTTCAGATCTGAGACTCTCTCAAAAAAATCTCAAAAGGAGGAGAAGAAAAAATCAAAATAGTCCTAGAAGAAGATCCTCTTCTTCTTCTCTTTTCTCTAACCTAGACAACTAGTTTGGTGTCTATGGAACCCCAACGCTCAAAGACCCTCTTCCTCTGATTTTTGCACACCCCAAAACTCTCCTAAAGGTCTGTGTTCCATGAACATTTCAAGTTAAAATTCATCCAAAATATATAGAAAAAGAAGAATCCTTGTCTAGGTAAAATACTAGACAAGGAAAGATCAAACAGGGCAAGTCAAGGGGCGGCACCTATTGGAAAGAGTTTAGGTTTGTTAGGATTCTATCTCATAAAATCCAAAATCAAAACAAACTCCTTCTTTGACTTGGTCCTCCACCCAATTACCATATAAGAAAGAGAGAGAGAGAGAGAGAGAGAGAGAGGTGGGCATGTGTGAAGATCAAGGAAAAGAGAATTTCCATGAAAATTTTCTAAAAAATAGGTATGGAAGGCGTTGGGACTAAGATGGCGTAAGGAGAAATCCTAGTCTTATTAGGATTCCATCTATAACTTGATCAAAGTGGTTTCTTAAACCAAATTAAACTAAAAGCAACTCAACCTAATTAAATTAGGCCCTAACCAAATTAAGAACTTAATTAAATTAGATTAAATTAGATTTAATTTTAATTTAATTTTTTAATTAAATTAGAAAATTAGGTTGACCCAAGTCCTAGTTAAACTAAGACTAGTTCTTTCTTGCACTTGACTTATCCAATAAGTCAATTGGACTTGATCCAATCAAGTCCAAACTAAATTTAATTAAATCATATTTAATTAAACTTAATCTCAACTCTTAGGCTTAATTAAATTAAGTTAATTATCAATCAAATTGCTAATCGATCCTTCTACAACACTTGCACTAGGTTAAACATCAATCATATTGATCATTTAATCCTAAAATGATTCTTAATCATTGATCAACCATTCGATCAAATCATGAACTCTAATATGTGTGACCTCATGATCCAAATCTAAGTTGGTAGCATAAGAATAAATTTCTATACTAATCGAAGTGATCATCTAGCAATGGTACCCGATGGTCGGATAGGTCGAATATGTAGAACAACATCCTTAGAACCCATGTGGATATGATTTTCATATAATTTATCCCCTTAACCAAAATGCTCGTAGGATACCTCAAAGTTCAACTGTCAGCTCTGATCAGATTATCCACATTATATTTTAAAATATCAAATTTATCTGATGGATTATTCTGACTAAGATTTTGCTATATTGAAATATAGTGATACATTCTTCTCCAACTCTTAGAGTGATTAATTTCATCTTGATCATACTCTGACTTTGCAAGTACTTGACTATACCCAAAAGCCTTCCATTACTGAATTAAAAATTTAGTTAGTTTGGTACCAAAATACAGTGAGTTGCTTGCAAGTCACTGAGATGATCTCAGGTCCAAGGGATACTTATATCTATATCCTATCAGAGATATTCTCGACAGTAGAATACTTTGGAGTTGGTCATGTTCCATGATGATGGATCTATATATCTCATCTGTATGTCATACCAGTATCTCCATACTCCTTGGTTAAGAGGACAACCAATCTATATGGCATACAGCGATTTATGCTCGATAGATGCTATCATCCTAATTAACAGTCTATCATTTGGTCGTGAATAAATTTAAGGACTAATCAATAAATTCTCTCTTTATCGAAGCTAAATAGTTCTAAGAACTTCATCACAATAATGAAGTTCGTTAGAAGATGAGTACTTCATAATAAAAAAATATTAAAAATATATTTTATTTATTAATGAATTAATTATAGATACAATATAGCTCAACTATCAATAGACTAATGATTGGATTTAGAACATATTTTTCAACAACTTCCACTTATCCTAAAGCCACTCGGCACCGTATCTAATATCCATCTTTGACTTGTGGTTGTCGAACTCCTTTATCGCCAAGGCTTTAGTGAAGGGATCGACTGGGTTCTTTTTTCCGTCGATCTTCTGAAGATCGACGTCACCTCTATCTACGATCTTTCGGATCAGGTGGAAGCGGCATAGAATGTGCTTTATTCACTAGTGTGCCTTTGGTTCTTTCTCCTGAGCAATGACACCAATGCTATCACAGTAGAGCAAGATCGGAACATCAAGGGAGGATGCTACTCCAAGTTTGGTGATAAACTTTCTCAGCCACACAGCTTCCTTCATGGCATCTGATGCTGCAATGTACTCTATTTCGCAAACAGAGTCTGCCACAGTATGCTGCTTAAAACTCTTTCGATAAATGACTGCACCATTTAGAGTAAAGATATATCCCAACATGCTTCTGCTATCATCATGGTCAGATTGAAAGCTGAAGTCTATAAATCCCATAAGTTTCAGATCTGACTTACCATAAACCAACCATTGGTCCTTAGTATTTCTTAAATACTTAAGGATGGTTTTAACTATTTTTCAGTAGTTTTTTTCAGAATCAGACTAGTATCTACTCACTACTCCTAGTGAGTATGCCACGTTCGATGTCGTACATGTTATGGCGTACACGATAGATCCCACTATCGAAGGATATGGGACTCTACTCAAATGCTCTCTCTCTTCAGAAGTTGTCGGACAATCCTTCTTAGAGAGAGAAATTTTATGGCCTATTGGGATATAGTCCTTTTTGAAATTCTGCATGCTGAACCTCTTTAGCACAGTATCTATATACATGGACTAGGATAATCCAAGCATCGTCTTAGATCTATCCCTATAGATCTTCATCCCTAGGATGTAGAATGCTTCTTCCAAGTTCTTCATGGAGAACTATGATGACAACCAGACTTTTATTCCTTGCAGTGTGAAAATATCATTCTCCATTAAGAAAATATCATCCACGTACAAGATAAGAAATATCATTGCTGGATCATTTGTTTATTTATAAATGCAGGGCTCTTCTCCATTCTTAACGAAGCCATACGTTTTGATCACCTTATCAAAATGCATGTTCCAACTTCGAGATGTCCACTTCAATTCATAAATGAATCTCTGAAGCTTACACACCTTGGACTCATCTATGGATGTAAATTCCTTAGGTTGTATCATATACACCTCTTTGATTAGCTCTCCATTTAGAAAAGCTGTCTTCACATCCATCTGCTAGATCTCATAGTCCAGATAGACAGCAATCACGAGCATAATTCGAATGGATTTGAGCATTACCATAGAAAAAAATATCTCATCATAGTCAATACCAAAATATTAACGATATCCCCTGGCAATCAGACGGGCTTTATAGGTCTCCATCTTTTCGTCTGCACTTCTTTTTCTTTTGAAGACCCATTTACACCCAATGGATTTAACCCCTTCGGATGGGTCAACTAATGTCCACACATCATTGACCTTCATGGACTCCATTTTGAATTTCATGGTCTCAAGCCATTTCTCAAAATCAAGTCTCTGCATTGCATCCATATAGGTGATCAGATCCTCATCATTCTTATCGAGTTCAATGGGATCATCATCTTGGACCAAAAAATCATAGTATCTATCTAGATGATGCAGTACTCTACTGGATCACCTTAATGGTGTAGGTACATTAGATTCTGAATCTGATCTAATCAAATTCGACTCAGGTTTAGCTACAAATGTCGATTTTTTTACCTGTTGAACTTCATCAAGTTCAACTTTAAAGGCAACAGTTCCTTCATCAAGAAACTTCTTTTCTAAAAAGATTGTCTTAAGACTGATGAACACCTTTTATTCTTCAACATGGTAGAAATAGTAATCCTTACTTTCGTTAGGATATCCTATAAATACATACTTATTAGACCAGGATCCAAGCTTATCTGTATGCAAATATTTGATATAGACCGAACAACCCCAAACCCGTAGGTGAAAGAGTGTAGGCCTACGCCCAGTCCATATCTCATATGGAGTCTTTACGACAGACTTACTCGATATATTTTTTAATATATAACATGCAGTCTCAAGAGCATAACCTCAAAATGAAACAGGCAGACTAGCAAACCCCATCATGGATCGAACCATGTCCAACAAGGTTCAATTTCTTCTTTCCAATACACCATTATGCTGTGGTATGCCAGGAGGAGTCCACTATAAGAGAATCCCATTTTCTTCTAAATATATCAAGAACTCATTGGATAGATATTCATCTCCTCGATCCGATCGAAGAGTTTTAATACTCTTTCTAGTTTATTTTTCTACTTCACTTCAAAATCTTTTGAATATTTTAAATGAATTTGACTTATGTTTCATCAGATAAATATATCCGTACATGGATAGATCATCTATGAAAGTGATGAAGTAAAAATATCCATCTCTGGCATCAGTGCTTATTGATCCACATACATCAGTATGTACTAGACTTAAGAGCTCAGTAGCTCTCTCACCTTTTTCAGTAAAAGATGACTTGATCATTTTATCAAAAAGGTAAGATTCATAGATTGGAAGTGATTCATAATCACTGACTTTGAGGATTCCCTCTTGAGTCAACATGTTTATTATATTCTTATTTATGTGACCTAGCCTACGATGCCATAGGTAGATATCAGAGATATTATCTAATCTAAGATATTTTCTAGAAGTATACAATTACACTCACAGGTTGTGATAAAATGTAAATACCATTTTTTCATTATTCTTATATTATTGTAATATTATTCATAATAATATCATAATAATCTTCTTTTATTGATAAATGATAGCCATCTTTGGCCAAAAGGCCAACAGAGATTATTTTCATCGGAAAGAAAGGATGATAATAATAATATTTATTTTAAAAAATAATATTAGTATTAAAAATAAGTTGAACTATTTTTATAGTTAGAACTGGAACAGATGTTCCATCTTCAATATTTAGGAATTGCTCATTATTTTTAAATTTTCTACTAACTTGAAATCCTTGCAATGTATTGCAAATATAGACTGAAATTTCGGTATCCAATATCCAAGTAGAAATATTATAAATAAAGAAATTACAAGATGTTATCATATAATATTCTTGATCAGCAACTACTTGCTTATCTTTCTTATTCAGCCTGTTGGGGTCATGGAAATCATGAAACTGAGGATAATTCCTCTTCTAATACTCCTGCTTCTTATAGTGAAAGTATTCTGCTTGATCTAGGTTATTCTTGGACCTTATGTTTAAATTGAATATAGAGGCCCTAGCATAAACCACTTCGTACTACTGAACAACATTCAACTTTTGATACTTATTATCGAAGTTGGATCCCATAAGTTAATCACTGTCTAACAGTGAATGGAGCAACTGTGGTTTGGGTTTAACTGCACAAAGGAGGACCAAAAGCTTAATTAATAATTGATTCATTAAATCTAAAAATTTAGACTTTAATCAAAAGATTTTTCTTTTATTTTATTCAAACTGGTAGCTTCTAGCTCCAATTCGAGGAATTATCCTAATTCCTTAGTGGATACTAGAATTCATATAGACTATACACGAGCCCAACTATGGTTGGTCAATCCATGTATATCTAAGGATAGGTTCATAATCAATTATTTCTTCAAATAATTTCTAGTAATATAATTTTATCCCAGGTATCTTTTCAGTAGGCTAGGGCCTCCATTAAAAGTTTTGATTAGGTCCAACTATTAACATGATCATACTTGGTCCATCTAACTAATGAATGATTAAGCCCAACTATAGTTGGTCAACCTAACCATTATTTAGAGAGATGCATCCAAAAAATCATATTATGAATGATAATTCCATTAGTGGATAAGCACCAGGCCTATAGGCCTTCAATGATTATCCAACTAATGGACCCATTATCATCCACTTAATGAAAGGTTATGATCTAGTTATCACCATAACTATTTTATTTTATAGACCTAATAATTTTAGAGGATTTAATTGATTTGATTTAGAGAAAGAAGGTCAGATGAACCAGCTTATCATGATCCTTCCACTGGCTTCACCAAGTCAGATTAAGTAAGATCATTAATAGGCTGGTTTAGGAGCACCTAAATCAGTCGCACTGATTTACCTAGCTGATAAGGGTCAACTCAAATTGTCAAGTGATCTGATCAAAACATAATCTCACTAAGAAGCCAGGTAAGTTTAATCAGTGGGAGGGTCTGCCAAAGCTTGTCTTAGACACCATCAGAAATGACCAAATAAGCGGGCTACTAATTAAAGACCACTGGTACGGTTTATCTTAGATACCAACTGATTTAATTAGTTTTAATTAGATCAACCTAATAGTTCATGCTAGACTGCGTAGCCAAGAATCAAGTTTATCTTGAATCTCGTTAAAGATATGGACTTGACCAACTACAACTATTGTAATTGATCTATAGAATTCTTGACCTAATCTAAGACAACAATTGATTAGATTTAGTCAATTCTCTAATTAAGTCCATTCTTTAATCTAACCCTAGGTCTAACCCAATTAATGGACCTAATCTTCACTAACCCATTTAACCTAATATGTTATGATTCGTGTCTTAGGATCTTCAATTTACAATCCTAGATTCTAATCAAATAACTTCTTAATTCTTAATTAAGTTTTAGACTTAGGATTGGGATTCGACTTTTCAAAAATAATTTTTATATTTATAAAATATTTTTACAACATGATTCTACCAACCAAGTTGCATGTTTGATTCATAATCAAAATATAAGTAATATAAATATGAATCTACTTTAGATTTAATTTAAACAGATTCATGTAATTGAAATAGTTTCAATACTAATCAATCATAAATCAACTTAGATCAAATCTAACATATTTATGATGATTAAAATTAGATTAAAATATTTTTAATCAGATCATAATTTTTTTTAGATCTAATTTAAAATTTTATGATCAATATTTTAGATTCAGCACATACTAGGATAACCTTTTCACTGTAAAGGATAAACCTTACAGTAGGACAACCTTATAAGATCAGTCCGTGCAATCTAAAACTTTTATTTTTAGATCTAAAATTATTTTAAATCTATTAAATCATAAATAAAATTAGATTAAATCTAATAAATTTATGATTAAGAGCAGATTATCATGAACTAGGATAATCTTTTCACTGTAAGGGGTAAACCTTACAGCAGGACAACCTTATAAGATCAATCCATGCAATCTAAGACTTTTATTTTTAGATCTAAAATTATTTTAAATCTATTAAATTATAAATAAAATTAGATTAAATTTAATAAATTTATGATTAGAAGAAGATCATCATAAACTAGGATAACCTTTTCGCTGTAAGAGATAAACCTTACAGCATGACAACCTTATAGCAATTCATAAGATCTGAATTTTTAATTTTAAATTTAATAATTAGATTATAAATTAGATTTAATCTAATAAATAATTTAAACATGATCAAGAAAATCATGTAATAAGAACCTAGGCTCTGATATCAATTGAATGAACCAGGTCTAGGATTTCATGGGTAGATCTTGAAACTTTTCTAAATCATACAGCAAAAATCTTAAATAAATTAAATATTTATTTAAATAAATATAAAAATATCCTAAATCTAAGATTTATTATATAATCAAGGTATGATATTAAATTAAAAATTAAAAATATAAAGAAAAGATTAACATGTTGATCTCATCAACATGCTATAATACTACATCTAATGTAGCTATAAGAATAACAGATTAGATCTGATACATGAGCAAGTTGGACGTTCTAACTTGCTAATCTGGACTTGAGAATGAAGTCATGAGCGGCACTTGCATCCAGCTGCTAAAAATCATCCACATGAGCCCACGAACATAATCTAAGATCCTGATGCAGGAAATCAACATAGTATGCTAGTATCGTGCTAATCTCTCTTCGACGATCGATTCGATGCTTTCTTTTTTGAAACTTGAACTGTCCAAAATATAACAAGAAAGAGGAGAGATTTTAGATCTAAGACTCCCTCAAAAAAATCTCAAAAGGAGGAGGAGAAGAAAAAATCAAAATAATCCTAGAAGAAGACCCTCTTCTTCTTCTCTTTTCTCTCACCTAGACACCTAGTTTGGTATCTATGGAACCCCAACACCCAAGGACCCTCTCCCTCTGATTTTTGCACACCCCAAAACTCCCTTAAAGATCTATGTTCCATAAAAATTTTAATCCAAAATTGATTCAAAATATATAAAAAAAAGTCCTTGTCTAGGTCAAATACTAGACAAGAAAAGGTCAAACAGGGCAAGTCAAGGGGCGGCACCTATTGGAAAAAGTTTAGGTTTGTTAGGATTCTATCTCATAGAATTCAAAATCAAAACAAACTCCTTCTTTGACTTGGTCCTCCACCCAATTATCATATAAGAAAGAGAGAGGTGGGCGTGCGTGAAGACCAGGGAAAAGAGAATTTTCACAAAAAATTTCTAAAAAATAGGCATGGGGGCATTGGGACTAAGGTGGTGCAAGAAGCAATCCTAGTCTTACTAAGATTCCATCTATAACTTGATCGATGTGGTTTCTTAAACCAAATTAAACCAAAAGCAACTCAACCTAATTAAATTAGGCCCTAACCCAATTAAGGACTTAATTAAATTAGATTTAATTCTAATTTAATTTTTTAATCAAATTAGAAAATTGGGTTGACCCAAGTCCTAGTTAATTTAGGATTAGTTCTTTCTTGCACTTAGCTTATCTAATAAGTCAATTGGACTTGATTCAATCAAGTCCAAACCAAATCTAATTAAATCATATTTAATTAAACTTAATCTCAGTCCTTAGACTTAATTAAATTAAGTCAATTAGCAATCAAATTGCTAATCGGTCCTCCTATAATACTTGCACTAGGTTAATCATCAATCATATTGATCGTTTAATTCTAGAACGATTCTTAATCTTTGATCAATCATCCGATCAGATCGTGAACTCTAATATGTGTGACCTCATAGGTCCAAACCTAAGTCGATAGTATAGAAATAAATTTTTTTACTAATCGAAGTGACCATCTAGCAATAGTATCTAACGGTCGGATAAGTCGAATGTCTAGAACAACATCCTTAGAACCTATGCAGATATAGTTTCTATATAATTCATTCCCTTGACCAAAATACTTGTAGGACACCTTAGAGTTTAACTATCAACTCTGATCAGGTTGTTTATATTGTATTTTAAAATATCAAATCCATCTGATGGATTATCCTAGCCAAGATTTTGCTACATTGAAATACAGTGATACATTCTTCTTCAACTCTTGGAGTGGTCAATTTCATCTTGATCATACTCTAACTTTGTAAGTATTTGACTGTGCCCAGAAGCCTTCCATTACTGAATTAAAAATTTAGTTAGTTCGATACCAAAGTACAGTAGTTGCTTGCAAGTCATTGAGGTGATCTCAGGTCTAAGAAATACTTATACCTATATTCCATTAGAGACATTCTCGACAACAGAATGCTCTAGAGTTGATCACATTCAATAATGATGTACCCATATATCTTACCTGTATGCCATACCAGTATCTCCACACTCCTTGGTTAAGAGGACAATCAATCCATATGGCATACAGCAATCTATGCTCGATAGATGCTGTCATCCTAATTAACGGTCTATCATTTGGTCATGAATAAATTTTAGGACTAATCAATAAATCTTCTCTTTATCAAAGCTAAATAGTCCTAAGGACTTCATCACAATAATAGAGTTTATTAGAAGATGAATACTTTATGATGAAAAAATATCAAAAATATATTTCATTTATTAATAAATCAATTATAAATATAATGTAGCTCAACCATCAACAGGCTGACGATTGACTTTGAAACATATTTCTCAACAAAAACTTCTTAAAAAATGTCCACACCATGGACTATCTAAGTAGCAAGTAGTTCAAGCTTTCTATGAGGGTTTAGGAGAGCAATATAGATAAATGATAGATGCATCTTGTGGAGGTGCATTCATGAATAAGAGTAAGGATGAAGCTTATGCTTTATTTGAAATCCTGAGTGAAAACTCAATCAACCATGCATGTTTCGTTATCTTTCTATCAAAAGCGGGTAGGAATCTATGATTTCATATATCTAGAATCTAGTTCTAAGGTTGACTTGAACTTGATAAATAAAATGGATCTTCTTGTCTAAAAATTAGATCAACTCCTAATCTTAAGCCAACAATCTTCTGCATAATTCACATCACCCTCTAATTATCAGGACATTTTTTCTATCTGTTCCAGTCCAGCCCATCATGTGAGTGAATATCCTATGGGTGTACAATTTTCATCTTTCATCTAAGAATAAGTTCAAACTACTCAAGGTTACTCCAAACCAATTAATGATTCTTTTTCAAATTCACATAACCCAGATTGAAGGAACTATCTTAATTTTTCTTGGATACCTTAACAGACTCAGACTCAAACCCAAATTCCATCTGTTTATCAAAATAGATCCCAATACTAGAACTATGCCTACAATAGAGGTCAATCTAGTCAATTCACTTAGCCATCGCATTATAATCAGCCCTCATATCTACCTCCTCAACAGACCAATCTAATCGATGATAGATTTAGTCAACTACAATAATTAATTTTGACTTAACAATAATCTATCATCAGGCTAGAAGCTCAATAGGATAACTAGCTGAGTCTAGCATAAGGAGAGAACTAGGTCAATTATCGAGCCAACCAATTCTTATAAATAATCCACCTAACATTTATCAACCATCTGGATTTAATTATTAATTTAATATTTCTAAGAATCTTCAATTAGAGAATACCAAAATAATTGCTAAACTTAGAAGTGATAAGATTCTTAAGGATTCATACCAAAACCAAGTGAGTGAGGCTAGTACTGATACTAGTTAAAATAAAAATTTAGAAGAAGATGTTAGTACTGAGACTAACCGCATAGAAGAACTTGAGTTCGGAACTAGTACTGATGCTAGTTCTAATTTGAGTGTAGATAATGGAAAGAAGAGAGCAGATGATTTACTTGAGATCTATAAATCTAAAATTTCATTTGTTTCAACCCTAAAAGCCGATTCTTCTTACAAAAACTAAAGGGCATGCAATGAAGAGTCAATGAAGTTGTTTAAGCAAGATCATATTAATTTATCTCTATAATTAAAGTGACCTTTAGACATCCTTTCAGTATCCATTTAATCAAACTTAACTCCTAACCCAAAAACTTAATTCATGAACATTTGAGAAGAATATATAAGAAAAATTTTTAACAAACAAGGATTTGAGATTAAGGTCACAAATTATCTTTCCAAAACTAACAATGAATTTATTAATAAAGAGATTATAAATTATCTTCATGAGATTAGCAATCTAAAATCATTAAAATTTATCAATTCAATATTTGATATAAGAAAGATAAGTTGCCTTGTATCTGACTGAATATGGTAAACTTAGCGCTTATTGGAAGGTAATCTAATATTTAATTTTTTTGCATCAAATTTATCTTTTTAGTTTATTTTTTTCTAAGACATATGGAATAAGTTGGAGGAAGAGCCAAATTTTCAAGACCTATGCTGGACCGAAAATACATTAAGACAAGTGTATTCTTTTCTATTCTTTATTACACTTTTTATTTTTCTTTCTTCATTGAGAACAATATTGATTAAGTTGGAAGAGAGAATAATAAAAATTTTAAAATTTTAAAGTCCTCAAAGATGTTAGTATTTAGTATTTAGACACTCGATTATGGTTAAGAATTGAGTTGAACTAAGCAATTTTTTAAAAAAAAAATTGATGTATAGATTAGAGAATTTGTGAGATATTGAGGGATCAAGTATTAAAAAAATCTAATAAAGAGTTAAGCCTAGAATATAAATAATTTTTCTTTGAGCATTTCTGATTTTTCCTACCAGCATCAAAGAAGAGTGTAAAAATAGGCTTGTATAGAGTAACTATAGGTTTCTTCATAAAAAAATTAAAATAAAATAGTTTTCAAGTACTTCTCACTGAATAATCAAACCTCTTTATCTAAGCAAGCATTGAGTTTTGCGTTAAAAAGTGGAAAGGATAAAGAAACTTATTGTAAAGCTAATCTTATCTCATAATCTATTTGATTCGAGCTAGTAAGCCCGAGGAATATTTTATACCTAGTGCCCTCAAGCCAACTAATTTAAAAGTCATTGGCCCAAGACTCACTACATGAATTAAATAGAAAGCTTAAGAGATTATGACACTCAATAATGGTATAATATTATTAAAAAAATATATATTAATTTTTTATTAAGTAACTGGATCTCATTGTCTAAGTAAGCAATAATATTTGCATCAAAAAATGGATAATATGAATAAAAAAATATCAATAAATAAATAGTGGAAGTAATAATACACTTATCCATATGAAAGTTTAGATAATTCAAAGATTAAGATAGGAATAATTTTAAAAAAAAATAAAAAATTAAATAATTTTTATTTAATTTTTATATTAGTACGTATTGATACTTCAATGACATAGCTTACTTATGCTCTATTGAACATCAATGACCATTTTAAAAATTGCTCAGTAAAATTTGAAACTCTAAAGCTTAAAAGATATCTAAAATTAAATTCTTTCTTTACTCAAGGACAAGCAAAGCTTAAGTTAGGGGATGTGATAATTATCGTAAATGCACCAATAAAAATATTAATTTATGAATTAATTTATCTTTATTTTTAAAAATTAATATTTTTATTTATCATTTGTAGAAAAACTAATTATCAATGTAAAGAGCTTATTTTTTTTATCATAATGAAGCAAATTTAGAACGAACCAGAGTTAAAATGGATCCACTATAAATTTTCAAAAAAAAAAATTGGCACAACCAATGCATCCGGCTTAGCTGGCACGCTCAGCCAAGCCACTGAAATTGGCTCAGTCAGTGTATCTAGCTTAGCCAGTGCGCCATTCCAACTAGGCCCAGCCCACACAAGCCCAACCCACGCACATAGAAAAAGGCCCAGTGCCAGCCCGCAAAGCCTGGCTCATTCCCCCTCCAGCCTTGACGTCACCCTAACGTCAGGAAGCTAAGTGGTCCACCATGGACCAGTCGCCAGCGCGGTACATGTGGACCCTTAAAGGGTCCACAGAAAATCCCATGCGATGTTTAAGGGTGTTTTTCGTATTTTGGCTAGAATGGTGGGTTTTGATTCAATGGAGACTACCATGCGGCCGGTTCACAAGTCCATATGCACAGTAATGGCATGATCAGATGGCTGTGCTTACTACCGATCAAGATCAGACGGTGAGGGTTAATTTTAGTTTTGATTCGATTTCCCAGCTTCCTATCTGCGCCATCCAACGGCTCCAAACGATCCAAATGATGATCCAACAGTTAGATCTTCCTCAAAATTTGATCCAATGACTAATAGAGCTCCCGACGTAGATTCAACCTCTTAGAGTAGGATCTGATGGCCTAGATTTTTTAAATCGACATGATTGAATGGCCAATATTAATTCCGACTCGATCTGGGCTTCTAATAGTGATTTTTAGGTGATTTTGGAACCTTTCGATCCAGATTTAATGGCCAAAACACCTTGCTTCACCCAGAACTTGCAGAAACGCAGCCAAACAGTATTTTAAATCAAATTTCACTCGAATTTCTTTAAAAAATGCCAATCAACGCTCTCCCTTAGTCCCACATCGACTGATATCAAAGATTTCAGCTCTCCAACACCTATTTAAAGGCCACCAGGCAACCAAATCAAGTATCTTCGATCAAAAAAAGGTAATGGTATAGGATAGAGCCAGCTTAGATTCGTGGTTGCTTTGAGGCAAACGGTACTAAGAGGAAGAGCCGATCTTCTACACCATCTCAATGCTAATGCCAATCCAAGATCAAGATCAACCTGCTTCTAGTTTTTTTTTTTTTCATTCTTTTTAAATTTCATGTATTTAAATTCTAAACTTTAAATTAATGCAAACTTTATTTTTCTACTATTTAAATTTCATACTTTTTTATTTTTATTATAAATTTAATTTTATTACTTTTTAATTTTATTACAAGCAGATGCTAAAATTTAGATAGTAGATCTTAGTACCAAGTTATTTTTTTATATTATTTAATTTTTTTATTTAATTTTTATTATAATTTTAATTTTTTTTAATCTTTTTTTTTATAAAAATTAAATATTTTAAAATTAAAATACTATCTTTTCTATAGATTCGATCCGACTTGCTACTATCTACATATTTTTAAATTATTTAAGAAATTAAAATTAAACTGATAAAGATGGTGTCCTAAATACATCATGCTCTTATCAGTGCATGGCCTTTTCTTCACAAAGGAAAGCCTTTCGCCTTAGACGTGATCCTCATCGCTATAAGATGAAAGAGAAAGAAGTCAACATAAAGTTTCTATCAGCATAAAGTCGAAGAAATCCAGACGTACCCTGAGAGAGAGCTAGACTGATGCTAACGTCGTAAAGGTTATGTTCTATCATCAATTCTACCAGCTTTAGAATCTCGATGTCACGTAACTTTTAATAGTCCTCTTTATCCTCGGGGAGGATCAACTTCTCCTTATTAGGGAAAAGCTGCAGGTTGTCTCAAGCCCAATTAAAACCCCAAGGGACATCCATGGAAACAAAATAGAATTTGCTCTTCCAGTCATGAATAGAGGAAGCACTACTACAAAAATAGCCTATGGCAGTGCTTACTATGACAGCAATTTTCGAAACCGCTGCCATAGCACCTATGATAGTGGTTTTCGTTAACCGCTGCTATAGGTCGAACCTATAGCAATGATTTTTATAACCACTGCTATAGGTCCGATATATAGCAACGGTTAATGAAAACCACTGTCGTAGGTCGAATCTATAGCAGCAGTTATAAAAAATTACTGCTATAGATCGACCTATGGCAGCGGTTCATTGTAACCGCTATCATAAGTCGGATCTATAGCAGCGGTTAGTAGGAACCGCTGCTATAATCTGATTTATGACAGCGGTTAATTATAACCGCTACCATATATATTTTTTTTTAAATATTATATAATTTTAAAATTTAATATCCATCTTCATCATTCATTATCTAAATAATTATTATTAGAGTGTCGTCGCAAAAGATCGCCTCGATCTGATGGCTCTAGCTTCATCGATCAAAAAAATTTAATTTCGATGATCATGAATGACGATGTGATGATCTGATAGATGAAGACCTTTGATGGATCCAAAAATCTACAATGATAATCTCAATGATGTTTGTAGCATATTATCAAAGTTTCACTTCAATCGAATATCGTTATCTTGATCAATTTAATATAGATTAGTTTCGACTGTCAAATGATAAACGATTGATCAAAGGATCAAACGTTGTTCGATTATGAGATAATTTTTTTTATAAATGATCTTGACTACTATTTTAATCATTTTTTACAGTGATGATTATAAAATTTAACTCATGAGATGAAGAATGATCTAAAACTATACATCTCCTGATAATCATTCTGAAACTTCACTAATTGTTATGCTCGTACTTTTGCAATATCTGCTTAACATGAATAGTTTATACGAAAAAAATTTAAATTTTACTATCATCACCATATAAAATATTTAAAATTATAACAAATATCATTTAACTAAAAAATTATCTCATAATTGAATGCCGTTTAATCCTTTGATCGCTTGTTTCTAATTTAACGGCTGAAATCATTCTGTACTAAATTGACCATGATAATGATATCCGATTGAAGTAAAACTTTGATAATATACTACAAACATCATCGAGATCATCGTTGTAGATTTTTAAACTCATCGAAAGTCTCCATCTATCCAATCATCGTATCATCATTCATGATCATCGAAATCAAATTTTTTTGATCGATGAAGCTAAGGCCATTAGATCGAGGCGACCTTTTGTGATGATACTCTAATGATAATTATTTAGATAATAAATAATAAAGATGGATATTAAATTTTAAAATTATATAATATTTAAAAAATTAAGAAAAAAAAATTATTTTCAATCTATGGCAGCGATTATCAAAAATCGCTGCTATAAATCTACAGCAGCGGTTCTATACCACTGCCATAGATCTATAACAGCAGTTTTGGATAATCACTGCTATAGATCTATGACAGCAGTTCGATAATCACTGTTGTAGATCTATGACAGCGGTTCGATAATCGCTACCATAGGTTAAGTTAAAAAACTTCAAATTTTTTCTTTCCTCCCATGCGTGCTCAATCTCTCTCGCTCTCTCTCTCTCCCTCCTCTTCATCACCGATGAGGCTCCTCCCCCTGATCGACATCGCCCCTCCTCCCCGTCGATCGACGTTGCCCCTCCTTCCCTCGACGGCATCGCCCCTCCTTCCCCCTCCCTCTCTGACCCCCCATCCCCGGCTGCCCCCCCCTCCATCCTATCCTGGCCTCCCTCCCTCGGCCCCCAGCGAAACCCCCCTCCGGCGAACCCCCCTCCACCCTCGCTCGCCCCGCAAAAACCCCACCCCTCCCGTCCCTCCATCCGATCCTCCCTCAATCCCCAGCAAACCCTCCCTCTAGCAAACCCCCATCCGACCCTTCTTTGGCCTCCGCGAAACCCCACCCCTACCACCAACACCACCATTCTAACCCTCCCCCGATCGAGTGCAAGGCCTCCTTTGGCCTCCTCGTCACTATGCCCCCTCTCCCTAGCCCCCATCCTCGACTGCCTGCCCTGCTCTCTCTTTTTTTTCTTTTTTTCTCTCTTCTCTATCTCACTATCTTGCTTTTGTTTCATAGGTTATCTCTAGTGCCATCGTCCTCCTCTAGCATCGTCGTCGACGCTCCTCGGCGCTTTTGGTGCGACCACTCTCTATAGCCATAGGTATAATTTTTTTTAAATTTTATAGTATTATCTATTATTAATCATGTATATTTATAATAATTTATAAAATATTTATAATAAATATTATAAATATTTATTATAAATATTATAATTATTCTGTATGCCATAATTTTTGGATCGTGCCATGGCGGTAGCCTTGGGTCGTGCCATGTCGGCGGCTGTGGACTAGATCTATCAATGGATTGGATTCAGAATGAAACTTGGATATTCAGATTCTGGACTCTAATTTTAATTACTGATATCAGATCCTGAATTTGAATACCAGACGGATCTATACTTGAGAGAGGAAGGGAAGGGATCCAACCTGCGCCATCATCATTGGGAGGGAGGGGGTCCAACCTCACTGACGAGGGAGATCGAGAGAGGGAGAGTGGGAGATCGAGAGAGCGAGAGAGGAGAGGGAGGGGGTCCAACCTTGTCGGCAAGAAAGATCGAGAGGGTGAGAGAGGGAGGGATGGAGTCCGACCTCACTGGCGAGGGAGATCGAGAGAGGGAGAGAGGAAGATTGAGAGATGAAAAAGCTGGGAGGGAGGGGTTCGGCTTCGTCGCTGCCGTCGGTGAGAGAGATTGAGAGAGGAAGAGAGGGAGTGATCAAAGGGATGGCACACAGTCGAGCCGGCTCAGACCGTGATCGAGCTAACTAGGGGAGGACCCTAACTGGTTGTCTCAGGCATGGAGCCAGCTATCTTAGGCATAGAGCTGGCTTGGCTTCCGAGCGAATAGAATTTAATATATCACGATGTTATATTGATTAATATTCATTAACGTTGCAGATCACGATGGCATCGAAATGTCATCTAGCTTTCACCCCTACCTC
Organism: Cocos nucifera; assembly: GCA_006176705.1. NCBI lineage: Eukaryota > Viridiplantae > Streptophyta > Magnoliopsida > Arecales > Arecaceae > Cocos > Cocos nucifera. The sequence continues at coordinate 271,999 of QRFJ01000429.1, forward strand.
TCGGTGAGTTACGCGCAGTTTAGCATCTGAGGAGCAGTCGGAGCATACTCCATCCACCTCAGCATCGACTGCTCAGGGATCTTCATCATGCATCTACTCCTACCGACAGCATCTACTTCCACCGACAGCTGAGCCTCTACCATCGTAGGCATCTGAGTGTACATTTTTATTATATTAACATAACTTTATTTTTTATACAGTATTTGTACACTTATATATTTGTATAACATATTTGCATTGCAGGTGCATCATCCAACTGGATATTTTGCGGTCCCATATATATGGCACACGTGTGAAACTGCCAGCATCAGGTGATGGTGCAGTATGATGCGGAGGGGATGCTGGTAGGAGAGACTGCATGGGAGATGCATTTTTTTATTGGAGTGCTTATGAGGCGATCGGACATCATTCCCATAGAGCTCAGAGACTGGCGTTTGATGGATGCTATCATCAGAGATCGGATATGGAAGGAGATATGGGTAAGTATACGTATTTTAGTTATATTTATATATTTTATATATTTATATTATATATGTTTGATTAGAATAATTTTGTAACTGAATTTTGATAAATTTGTGCAGAGGATGTACGACTTTTTCGATCATGAGAGGGCTCGAGATGCCCGATCGAAGAAGATCGGAGAATTGTACCGGGGTTATAAGGTCAAGCTCCATAGAGAATGGCTCGAGCATCGATGAGACACTTCGGAGGAGCTTGTTCTCTGGATGCAGGACTATCCTCCGAGCCAGTAGGAGAGGATGGTTAGACACTGAAGGAATCAGGAATTCGAGGTAAAATTTCTAACTTTTAAATTTTTTAATATATTTAAAATTTTATTTAAATATTTTTTAAATATTTATTATTTATTTGAATACTTGTTAGGCTACCTTCCATCAGAATCGAAAGAATCGTGCAGCCTAGGAGTATACGCACACTTTAGGCCACAAGTCTATGGTCAGTCATGTGCATAGAAAGATAATTAATTCTAAATCTTACTAAATAAATTAAATTCATATTTTTTATCATCTTTCTGATAAATTTATTCTTTGTTATAGCTAATGAGAGATGAAGTGATGCCCAACTGTAGCGAGATCTTTCGATCCAGTCATACGGACAAGACGGGCAGGCCGATGAACATCACGATCGAACGTATTTTTGTAAGTATTAAATATATTAGTATATATGATTAGTATTATAGTATTTCTTATAAAATTTTATTTTAATTTATAATTATAGGATCAGTTAGATGTACTTACGAGCAAGGGCACGGATACCTTTGGGCCCCATGACCATCTATCTCAGGTCTTAGGGCCTGAGCACTCTAAGAGGATCCGATGTAGGTTCGGATACACGCCAATGAGCTACTAGTTCGAGGTGAGTGTCTCCTCACAGACTTTCGGTATCGTCAGTCGGAAGGAGCTTGAAGAAGCATTGGCATGGATAGATCATGCTGTGACGCGAGCAGATCGGGCTGAGGAACATGCATCTCATCTAAAGGGCATCGTGAGAGACATGATGTCGATGCTCAATGCACATTTTAGAGTCACAGACTTTGAGAATATGTTGGCCCGCATTTCAGCTTCAACTCCGACTCCAGCTCTAACTCCAACTCTAGCTCCGACTCCAACTCCAGCTTCAGCTCTGGCTCTCGGTGACGATGATAATGTAGATTTAGGAGACTTTTGATGTATTTTATTTTTTTAAAAAAATATTATAATAAATTTTATTCGATAATAAAATTTTAGCATTTTAGAATAATTTTTGTATTTATTATATTTTTTTATGTTATATATCTATATTTATCAGGTAAAATATATAAAAAATAAAAATTTTATTTTTTAAATTATTTAAGATCTACGGTAGTGATTTTATAACCGCTGTCATATCTATGCCAACCGCTGTCATAGGTTCGGTGCCAACCGCTACACTAGATCTATGGCAGTGGTTAAGAAATCGCTGCTATAAATTACCTATGGCAGCGATTATATAACTGCTGCTATAGAAATTCTATGGCAGTGATTACATAACCGCCACAATAGGTCAATCTATTATAGCAGTTTATAAACCGTTGCAATAGATAATCTATGACAGTAGTTCTAACAACCGCTGCCATAGAGCTACGGCAACGATCGTAGTAGCAACCGTTAGAAAACTGTTGCTATAGCCTGTGGCAGCGGTTTTTTGGGCTACGGCACCGGTTACAAACTGCTATCGTAGCCCTTTTTTGTAATAGTGAAGGAAAGCCATCAATAAATTTGCATCTATGGTGGGGACTGAAGTACCACCATCCTCTCTTATGGGGGTGCTGTAACTGCTGCCGTAGTTCTTTTTTGTAGTAGTGAAGAAAGGCCACCGATAAATTTGCATCTATGGTGGGGACTGAAGTACCACCACCCTCTTTTATGGGGGTGCTTCTTCAATGTAAATAACGCTCTAAACAGGAAAACCTTTCAATGAATACGGAGCCAACTACATGGGATAATGAAGATGATGATCATCCAATTGGAATTCGGAGTGACCTGGGTCAGAAGGATCTAATAGAAATTAAGACAATCGAAGATCCGCTTGAAAAGTCTCCTTATACAAGACGACTCAACCCTCCATGCCAAAGACGCTCCTTCCGAATTGGAACTTTGAGCCGAAAGGCCAAAGAAATAGAATATTGGGACCTAAGCTGCTAGTGGTCATCCTCGGTGATCGTCGACTGCTCACCTCTAGGGCCAAAAAAGTCTTCAAATCCTCTCATCGGACTCTCCACCCTGGGCAACTTGGGATCGCAACAACCAAGAGAGGAGACTCCTCTAGTAGGGGTCTGAGGATCTTCCCCAAATTGGGATCGAGAAGTAGGCCACCAGAGGTCCTGACCATCTTGACTACTTTCTCCCCGAACCCTCCTACCGGAAGACATTGCCACGGGACCAAACAAAAGCAAAAAGAAAAAAAAAAAAAAAAAAAAAGACACCCAAGCTACTCAAGAATCCATTCCTCTTTTTTTTATCTATTATGTTAAGCTCTAGCTAGCTTAGGCATTGAATAATCTTTCTAGAGAATCATGACGTGTGAACTTTTTTTTATAAATTTCTAGTACCCATTCTTTACTAATTTCTGGTACCATGTCAGCATTCCGGAACCACGGCACAACATCTTATCCATTCAAGGACTAGATACCGCTGCATCATCCAACATAAAATTAAGCAAGAATAAATGAACAACAGATTCATACATGTTAGCTAGGTGAAAACAACCCCTATTCCCACACTCAAAACATAAATAGTAATCCCATGATTTTTGTGCACATTGCAGCAGTCTGATTTCCAATACGTAATGGCTAAGATATTGGCCTGCGATACATAGTCCATCAGTCATGGACATGGTCAACTTCCCTCTGGAATGCCATATCCCGGTGATACCGTATCCCCGTTTTGGTGCTTTATTAAGTTCCCCTATTCTTCACTGCAAGAATAGCATATACACAACCGTCTTAATTTCTCACAATGCTATTCTCACCACCGCCACCAGCACCAACACCACCATCACGGCCACGACTCCCTCACCCACACCCACCAGCGGCGAACCCAATCCTCGACCTCGCCACATCGTACGCCACCCGAAAGGTCTGCTGCTGCCTGTTCCCGATGATCGCCACCCTCTGGGTAGGCGCAAACGCCAGGCACGTGGTGCTGCTATCCACGTCGATCATCACGTTCCTCGTCGGCAACTTCAACGTCGCACTGCCTTGGAACACCATATCCACCTGCGGCGCCACCAGCCCCTCTGCACTGCCCTTGTAGCACGTGTCCAGTATCGAGTACGCCTGGCGCCCTCGCACGCCCCCTGACCGCCGCCACCACCGCCTTGCTCAACGCCGAGTAGACCTCGGGCGGCAGCCGACTAATCACGGTCCCCGAGTCGATGATCGTCGGCACAGTGGTGTACGCCGACGGCGCCACGGCAATCCCCTTCCCTCCGACCGTGATGCCGGTGAGCCTGACGTAGTACAAAGAGTCGTCCGACGAGCTGGAGACCATGGGGGTGTATACATACGGCGCGGGCGGGTATGACCCGATGGACAGATATCCGGTGGACGCCGTGGTGGGCAGGCAATAGGAGAAGACGTTGCCGAACTTCGGTGCGAGCTGGGATAGCAGGGATAGCTTGTTACGTGCGAGGCCGATGAGGCCGGCGGACCTGCCGAAGAGGCCTTCGTTGTCCTGGCCGCAGCCATAGACGAAGCTAGGGAAGAGTCCGCCGGTGCCGAGGGAGAGGGAGTCCTTGCCGAGGTACCCGACGGAGAAGGAGCTGTCGCCGTAGCTGGCCTGGTAGATGCAGACGTTGGAGACGGAGCAAGCGGAGGGGTTGAGGGTGGCGGACTCGAGGCCGGCGCACTCGGGGGCGGAGCAGGAGACGGAGCGGTAGGTGGCGGAGGAGGAGGGATCGAAGGGGGAACCGACCTGGTCGTGGCAGGAGACACGGCAGGGGGAGCACTGGACCCACGTGAGGGAGGAGCCGGTGTCGACGAGCATGACATAGGAGGTGGAAGGGGTGCCGAGGCCGACGCTGGTGATGTAGTTGCCGGCGCCGATCGACATGCCGGAGCTGAGGGGGACGCTGGCGGCATCGGGGTTGAGGAGGGCGGATTTCGGCCGGGGGGAGGTTTTGGTCAGCCGGGAGGCGAGGAATTGCGCGCGGGAGTCGTCGTGGGAGAGGACGGTGGAGAAGGGGAGGTGATGGAGGCTGGCGGGGGAGCAGGGGCTCCGCGGGTGGTGGAGGATGAGGTGGAGGCCGGAACCGTTGAGATGGTCCTTGTGGTGGTGGTCCACTGTGATGCAGACACATCAACTAATGAGTTGGCTAATTAGGAGGGTTACGTTATAGCATTAGGCTGCCAAGTAAATACACCCATCAGTTTAGTTGGTAGTTGGATATGAATTATGAATACATAATGACAGAATAATGCATGCTTCATGAGTACGTTTACCTTCGAAAAGGAAATTTAAAAAAAAAAAAATCTTAACACCCAACTTATATCCCCATAAAATTTCTCGGCATTGCATTGGTATCTTGTGACTCAGTTATTCTCTCATAAATTGCTTCAATTTCTCAGTCATGTCAGCACACGAGGAACTGGATGGAAAACTAAATGGAGTGCCACAGCATTATTTTCTGAAAATTTTGAATAAACGTGCTGATGGGGAAAAAGCTAATATGGCTCCTAGCCACAGCGGATTCCATTTAGGTGCCTACAATTAATTAGCATGCTTTTATTCCAATATCCCCGTTTGCAACTTTTTGCAAAGGGCACTTTCTATGTTGCTCCTATAAATAACTTTTAATAGGGGGCTACACACACATTTAGATTATATATAGCCTGTATGGTTGGCCTCTCTTAATTTCTCTATAAAATATATAGAGAGAAAGAAAGAGGTGAACTAGATTTCAACATGATTCAATCAATCTCGATCAAACAACAAAGGGCCAATTTCAATAGTCTAAACTGTTGAAAATCCTTTAAACTATTTACATACCATTCTATACATTTACTGATAAAAAATCGATAATTTAAATAACAAAAATAATGTATATCTTTTTAACCACTGTATATAAATTATCAATCTCTAAATTACGTAAATAATTTAAAAATTATAGAATACATTTATTTTGATGGTAAGCTTTAGCGGCGAGAGCAACGCTATCACGACATATAAGTCGGCAAATCTCAATCTAAATGTAAAAAATTGTTTATAGAGGGCGGGCTGCTTTACCCACGGGGTAATATGTTTTTGTGAGGAATATTTGTCACGTTGCATGCTGTCACATCATTATGTCGTAAAAGAATTTTACCTTACATGGCTGGGTTTTTAATTTGTGACTTCCAAGTGGCTAGCTTGAAGGACCCCGACCAATTTAACTTTGTCCTGGCCGGTCTTTCAAGTTAGGCGTGGTAAAAGATCTGAAATTGATGCCTCCAGACCTGCCCCATTAATAGGCCGATGATTCATTCCATAAAGGTAAATAGCTCAAAGTCTCCAGGGGGAATAATCTCTTCCAACGTGATAAGCTTACTTTATGTCAAGTCTTTGATGACTTCCTGACTAAGCACCAGATTACCATGCTGACTTTGCTTTTAGACAATAAAAAATCTAGAGGTTTTCTAAAGATTTTTTTTTTTTTTCTCAAAAAGAAAGCAGCCAATTTTCCAATAAAGAAAAAGGATATAAATTTTTTTCTTACGTTGTCAATATTTTTTAATTTTCAAAAATAATAGCTAATATTCTTTCTAGCAACGGAATTCTAATAAAATATTTTCATTGCTTCATCAAGATTTGGCTAATCCAAGAATGTTTAAGTTGCTGCTGAGGTTACCCATTGTGTTTTTTAGTTTTCTTTTTTCTTTTCTAGAAAAATCACCCTTCATTTAATCTTTATCAAACACTAGCATATATATATATATATATTTTTTAATTTAATTCAAACTATAAAAGGCTCTCTTTTTATTACATTATCAAAGGCAGATCAGCACTCTTAAATTTCATCAGAGAAAGAGAGAAAGAGGAGTGGCCTCGGTTGGGTCAATCTCAGCTAAGCCAGCTAAAATCTCATACTTCTACAAGTAAGCGAACTAAAGTATGTAGAGCTTCAAGAGAAAAAAATACAAAAGACACAGGATGAAAGAGAAAGAGATGTCAGAGAAAAATTCAACTCTGGTTTCAGTATCTTATAAAAAGAGACGTGATCAATTCAGAAACGTCAATATACCAGAAGCAAAAGGTGGCGAAAATTACTCTTGAATCTGGAAGAGCATGAGCTGAGGGGAGCGTCTGTAAGAGAACATGCCGTTGCGAGGAGAAAAGAGAGAGCAAGAAAGAGTAGCAGCCCCATCTCCATAAGACCTTTGGAGGTGCTCTGGTGCTGAGGCATTTTGAGCTCTTTATATAGAGACTCTAAGAGAGCACGGTGCACCCTCTTTGGTCCTTATCGTAGCTTTTATATAAGTTTGGCTGGAAAATCCTCAAGAAAGGAAGACTTTAGAAAAGCCCACAAAGTTGATTCCTCCACCATCCCCCTCCCCCCACTTATCAATGGATCAGCTACTAAACGCTCTCAATTATTAAAAAAAATAAATGCAACCATCTACCTCTCTCTCTCTCTCTCTCTCTCTCTCTCTCTCTCAATACATATAATACCTATGTACGATGGTCCATTCTGGGATTATCGATAATCTTGGAGACTATCAAATAAGAGAAAAATCAAAGAGAAATAAAGATCAATACAAATACAAGATTTACGTGAAAAATTCTCTAAACTCGGAGAAAAAAAATCATAGATGGAGATGGACAAAGATTTTTATACTCTTTAACTTGAAGATCACGGAGTATAAGATAAAAAAAATCCTAAAAAAGCACTCACGTCTCCCAAGGCAACATATCTCTTCAAAATAGATATATATAGAGATATAAATAAAATTAAATCAGATTCGCTCGCGCTCAATCTAAGAAGATGAAAAAATTTCTATTGACTCTATGAACAGTGCTAATCTAAATGTAAGACATCTCTACATAGTAACCATCCCAAGTTGATTTTGCTCGTATAGAATGGTACAAATACACGTTCTATTTTCGAAATAGATAGCTCCCCTTTATCTCGAGAAACTAAACGAGTTCTTTTTTAACCCGGCACAAGACACAAGTAAAGACAAAAGGAGAGCCATCTATCTCTAAAAGGATGAGGTGATGGCAATCCAAGTTTGTACCATCCTTATGGTGCAAAATGCGCAACATGGATGATCCTAGGTCTCTAAATTTTAAAGACGCAAAATGAAACTATAACATCCACTGATTAGGCAGCGAGATGTATATCCTGTGTTACCACTTAGTTCCAAAAAATTGGAGTATGTGGCACCAATGAATACCCTGATGCAATTTACGTACTGCATCCCTTAAAGCATGCATCAGCATCAATATCAGCATCAGCATAATTAGTTATCAGCACAATATAGTTATGTAATGGTGACCCATGACATGCATCTATAGCTATGACATCATAATTTTAACAAGACATGTGGTTAATGTTCATCAAAACAAGGGGGTCATGTGGTTAATCTATAGAAAAGCGAGGCACCACCTACCATGTGAGATGTTGGCAGGACCAGACACCAGTGGACACCACCCACCAATGCCTGAAGTGATAACGAAAACATTTGCGGACGGTCAATCGACAAGGATTGATAAAATGGTAAAGAGTTTTCCAAAATTCATGCTAAAACTGTGAGCACTATTGATCATTTTAGACAAAACAGTTAATACTTTGCTTGTTTTGGAGGCGCTTAAAATCTGAACTGTCAGCAATTTATATCTGCAAACTAAATCTATTTATTACCGTTGCTCTTCACATGCTCTTCTTCTTCTTGCTTGCTTGCTTGCTTGTTCATAATTCACCGCTTTGAATCGGTTGTCCCCAGAAGCTGATTAGGTTTGAAATTGTATCTCAATGATTCATAATTCTATATACGGTTTGTTGGATTCTTAACAAGCTTTATCATCGAAAGAGGACGATTACAATATGAAAAGTGTTATCCAAAAAGAAAAATTTAGATTGGGCTCACCAAGCAATTAGGCCAGGTTGATGACTTTGTCGTGGAAGCCACCCTAGTAAAAATGGTAGAAGAAACAACCAGTCACTTAAATGAGTGTTTTCTCAGTAATTATTCAGTTTCTATCAAAACATTTCAGGTGAGCATTTGGTAATTAATCACTAGCAGACACGACCTAACTGATTGGTTTCACTGGTTATCACAAGAACACATCGAACAGTGGTTTGTTAAGTATCTAGATCTTGCATGTAGTGCTGCCTAAATTTTTCAGTCATTTAATAGGAGTTAAAACATATAAAAAAGGCGTGGTCATACTATTCGGAGGACTTGAGCCACAAAAATAGTTTCTATTGTGGTCAAGGGCTCGAATGAATCTATACTTATATAAGATATTATTCATTTTGATCTGTATTAGATATGGTAATATTATATTTTATATAAAAGACATCTTACTGAGGGGAAGAGAATGTCCATCTTATATAAGTGAGGATCCTTCTTCACTAACAATGGAGCTAAAGATATTGTTTTTCTACAACAATTCTCACTAGAAAACAAATGATGTACCATGCTATCAGTCACTTCCCATCAAAAATTTTCAAGCTTAAGCACTTTGCTTTAAAATTATACGAATGCTTCAGAATGGAATCCCAACGCCACGTAGGGAGGGTGTGCAAATGCGACATTAATCAGATGCTAAGAGAAGAGCACCCAAGAAAAGCTGTGGTCATGATGAAGGAATATTGGATGTCAAATCAATCACCCATCAAAGAATATGGCTAGTTGTCCATCACTATTGGACCGGCTATAAAGGTGAGTGGTTGGTGATCAGAATCGCTTCATGTTTAAAAGCGGGAAGCATGTGTGGATATCCCTCTGAACCATGTGTCATCAAAATTGCAATAAATGAGGGAAGCATAGATTGAAATAGAAGATGGAGATAAATGATTTAGGTGATAGTTAATGTTCTAGATGTTCTAATTTAACCAGTTCTGATGGCGAAATGATTTGATACACTTTTGATGGACAGGTGGTTGCGTTCAGATCATAGGCATATGACCAGAGTTCACTCCCAAAGCCACACTCCACATACACAAAGCAACTGGGAATTGATTTATGAATCAGTATTTTGTTCGAGCATCGATCTCTGATTAGAATTGCAGAAAATTTCAAATTATCTGTTGCACTCAATTCTGATGAATTTAAAATTTATAAACGCCAGTCATGACCCCCTCATGTTCATGTCTCTTCCTTTAATGGATTATCGCTAGTAGCACTAATTTTGGACTGTACCAAACCACAGGATGAGATCAGGAGAGAGACAGACAGAGAGAGAGAGAGAGAGAGAGAGAGAGAGAGAGAGAGGATTGCAACCTTCACAAAAGAAGAGGAAGGCAGAGACAGAGAGCAAACCACAGGATGAGAGAGAGAGAGAGGATTGTAACCTTCACAAAAGAAGAGGAGAGAGAGAGAAAGAGAGAGGGAGAGATATAGAGAGAATTGTAGCCTTCACAAAAGGAACTTAATCATTCCACTAAGTGATGATTTGGTGTTAGCCCATATTGGAGGGGTATCCATTTCCCATGTCATGTGGAGCCAGATTGGCCATAAGTCAAGTGAGGCCAGAGCACAAAGATCCCTACCTAATTAAACATCTTCTTACCAAAATCTCTAACATCTTTCGCCGAGAAGGGCCAAGAAGCATTTTGAAGATGGTAGCTTCGGTGATTAAAGGATCCGCTCTTCACTTTTATGTTACATATTCCCAAAAACTTTTCCGCAGAAGCAATCCACATAGTTTTCTTGCACTGAAAGAGAACAAAAACCTTTTTCAAAAAAAAAAAAAAAAAAAAGATCACAATAGAAAGATTCATAATGCTCAGAGCACATAAGTTGATGGTCCTGGTAATGCATCTTGGACGTATCATTCTCTTGTTGTATAAACACCAGTTCAAGTAAAAGCATAAATCATAGTCATCTTGAGTAAAGTCTCTAATTGGTTTCTTTTTAACTTGGCCAAATATGGAAACGAACAGGACGTGTCAGACTAATGTAAAAAGCGCTCATGATTTTAGGTCTACCAGGGGAAAAAAATCCTCGTCTATTAAGATTCACCAGAGATGAATTTAACTACTGATATAAATGGGTCATGATATATGTTCCTAGCGGATGATACGGGATAAATTTAGATACCAAGTAATAAACAAAATGAAATTTATGGAATGTAACTTCATTAGGAAATAAGAAGAAGAAGAAGAAGAAGAAACTGCAGCAAAAATAGCGGCTAAAAGATAGACCATGGGAAGCTAAAAGGAATGAATGAATGTGACTGGAAACAAATCTAATGGGACCCTCCTCCTTGTCCTGTCACTATAAGAAGGCAGCCAGGGCTGCTTCAATCTCCATAATGCAAGGCGAAAAAGCCAAACTCACCTACGAAAGAAAATTTACGGCGTGGAGTCACAATCTATGAAGAACCTTCTTTGTTGTTTTCAATCAAGGGGATCTCTGTTGGGAGTCAGAAAATTGCGATCAGTTCTGCCATCATACGAATGGACTTCTTTGTAATTGGCTTAAACGTCCACTCAAGCCACTTCAATCAGGTCAAGCACGTCTTTGCTCGCCATGCATGCCTCCATCAGCTTATCTAGACATTGCAACCCTACTTCCATGACCTGCAACGGCCCAACTTCAGAGCATCAAATCTTGAGTAACCATGAACAGATGACAAATTTTAGTTGGTATTTGTTATTGAAGTGCAGAATAAATGGACCTTGACCATGGAGATCGTAGTCTCAGATAATCTTTGTTGGTGTCTTAAAGAGCCATCCCACACCAGAGGATTTTCTTCATACGAGAGTAGCTCTTTGATTTCTATTTACCAGCCTGAGCTAGGAAGGAACAATCCTGACTCCCGAGTAGATTGACCATATCCTTTCGAAACCTTTCCAAACCAATAAGCGTGCAGTCCATAGCCAGGCTCAAACCCTTGGGAATCCAACTTCCATGACTGGATGCACACGATCATCCAACAAAACGAAATTGGAAGAATGCTGTTCCTTCCTTTCCTACCCGAGCGGTACTCCGACCCTCAGACAATTAAAAAATTTCCAATGCAGACACATCCAGTGCTTTCCAAGTCCACCAAACGATTTATTGCACCTCGTCACCCAATTGCCCGATAGACCCATAGGTGAGGGAACTTGCAAACCGCTCGTTAGGATTTGAGAACCGAACAGCTCTTGATCATATCCATACCCAAATCTGAAATATAATTTATTAGAACCAAACGCAAACGCAGACCTGATTAAAATTGTATCCTCATACCCAATATTGGACCCAGAAAAAAGGTCAGGTATCGGGTAGGAATCGTTAATTAACAGGTTATTTTGCCGCACTTTTGAATTTTTTAAAAAAATCATTTAAGGCATCCAAAATATTATCTCCTGAACTATGAAACAGCTTTATATAAAAATATAAAAATATAAATCTAAAAAAGGGCAGCTGTTCAACTATTATTTTTGTTACCAAAATATCTATGCAATCAAAGGACAAAAAAAATGAAAAAGGTCCTACATGTTTCCAGAGATAATTGGGTCGGGCAGCTAATCACTCAATTATCAAAACTAGACTTCGTATTTACATGCTTCCAGATAAGGAAATTTTCAATTATATTTTCACCAACAAAGTATGAATTTAGAATGCCAAGGATGGCCAAATGCTTGTTGATGGACAACATACAACCCCAACAGTCCTAAGCTCAAGAAACCGAAAAAGCAACAGTACTGAATTTAGATAAACATGATAAGACCACCAGAACAAGACGGTAATGGCTTATCATGGCTCACTGTGATTCACCTGTTGTCAAACTCAACCTTTTTCTATCTTGCAGTCACCCATTCTCAAATTCCGAAGGACCATTGCAAAGCCAGTGAGCTAGATAGGCAAAATCCTTAATCATCAACAATGATAAAACAAGTTATGGTGCATGTGTGACAGAGTTCCGTTCAGATAAGACCACAAGAGAAATGCCTAAAGAACTGCAAAAAACGATCCAAAGGTTCTCAGAAACATAATGGGTTCAGAATTGTCTAGGAAGCCAAGGAGGATACCACCTAAATAACAAATATGGAATGATTGGCATCTAATTGACAGAAGATGAAGACATACAGTTTTAAGACCAACCCAAAATTTAGGGAGATGGTTGTTAAGTTGATAGAAATGAGATTAAGTTCGCCCCCAAGGCTGTCCATTTTTCAGCAAAGTAACAGTTGAAAGTAGTTTGTCCAAAATATAGCATTGCAATTTAAATTTTATAATGTCATTCACAATTAATAAGCACAGCAAATTTATTTAAAAAACAAATTACAATAGCAACTGGGCATGAAAGTTCTTCCCTCTGGAGACAATTTTGAGTTAGAGAGCAAAAATTAAATGATTGAGGTTGATATTACAGTCAACCTACAGCCAGCATAAGATTTCCATCAAATAACATTGAAACTTGATTACATTATCAGATGCAAGTTGGATAACTTGGTGCAGCACAACATGCCCGTCAAATAACCTACAGTTTGGCCATGAGAGGTGAAGCTTTTCCTCCCATTTCCGATGATAGTGTATGTTAGACCTTCAAACAGGTCATGTGTTAAAACTGGTTTCCAGACATACTACTCGGATGAGGTGGCATCACTTACCGATTAATAACTTGTCATAGTTATTTAAAAGGTGGGATAATTCTCCTCCGGCACTTTGGAGTCTCCCTCTTCACATACATTTTTTCCATGACCGGATCCATCAGGCAAGCTCACAAACTTCCAGCCGCCACCACCTCCACGTTTTCCATGAGGACCCAGTTTCTCTACAGTAAAACTCCATCCTTCTGATGGTCGCCTCCTGCTATATTTGTGGCATTTTACCTCCCCAGCCACCTGGAGAAAGAAGAGGAAAATATGAAAAGGTTTTACAGAGAGCAGAAGGTCAGAACAATTTGGAAAGGAACCAATAGATATGCAATGTATGGTTTGCAGTTCGTGAGGCAAGCTTGGTCCAACATTAGCCTAGAATATGCCTCTGTTTTCCAACCTTAATCCAAATGTATTCAGAAAATAACACCGCAAGAGAACAATCAAGTAGTATCTTCTGAAGCTATTTCCTTCAAAATTTCCATTTTGTACCAATAGTTAAAACCTAACAAAACATAATATACTATGTAATAGAAGCATAGATTGAAACATTGGTCCTACTACAAATGTTTCTGGATCCCCCTTTAGATTATATACAGAGAGCATGCCCAGATTGATTAAACATACACTCAAATTATACTGGCTAGTGTAAATACAAGCCCTTGCTTTGGAAAGAGAATCTCTGGCCTCATTCAGCCACAATCACACATTAACAGCAGTCAACTTAGAACTAGATTCACTATACTCAAGGATTTTAAAAATATCCAATTTCAGTTTCCCTGCTCTCACCCTTTCTTAGTCTCAGCGTCAGATATTTAAATGGAAATACATTGTATTCTTGTAGTATAGTTGAGAAGAGTGTGTGGATGGAAAAGTAAATGAACATAGACTGGAGAGGCTGGAGATATACTTACGAAATCAAAACATAGTAAACTCTCTCTCTCTCTCTCTCTCTCTCTCTCTCTCTCTCTCTCTCTCTCTCTCTCTCTCTCTCTATTTTTTTTTAAAAAGATTGGGAGGCATCAAAGTCCTGCCCGCCCCATTGGGGATTTAAACCTGGGTTTTCCCCAGAAGAGTATTTGGGCCAAATTTTCTTGAGGGATAACACGTCTCAAGAGACTTCAACCCTGCTATGGCTGAGCTACCGCTCAGTTCATAAATCAACTATCATATCGATTGACATAAATCTGTATGTAATGATATCAGTACCCTTTCTCCCACTCCCAAAGCAAATTTCAGCATGCAAGTGCTCTAGCAAAGTTATCCTTTCACTTCTACCAAAATCAAAAAGATATCCTTTCAAAGCATGTCAGAACATCTTAAACTCAGTTTCTCTGATCCTCCTCAAACAGTGTGCAGGCAATTTGTAGAAAGATATAATCAAAAAAACTGACTGATTGTCGCTAAGCATATACATTTTTTAGAAAAACTTAAAAAATTGCCACGGAATGTTCATTGAGGTACATGTGCTCCTGATATTGCATTAAATATGAAAAATATGAAAATTCATAAAACAGTTTCCAGGTTAACTTAGTATCAACTGGGAGTTGATCTGATCAGCAGAGATTAAATGGTGTTAATTCAGATCTTGGCTCAGTATGTTTATCAGCAAAAACTGAAAATCCCAATTATTACTTCATATGACCAATTACTTATCCTAAAAACAACTCGCATCTGCATTATAAATACTTCCATATTAGCGAATTTAAATAAAGTGAACTGTTCAGGTTCACGTCAACCAACTGGTTTAACTGAACTAAATACAACAATTGGTTTATGTAAAGTGACCTGTTCTGGTTTATGTGAAACAACTGGTTTAATTAAGCTAATACAGGTGCAAAAGGTGGAAAGGAAATACAACTTACTTTCTTTTTGTTGAAGTTCAACCGCTGAACACATTCTACATATAGCATGTTTCTTCCTTTGTTGAGATCTCATAGAGAACCTCATCAGGATCTCTTGTGGTGCCATCCCAGCCCTCAGGCATGACCTTGAAGTCAGGTTTATAAGGAAGAGAAGCTACATGGAATTCCCTATCATGGGAATTGAAAAATCTGCAAGAGGAAAAAAGAAACAATATTTAACAAATATACCATTAATATGACAAACAAATTAAAGATGGATCACAATCTTGTGTGCAGATATTCTGACTTTTCAGGATACACCCCAAACTGAGCTCCTAATACCAGATGCCTTTTATATTCTACATAAATGGGAGAAGTGGGATCAGAACTCGGTCCACTGCACAATATTGTCTTAAAAATGATAGAGGCACTGCTGAATGCTTCTTGGAATTAATATACAATACATTGAGAAGTTAATCCAGTTGTAAGAAACTATTTTAGAAAATAACAAAGAAAATATTTCCAAGCTCTCAAAATGATAGCAACTGATTGTTGTCATAGGCGATCAAAAATAAAGATTAACTCACTACTATGTAGATAGCATGAGTTGAAATCGTATCCACAGAGATCGTGTTAATTGCGTTTGAATCGTTTTAGTTCTTAAATTAAAAGCAAAACAAAGATCAATTAAAGAACTATTTAGATTACAAGAAAGCAAGTAAATAAAGAAAAGTAATTAAGAGTTGGTTGTAGATATGGAGATGGATTCTCGGGATCTTAACTGCTTTCTTGTTAGATAGCTGGTACTCTTCTTAACATGCCTTGCATTGGTATCTAATCAATAAAGATTTAACCTATCTTAGAGAGCACGGGCCGTACCCTTAGATCACAGCCCGTCCCTTAAAGCTATAAACTAGTCAAAATTGTTTAGATACAATGATAAAAGAAATTTTACCTAAAAATAATCTATCCCAAGAGCACAAACTGTATCCACAGATCACGACTCGTCCCAAGGATCATAAATTATTCTACAATAAAATTCTTATGCAGATAAATCTATGATCTATTCTCGAGCATAGTCTATCTCGCTGAGCACGGATCGTATCTCTTGAGCACGGATCGTCTTTACGTGATAGACCATGCTTGAAAATCGATCATAGATCTATTTGCATAAGAATTTTATTCTAGACTAATTTATAATCCTTGGAACGAGTCGTGATCTACGGATACGGTTCGTGCTCTTGGAATAGATTATCTTTAAGTAAAATTTCTTCTATCATTGTATCTAAATAATTTTGACTAGCCTATAGCTTTAAGGGACGGGCCATGATCCAAGGGTATGGGTCGTGCTCTTTAAGATAGGTTATATCTCTATGATTAGATACCAAGCCAAGGCATGTTAAGAAGAGTACTAGCTGTCTAACAAGAAAGCAATTGAGATCCTGAAAATCCATCTCCATATCTATAACCAACTCTAAATTACTTTTCTTTATTTACTTGCTTTCTAGTAATCTAAGTAGTTATTTAATTGATTTTTGTTTTGCACTTAATTTAAGAACTAAAACGACTCAAACGCAATTAACACGATCCCTACGAATACGATCTCGACTCACGCTATCTATATAGTAGTGAGTTAATTTTTATTTTTGACCACCTACGGCAGCAATAAAATTTTGGTGCCATTGCCATGGATTGTGTTTTAGTTGCTTTGAATTTATATATATATTACTGCTTTCTAGATCTTTATTTCTTGCTTTAGATTGCTTTACTATCTTTCTAGTAAAATAATTTTCTGCATTTTATATAGATTTGAATTTCTATCTATTTTAGACTTTTTTTATTTTTAGAATAATTTACTTTCTTTTTAATAGATTTCCTAAAAAATATATGTCATAATAATAATCTTTACACTGACACCATATAAGCTATTTAAGGGATTAGAAACCTAATTACAAAATCTAACAAGTGAAACCAACTTATTTAAGTTTGATTGTGTCGCCTAACTTGGACATCTTGATCTCTTGCATCCATTTTCATATACTTTAAGGCCACTTAACCCAATTAACCAAAATAAGGTGAAAATTTCATCATCCTTTCTTGACCCACAAATTACCCTCCTGCATTTGCATTAACCCAAGCCTCTAAATTAAAATTAACTAGACGTCAGCCCCTAAGGAACTCGAGCTCAATAGGCAAGTGATCCCGAAAGTTGAACCAGATCAGACCTAATTGATCGATTAGTATTTAGAAAAGTGGTTCAGGGACTACGTCCAAAAAAAGACGGTTATTTAATTAGTTTCGTTCGCTGACCTGGCCAACTTAGTTGGTGTCTAAGAAAAGACATAAGGAGACACGGGTGTGACGCAAACACGGAAGGGCACTGCACATGTGAGAGATCTATATGAAAATAAAGCAAAAGATATACACGGCATTAGTACAAAAAGAAGGACTTCTTTGGAAGGAGTGGAATTTGGACATACATTAAAGAGGTGGAACCCATTGTATTTTAAAACTTTTTCAAAATTCTCTTTCCACTCTCTTGTCTCACACACAACATACTCTCTTAGGTGCCCATCTTACGTGCCTCTCTCTTTCATTAATTCTCGAGCCTCACTTCCTTTAATTCTCCATGCATCTTTCTTTCTCTTAAAAATTTCATGTGCTGCCTCATTTCTCTCCACAAAATGCACTACACCATAACTCCTCTCCTAATCCCACACGACCCAACCACCTCAGCGCGTCTCTCTTATTTTTCAAACTCCATCACGCGCACTCTCATCTCCTCTACTTTCCATGGCCCCCATCTCCTCTCAGAATTTGTGCGTCTCTTTTAAGTGTCTTTCCTTCATAATGCATGGATCCCACATTTTCAAGACTTCTAAGTCTTTTTTTTAAAGAATACCATGGATATCCCAACTCCTTCCAAACTTTTCCATGCGCATCCTTTCTCAACCACTTCTTGTTCTCCTTTAATTCTTCACGGCTTTCACGCGATGCTTCCTTTCTTAATCCCATTAATTCTTCATGGCTCTCACACGATGCTTCCTTCCTTAATCTCATGCACCATACACCGAGTCCCATCCAAACTTCTCAAAAAGACTCCTCCACACTCCTTTATAAATAAACCCCAAAAATTCTAAAGGTCTCACGCCTCATCTTGGAGATCATCTCCCTTAGCCTCCTCCTCTCTCTTCCTTCTTATCATCTCCCTTCCATCCATCTCTCTCTCCAAGCCTCCATCTTTTCTCTCTTCCCATTAAGTTTTCATGCCTTCTTCCTGCTGACATCCTTGGGCTGAGGATGCACTTGGACAGCAGTTGAAAGACGTGGAAACTTAACTAGAAGAGAGAAAGAATGGAGGCTTGGAGAGAGATATTGATGGAAGGGGGATGATAAGAAGGAAGGAAGAGAGAGGAGGCTAAGGGAGATGATCCCCAAGATGGGGCGTGAGACCTTTAGAATTTTTGGGGTTTATTTATAGAGGAGAGGTGTAGAGCATTGAGAGCATGGAGGAGACTTTTTGAGAAGTTTGGATGGGACTTGATTTGTGGCGCATGAGATTAAGGAAGGAAGGAAGCATCGTGTGAAAGCCGCGAAGAATTTAAAAAAAAAAAACAAGAAGTGGTTGAGAAAGAATGCACGTGGGAAAGTTTGGAAGAAGTTGGGGCGTCCATGGGATTCTTTGAGAAAAAGAGCTTAGAAGTCTTGAAAAAATGGGGCCCTTGCATCACGAAGGAGAGGCACTTCAGAGAGGCGCGAATTCTGAATGGAAGAAGATGAACCCGTGGAAAGTAGAGGAGAGGGCACATATGAGAGGCACTTTAGAGAGACATGCGAATTCAGATTGGAAGGAGACGAACCCGTGCAAAGTAGAGGAGAGGGCGCGTGATGGAGTTTGAAAAATAAGAGGGGCGCACTGAGGTGGTTGGATCGTGTGGGATTAGAAGAGAGGAGTTTTGGTGTTGTGTGTTTTGTGGAGAGAGGATTTTTAAAAGAAAGAAAGATGCATGAAAAATTAAAGAAAATGGGGCCGAAAATTAATGAAAGAAAGAGGTACGAAAGATAGGCGCCCAAGAGATTTTATGTTGTGCGTAAAATAAGGAAGTGGAAAAAGAACTTTGGAGAAGTTTTAAAATATCATGGCCCCACCTTTTTAATGCTCATATCCAAAGTCCGCTTCTTCCATAGAAGTCTTTTCTTTTTTTGTACTAATACCGTGCATATCCGCTGCTATATTTTCATATGAGTCTCCCAGGTATGCAATGTCCTTCCGTATTTGCATTTCTACGTGCCGTATATCATGCCACATTCACATGAGTCCTTTCCCATATTTACTCTTGGCTTGACTTGAAAATCGGACTCGGACTCGGTCTTTGAGTCGGATCTTTCACAAATAATGGATTTGGGCTTCCCAACCAATGTACCTAAAAATTAACAAAAGAAGCATCAAATTCAAATAAAATAAATTAATTAACACAAGTATTGATATTTCTTAATGTAAATTTAGCATATCTATCAGCTACGATTGGAGAAAAGAAAGCAGCACAAAGTACTATCTAATCCTTAACAAGATAATAGCAATAAGGAACTGAACACATCATATCCAAGTCAAGATTTAGTGTCTTTTCTTAATGGTAATTCAAGGAAAACCTTGGTCATATCCTTCCACACCTCTGACTATATATTATATGAAGTTTACATCCTCCATAATCATCTTTCCATTTGGAGGCGGCAACTAAACCAAAAGCAGAGAAGCATTCTTATCGATGATGGTATCAAGAGCATCAACATTGGCAAAAGAGACCATAAAAAGTTGAAACTGAAAAAATAAGGCCCAAAAGGACTCAGCCTTTACTAAAAGAATAAGAGAATTTCCTACCTAATATAGTTCCCATTTTTTGCAAGTACTTGCCACCACAAATAGCCATCCATACAAAAGCTAGGATCTTAGAAGGTGCTGTAGGGTCTCACAAGGTGAATGCTTCTAATGTTAGCAGGAAAGAGTTCCCAAATTGGAACTAAATTAGCAAAGGATCATAGTGAAATCATAGAGATCAAAATTAAGCAACAAGCTTCTTTAAGTTTCTCTTCGTGCAAGCCTAATATAGGAAAGCATACACCATCATCCTCCCAACACCCACAATCACCAACCACAGATCTACCATTGGAAATTGTCATAAAAAAGTATAAGTAGCAGGAGATAAAGTGTTCTAGAAAGAAATCATGGAAGGGTTGCAATGAAAAACTTCACCATCATCCCTCCATACCCAAGTACAAGATACAGGTGGCAATCTATGACCTGACCCATCAACCCAACACATATCCGACCTGCATTAAACAAGTCCAAGTTTATGATAAATAGGTTAAACAGGTCAACTGTCTCAACCTATTTGCTAAACAAATCGGGTTTGGATTCATGAGTTTTGACCCATTTAGACCACATAAAACCATTTATATTAGGGTGCCAAATGTGTGCCACACTTAAGGAGTCCAGGCACCTCAAATCACCGAACTTGGCCCCAAAGGTTCGAGCAATAAAACAAAAGCACATGATTGTGTGCTTCTTCAAACAATTCTACAGCCATCCATATCCCATCCCATCCCTTTTGTTAGCAACAGCAGACCCCACTCTTGAAACTGCCGACCCAAGTTCCCCCTCCCTTCTCTCTTTATATCATTTTCCTCTCCCAAATCCCTTCTCTCAGCTCTACAAGACCACAAAGGTGTAGGCTCCCCAGGTCTTAGACCATCACCTGCTATCATGACTATAGCCACCCTAATGCCGCTAATTCCATCCTTAACCTTGGCTGCTCCCCACCATCACCGCCAGCGGAATCAATCAATTTCCTTCTTTTCTCCTCTCTTTCTTTCTCTTGTATTGATCAAAACGTTGTTCTTGATTTTCTTTCAAAGATTTCACCTATTAGATCACAAAATTTCGTTCAACATTCTAATCTCCTTTTGCCCTATTTCTTCAATTTCATCATGACAACAGTGAGGAAATTGATGCCAATGAGTGGGAGAGTGAAGAAGCCCCAAAGCTATTGGCCTGGACCATGGCATTTGGAGATCCAGAAGTAGTAAAAGAGCACAAAGTCACTGATAAGGAAGCTGCTCAATCTTTGATAAAGAAGATGCTAAGAGGGAAAGAAAAAGCAAAATGTTAGAAGAAAAAGCAAATCCTTTTCTTTGTTTATCATTCTATAGTTTTAAAAAACACTTAAATTCGTCATCTCAAATAAAAATTATGACATGGTTTTTGCATGATTTCATTGTAATATCTAGGTTAACATGTTTAAATTTGTGACCTGAAATAAAACTCATGGTCTAAGATTAGTTTTTCCTCTTATTTTGAGATGATTTTTTTTCACGATTTGGCTGTAATATCAAACAAGTTACTTGTGTTAATTCCTTTACATATCAAACTGGGTTACTCAGGTTAATGTGGGTCAACAAGTCACATAGACCTAATTTAATCTATCTATTTATCAAACAGGTTAAGCAGGTCAGGTCGGATTACCTATTTACTAAACAAATTACATCCAATTTTTCATCTTGATCTATACCAAACATGATCTGTATTTGATCCGACCTAACCCAATTGCTACCTTGGTACAAGGTTATCGAACTACTTAAGCAATGCAAAGCAAGACACATCCCAGATGGACTAAGCAAAATTCCTATACAACCAAGCCCTTACATAAAATACATTTTGATTATTTAAATGTTATTATTTATATTTGTAAATGTATATTCCAAAGTTTCCAAACAACATAATATGAAACTTGAACGATTAATATTTACAAAAACCATAAAACACATGTCCACAAAAAATAATATGCCCAAGCAACTTGACAGAAGACATTAATCATTTAAGACATTAATCACTAGGGGCGTCGACAGCCTGGGTTCGAATCAGCTTCGGCCATATCTGTAACCAAACCCAAAACATACTTGCTAGAACCATACTCAAATCCAAATCGAATTAAAACTCTACACCATAACCAATATTGGACCTAGAAAAGGTTGGATATTGGTTCAGGCTTTGGCTAGAAATTGGGTATTTGACAAGCTACCATGCTGCATTTTTGGACAGTTTTCTCGAATTATTTAATAAATCAAAATGCAACCTCATAAACTATGAAACATGAAAAAATAGTGATATAAAAATATAAAATAATTGTATCTAAAAGAGAGCATCTATTCAACTATTATCTTTGTTTCCTAAACGTTCACTTAAAAAAAAAAATTATGAAAATGATACTACAACAATCAAGCTCTGTGAAAATATTAACTATAATAAATATGCTGCAAAAAAGATAAGTTACGGTCTCACTATACTATATTTGATTTTTTTTTTAATGATTAAAAATAAAAATGATAGATACACATATAGACATATATGTGTACAATCTATATACTTATCTGTGCGAGTATGTGTGTATATATGTATGCAAATAGTTGGGTCGGGTTTTGGTATTTGCAGGTATGGATTTAGCATAACCCATGTTTGACTCTATAAGACTTTGGGTCTAATTTCAAAATCCGAATACAGACCAATAGCTTGTTGGATTTATTTTTCATACCCAAACCTTATGTTTCAGGTTGGCTTTGGATTGGGTTAGAGGTTATCGACCATTCAACCTCCACTAACACTCCTATTGATCATGGTGATCAGAAGCAAGTCCAAGTTTTTTTTCAACTTCTTCCTCTTCATACAAGTCACTTTTTAATATAAAGAACACACCCTCAACCCTCCAGCCTCCAGCCTCCCGATATGAAAAACAGCTCATTTTAGGCTCTAAATTGGATGCTGAAATAGAAGGTCTAACAAAGCATGAGGCCAAGGTCATCCCTCTGCAACAATGCCAAACAAAATCAAATTCTGAAACCCTCCTTAAATATCACAATCCATCTTTCATAAACTCTATTAGCATCCTTCTAAATTCTAAATATCAGATTAGTACAGTCTACCTCCAGCATATATGTATAATGCTTTATTTGCAATATGACATAAATTATAATTTTGATTGTGTGATCCTCATAACATTTCTATAGAAGAGCCTTATCGATCTCACGAAGTCCCTCACAACTAACCACCTTCAACCTTTAATTTATACAGTATCCTAAGCCACCAAATGTATGCCCTGATAAGTTTATGGAAAATAACATCATTGCGTTGCCCTTAAGCTAGAACAGGACAGCATTATGTGCTTCACAATAGGCATATAATAAACTGAAATGTTGGTTAACACAGCCTTGATAGGAGAGAATATGCACATGACAAACTAAAATGTTGATTAATACAGCCTTGATAAGTTCCAAGGAGAATTCTTTGCGTTCAACTAGATGGTTTCCAGTCAATGCTCTCCTCCATAAATTCTCACCATGTCTTAACCAGGTAGTTTTCTTCCCTCATCCAGAGTCCAAAAAGAGCTACATCATTTTGGATGAAATCATTAGACCAACGCAGTACCTTGTAATTAACTACTTTTGCCTAATAAATACCAACCATTATGGATGGGTCTAGAAATGTTTGGTAGATTCATCAATAATTTTTATGCATTGAAGCAAAAGTTAGATGAATTGTGACTATTTATCAATCATTAGTGGAATTTATGCTTCATAAGGTTCTTCATTGCATTCCATTTTGCAACTTCTCCTTCCCAGAAGGCTTGCATGCATCTTTACCACATGAATACATTCCTTCTTCATAATTGAAATAATATGTAGCTTCCATCCTTCCAAAGCATGATGTTATTAATTAAATATCCATACCAAAAAGGCAAATCAGAGAATTGAAATTTAACTTCTCGTAAATCTCAATTAATCCCTTTCATGTATGGATGTTAATGACCCAGTAGACACTTCTACCAAGAAGGTCAGCTTTTTTATTTTAAAAAAAAAAAAAAGAAGTCACCATTCACTAGAGGCCAAATAATTAAATCGTCCTGTAAATGTAGTGTGTTCAAATTTCAACTCTATAGTTAGAAAGATGGAAGATACAGCTGATCTATAGTGGCTATTAGAGTGTAGTTAAGCCAGCTTATGAATCAAAGCAGCTTCTTCTTCAAAAGAAATAAATAAATACATATAAATATAAATAAAAAATCAAACATCTCATGAATGGTGATACTCTTAAGTAATTTGTTTTCTTATCCTGTTGAGCCATCATAACCCATAATGTTCTTTCTTCATATGTCAAGAACACCCATGCTAAAGTTCTTCATCAGTGAGACACTAGTCTAGAATAACAAATTAATTGATTATCAGTTCCAACTTCAGCAGGTAGTGCTTGTAATTGTATGATTGAATTCTACATTGTGCCAACCTGCTTTCATAAGTTCAACTATGCCCAATAATTCCACTTAATGACAAGGGAAATCACTTCATATCCTAAACTCCTCTCACTTCATAACTCTCACTACAGTCCTTTTTTATCAAATATATTTGGAAAAAAAATTGTTCACATTACATTAACATCCATCCAATATCAAAGTTTATGAAGCCACGTGTTCAGTCATTAACAGCATCACCTAATATACGAGCAAGACATGTTCCCAACCGCATTTGTGATTATACGACTGATCTAAAACCAAAATGTCCATAAAGCATATGGCAAGTGTTCGCACACCTAATCAGCATTTTCACCTTGAAACAAGCCACCAATGGCCCACTTTAAAATGATAGTCTTTCAACCAAAAGATAGTCTTTCAACCAAAGCAAAAGATCAAGATTTTAAAATGATATCAGTAAAACGTGTGCTCAAATCATGCAGCTCAAGAAAACTAACCAAAGAGCATGGATTTTTCTGGCTTACTCTGGAAAGTTATGAGCAAGATTTCAACAGAGTCATCCAAAGGCCGGCCTAGCTTCTTCTCCTCCTCCTCGTCCATCTCCTTCAACCACAGGATGGCATGCACCCTCTGCCTCATAACCCAGTAGTCCTTCGCCAGCTGCTCCACTGTGTACACCTCTGGATTCTCCTTACGAAGCCAGTACATCTCCGCCTTCTCCGAGTCTTGAGATAAGCCCCCCTCGCCCCGGGTTCCCTCACCTGTTTCAGACGCTGGTAGGTCTCCATCATCCTATCCCCCCACTCTTCCACGAACGCCATGTTCTCCCGGTTATCCTTGTCTACCGCCCGCAAGATCTCATCTTCCTCATCCATCGCTCTCGCCACCGCCTTGAACTCGCTCCCGGGAACGACCTGGTGGCTGACGGCCTCGCCATCGAAGTGCTCCTTCGTCAAGCCCGTGGACCAAGAGGAGGCCTCGCCCCAATCGAGGCCGGGAATCGGTTCTCCTCCTCCACCGCCAGCGCCGCCATCGGATCGGGGTTGGTCGGAGCCGGCCCAGGCGTCCTTCCATCCGCCTCCGCCTCCACCGTCCCAGCCGCCAGAGGACGCGGAGAAGAGTCGGGCGAGGGAGGCCCTAATTCCCTGGGATCGGAAATCCTAGAGGCGGTGGCGGCGTGTAAGAGGGAAGGTGGGGCGGAGGAAAGGGAGGGGAGTGGGCGAAGGAGGAGGGTTCGGATCGTCGTCGACATTGCTGGATTTCTTCTCGCTGCAAGGAAGGAAGCATGTCTTTACTGGGAGTCTTCCTCCGTGGGAGGGGCGAATTCGAAGCTTGGAGCTCTTCTACGGTGTGTGCTGGGTTTTCTCGCTAGGGTTTATGGCCGTCTCAGCATTTCCATACACGGACCTAAAAAAGAGGATACCGATGAGGGCGTTTTTTTCAAAATATTATAATTTAAATATTAATCTTTTAAAATACTACTGTTTTAAATTTATTTTCAGAAATACCCTAGTTTTATCGGTGAAAACAACATGCTAGTTCAAAACTAAAATGCATCTCTAAAATTTGACTACAGCTGACCAACTAAAATGCATCTCTAAAATTTGACTATAGCTGACCTCCTCCACGTTGGAAACAATGAAAGGCTATACAATGAACTCGAATTTTCAACTTTAATTTTAAAAATTTAAATTCATATTAAACTTTAATTTTGAAGATGTGGCTTCATAGCTATCCTTTTTTTTTTACCTGTTCCTCCTACCCCCCATCTTCCCATCTTCTCACCCAAAGTTGCTGGCATCTCTCCTCCTTCCCTCACCCCATCCCCATCGCCTCAAAAAAAAAATGGTATAAAAATAAAAAAAATTTGAGTAGATAAAGAAAAAGAGCGAACTCATAGGTACGAGAAAGATTTATTTTTGAATGATAAATATGGAAAAAAATTTAGAGATAATTTTTCTCATAAAAAAATTATAGGGGTAGGATAGTGGATCTAGATTAATTTAGTAATTTTTAAATTAGATATTTATTTAAAAGAATGGATTGGTTACCAATGATTACTCTTAATAAGCTAACATATCCTACTCTTATGAAGTATTTCTATAATAATTTTAGTTTTAACCGAATAAGTTGTTCCATTTCTTCTTATGTCCAAGGAAAGATGGTTGATCTAAACTGTAGCATGTTTGGTCAAATATTGAGCATTCCATTGGATGGTGATGAATATTTTAATATCACTTGTTGGAGTCATCGATTTTTATATCTTCTATCTGCTAGAGATATTTATGAGGATCATAATTTAGTTAGTACCGTTAAACCTAGTGCACGTGTATTATCCTTGTTGAATCGATTTATTCATCACATTTTTACATTTAACTTTCTACCTAGAGAGGATCATAGAGATAATGTATCATTTTTAGATGTTTATCTTTTGCAAATGATGCTTATGAATCGTAGGATTAATCTACTATATATGATGATCAATTATATGAATAAATATTTTTAAAGTATCAAATCTTGTTTATACTATGGAGCCATCATGACTTGTATCTTCGAGACATTTGATGATGATGACGAAATTATTAAGCTTAAATTCACTTATATGTACAATAAGCCATTGTTGAGGTGTATAGGATATATTTACTCTAATGGGATATAAAAGCATGATGAAAGACAAAGTACAAATGAAGATGATGCTGTTGATAGAGACCAGTCTGACCAGCCTAGCCAATCTGCACAGTTTGATCAGCAGGCATCTAATCTACGAGCATTGTTAGCTCGAATAGATGCACTCGAGGTATCTCTGATGAGACATATGGATGAAGAATTCACACAGTTTTAGCAGTTCGTTTAATATTTTTATCGTCAGTTTCCTCCACCACCATAGGATCCTTCAGCGGATGCTTTGACTTCCTCCAACGGATGCTTAGTCGTCAATTTTTGATTGCGGACGATCATGATTGATCCCTTGTTTGTTTGTTTTTGAGTTTATGAGTTGTGTATCATTTGTATTTTAACTTATGTCATGCGTATCATTTGTATTTAAAGTTATAATTTATACATCATTTGTACTGGAATCATGACTTATGTATGGTTTGTACTTGCAATCATTACATATATATGGTTTGTATTAGCAATCATGATTTCAATCATTTTCCTTACAAATTTTGTTTATAATGATATATGGGTTTGGAGGTTGGAGCTATGGCTTAGTCCAGTTCCTTAAAGCATGTCGTATTAGGTCTATGGGCAGAAACTCTAGAAGGCCGATCTAAAATCAAAAAAATATTCTGATGTGTAGTAAAAAATTCTTATACACGTCAAGAACCAACCCCATGTATCGAAAGACTCTTCATCTACTATAGCAAATGCAAGAGAAAATATTTGATGATGTCGTCCACAGCTGTTGTTATCATCATCTTCTCTCAATATTTTTCATATAAGAAGGTAGCATCAATACTAATCACCGATCGATAATATTTGTACCTTCTAATTGAAGGCACAAAAATCCAAAAAACACAGTCAAATGTAGCACATGTCGGATGACCAGTAGGAGTGCTGATAAATTTAATCCAAGAGCCGGGATTGAATTGCTCTACAGCATGCAACCATTTTGGTAACAATTCATATGATTTGTCCCAATCATCAAATACCATAGTCATTGCTTTTTGCTTGGCCTCCCATAACTTTCTATAACCCGGCGTATAGTTGAATCTATTTTTTAATACTATACCAATGCCAGCAATAGAGATTGTAGGTACCTCTTTCACCAAATCTCGTATTTCATTAGCGATAAAATTAGAATCTAGTTCAAAATGATCCTGAGAAAGCATAGTAGATATACATGTATACGGACCAGCATATCGTGTAACTTCAAAATAATCATACTGCTTAATTGCTCGAAGCATCCATTGACATCCCGACTCCCTATTTTTACATTTAATAATCCACAATTTTAGCTCTGACTGAATAACTTTAAATTCATGATGTGTATCAATTGAATGTTGTTTTACTGCATTTTACAGTTCAACCTTATCTACAAAATGGAGC
Source organism: Cocos nucifera (assembly GCA_006176705.1). Taxonomy (NCBI): domain Eukaryota; kingdom Viridiplantae; phylum Streptophyta; class Magnoliopsida; order Arecales; family Arecaceae; genus Cocos; species Cocos nucifera. Next base: position 300,458 of record QRFJ01000429.1, read on the forward strand.
TCCTTACATAACTGTTCACCTTTTTTCCATATAAAAGATTATGCTTGCAATACAAAACACATTGATATATTAGCAGCTATCCAATCAAACTAACTGAATGTTCTGGAAGGAGCTTCAAACATCAGTAAATTTGGGACTCCTATGTCATTTAAATTAATATTGTGCGGACTTCCCACATCATGTGATGTGTCAGCTTCCTCAACATCAACTTCTATATCATCTTCGCTTGGCACATCATCCTCGTGAAAAAGTTGATCATCTGCATGAACTATATTAATACCACTTGTATATTCTGATGCTTCTCTGATGATATTCTGTGTCACATCATCGTCTTGTACACCAAACTAGCTAGAGAAAATAGTCGATTCCCCTATCTGCATTGCCATTCCTAAATCTCGATCATATGCTATAAAATTATCTCGGTCATTACTATTTTCAGTGTTTTCTATGGGTTGGACACTAAGATACAACTCCGCACCGAATAGACAAAGATGGAAACTTATTGTTGCAAAAATTATCTTTAAATCATCATCATCTAAAATCAGAATAACTTCATACTTAATTACTGATAGTTGCACAACTTATGGGTATCTATATATTATTATTATTATTTTATTTCAACTTCTATCTACACAAAATACTTGGTATAGTTTTTGCTCCAACTCATCAAATTTCATTCTATTTTTAGTTCTGAGGGCCTTCTGTGGTCGCCTATTATACTCGATGCCAAACGATCCATTAACTATCGAACCATTAATATAGCATAACGTTGTAATAACTTCTACCATTTCTCACTATCTAGACAATAAAAAATATAAATTTAATAAGACTATTATATATATATATATATATATTATAAATAAACTTATATATGCCCATATATTATATAAAAGATTTAACATACTTCACTATTTAAGTTTTTAGTCTAAACCATTCCAGTTAAGACTAAAATAGTGTACATCAATAACAATATCCTACGAGCTAAAATTCTACAAATTAACTATAAATTAACATCTCAAGTGCATCCTATTAATGTTTCTTTAAAAATATTTATTTCTCAGCATGCACATTGGTGAAACTATCTCACACAATAAACCACTTAGATATGGCTCCAGAATGTCTAATACTACCTCAGGACGCCATTTAATCCACCGTAAACTAGAGGCATTGACCAAAAGGATTAGCGACCACATATGCCATATGTGCAATATTTATCTAGATCATACTTAGTCTATAAACTAAAGGCACTGACCAAATTTGTTTTATTTTGTTCTAATAAGCAAATCTAAAAGGATAAATTTTCTTATTAGGTGAGAAAATTCTATATGTAATACACTACATAAACCATAAATTAATAGCACACAATAGCTAAATGCTTATATCAACTATGAGGGAAATGTTTGAGCAAAATCATATGATGGCTACTCTATGTATAAGGTACCCAATTTCAGTTGATCAATTGAATCAACATACATCCTCAAAAAAATGATAAATAAATCATGATGATATGGACTACATGTAGTTCATCAGATATTTGCTAATCAATGCATCTAGAGTCATTAATAGATTGCTAAAATATTGCTACATATCTTGTCGGAGGCCGGTCAGGGAGGGGTGGAAGCCTATCGGGGAGGGGGGAAGCCGGTCGGGGCGAAGTGGAAGCCAGTCGGAGAGAGGGGAAGCCGATCGAAGAGGGGGGTAAGCCAGTCAGGGCAGGATGGGAGGCCGATCGGGTAGGGGGAAGTCGGTTGGGAGATCGATCGGGGAGAGGCAGAAGCCGATTGGGGAGGGAGAAAGCCGATCGGGATGGAGCGGAAGCTAGTCAAGGAGGGGGGAAGCCAGTCGGAGAGAGAGGAAGTCGATCAGGGAGAGAGGAACCCGATCGGCAAGAGTGGGGATCACAGAAGGAGGTCGATTACAGGTGGGGGACCACGCTATCAGATGGTTGGAGGTGTGGGACCATGTGGTCGAGCTATCAGAGGTGGGGGAGGGTTTGTCGGATTAGTGGGGTAAGGCCAAAAGAACCCGAATGTTAGAGAGTCGTTTTCATTTGAAATCGCATCTCCAAGATGCGATTTATTTTTTTATTTTATTTTTAAATCATTTTTAATATGGTAGCCTAGTAAGCTTAACTCATATGTCGGACATGCAAGTTCTATCCACGTAGCTTTTCACTCAGCAGAACTAGGATATTCTCAAAAATACATTTAAAATAGTAGCATTTTTGAAAATTAATATTTAAATCATAATATTTTTTAAAAAAATCCTACCAATGAGACATGTCAAATTGACATAGAAATAAAAAAACCACACTAGCCTGCAAGATCTCTCTTTAGAAGAAAGGAGCATCACGGTTGCTCCCAGAAGCTGCATCCATGGCTGCCTCAGCCAGTCTTGATAATTGGTAGTTACAATATTAATACTAATATTAAATATAATTATAATATTAATAACATGAAGATAATTAAAATATTATATAATACTAGTATTTATAAATAATATATGATATATGCTAAATAGTTCATAATAATAGTAGTATAATCTATAACATTACATCAAACACTAGATGGTATATTCTTATACTATTTTAACATGATTTATATTAATAGATGTGCTATATAAGAAAATTTATTTCCATTTTTTTGGTAAGCGAATATTTATTTTCATTACAGCTAGAACACGTACTAGATAAGGGAAATGATACTTACCTGTTTCCTGGATATAATCATGCCTTTCTTTTCTTAAATGGAAATCTTATATCCAAATGAGTTAACAAACATATAAAGTGGCTAAAATAGAAATGCATATTACTATTTTTTATTACATTGAACCAGATATGGTTTTTCAATCAGGTTATTTCATAATTCGATAAACAGAGGGCTTATTTGTATGATTATTGGAGCTTAGGCCCGAGCCACCTTAACATAAAGTCCATTAGTAAAATTATCATGCTGACCAAATAAGGTTCATGAATAATTTTTTGTACACCACATACCATGTAGCAAAACTAACATAAAGTGTACCATCCAATTACATTGGACCATATAGCATAAATAATAATAAAATAGCATTTAATAATGTTCAACTTTTTTTTATTAAATTTTTATTGATAAAAATATAGAATAAAAAAAATAGTATTATTACTTCCTGATACCCTATATGATTTTCTCTTAGTATATATAACATCCTCAATAATATATATGACTTTCTATGTCTTTATATGATATCCTATGATTATTATGACTTTATGTGAATATATTATGACTCCTTAATATCTTATATAATTTTTTTATGAATATATATGGCATCCTTAATAATATATATGACTTTCTGTGAATATATATGATATCTTGAATATTATATATGACTTTTTATGTCTTTATATGACATTCTAAATAATATATATGGCTTCCTAATGCTTTACATGATCTTCTGTGTGTGTGTGTGGAGCAGGGACTTGTGGCTGAATCTGAGAGTTGGTTGGTCCTGGCATTTGGAGGATGATGGTGATTGGATCCAGAGGGATTGGATCGAGTTGAAGATGCACATGATGGTGGAAGTGGTGTTGCCTTGGTTGTCGATGATAGTGGCGGCTTCTATTGCAGTGGTAGTGGCTATAGATGGGACTCCAAGAATGGACCATCTTCAGGACTTATTGAAGGGACAAAGATGGAGCTAGTGTAGTCTTTTTTTTCTTCCTCGTCTTGTTTAGGTTTTGAGAGAGAGTCTAAAGGTGGCTATTTATAGTTTCCATTGGAGGCTATTGATGGAGCTTGTTGAGGAAACTTTGATAGCTTGATTTGATAGCAGAGTATCTTTGCTTTGCCTATTGTTGGTTTGATGGAAAGGGCATCTCTGTGCTGGAGTTGCCAACTTATTTTGGGGCAGTTGGATTTTGTACCTATAAAAAAGAAAAGTTTTCTACCATTAGTAGAATGTTAGAAAATATCTTTTTTCTCTTTATTTTTGCATTTTTCTTTTTCTTTCTTTTCCTTTCTTTGGAACTATTTTGGTCGAGTCATGAGTAACCTAATCTTCCTCTAATGATTTGATGGCAGTTTGGTGACTACTTCATACCTCTATGGCTTTTGATTGAATCCATAAAATCATACCATTTGGTCTTTGTTGAGGATAAATTCCGCTCCCATTGAAGTCCAATATGATGCTTAGCCTAATACAACTGATAATCACGGAAGAGCTTCAATCAAAAATTCTTTCTTCAGCTGCCGAACCTCAACCAAATTTCTTCAAGTAACCGAACTCCTCCAGCGGTCGAACCCCTCTTAGACTCCTCCAGTGGTTGAACTCCATCCGGACTTCTCCATCAGCCGGACTCCTTCTGAACTTCTCCATCAGTCGAACTCCTCCTAAACTTTTTCTTCGATCAGACTTCTCCATCAATCGAACTCTTTTCGGACTTCTCCTTCAATCGGATTCCTTAAGAAGCCGAACTCCTTCTGAACTTCTTCTTCAGTCGGATTTCTTTAGGAGCCGAGCTCCTTCCAAACTTCTCCCTCAGTCGGATTCCTTCAGAAATCGAGCTCCTTTCGAATTTCTTCTTCAGTTGGATTTCTTCAGTCGATTACTTTCAAATTTCAGCTAGCATTCCTTTCGGATGATCCCTTCTAGCCGTATTTTCTTTAGGAGTTCGAACTCCTCTAGAATTGATATATGTCAAAGTTCTTCATTAACCAATGTTCGCTTTCTTCAAACTTCAACTATTAAATCTCGACGAATGGACACATCATGATAGGCGATACCTCTCTCTCCATAGCAAATCCCACATGGTTCCGAGCGGCCCACTATCGGATGGTTATGGCTATCACTATCAGTATGCTATAGGCGATACCTCTCTCTCCGTAATAAATTTCATGCGGCTTCGAACAGCCTACTACCGAATGGTTATGGATGTCACTATCAGTCTGCTACAGGCTCCATTTATAAAAAGAGATCCTTCAAATACGTTTTTTCTAAGCTCTCTTCTTCTTTCCAAAATTCTACTGAATTCTTTTCTGAGCACTCCATTTCTATTGGCCAGTAGAGCTGACTTGATCGTTGGAGGGTCCTGCCGGAGCCACCACCATCGACTCTGGATGAAACTTTATTTTGCAGGCCACCAACGACGATCTCTTCTTCCTCAACTTCAGCTTAGTTCATTGTCGATCAGATTCTACACCAATATGATTGACACTAGAGGAAGGGCTCTCTATTTTTGAGGTATCCTTATTCTTAAAGAAATGCTCAATCGACTCTGTGGATCTTCTTCTTCAAAGTTCATCTTCATCCTCTCCCTCAATCCCAAGAAATGCCTCTAAAGAAGGTAACTATCCAGAGATCTATCGCTTCTGCCATCAGATCTGAGATAGATCGATCCATTTCTATTCCATCATCGGTGCTTCAACCTCCTCCTCCACCGACGATAATGGTAGATTTAGAGCAATTTAATCTACTAATACAGTGGGTTCAGGGTCTCACCGAAATGGTGCAGATCATGCGGCAACCTCCAATGATGGTTTCGTCCGAAAATTTATCATCATGATGTCAGAAATCAGCCCCGAGGAGAAGCATTTGGGCTAGCATACCCGTTGCTTCTGAAAAGAAAAAACAGAGAGCAGAGAATCCTTGTTCGGATCATGATTCTTCTCCGAAAGAGATCTTTTCCATCTACAATCGGAAGCCTTCCAAAATCTACAATCAAGATGATGTCCTCAATCAAAAACTATGAAAGATGGATCAACGGATTGAGAAACTCCACCACATTGCTCTAGCTCACCATGACGATGTCTGCATCGATCTCTCTTTCTCTCTCTGAATTATGCAAGAGCTCGTTCCGTCGAACTTCAAACTTCTCTAATTTAAAAGCTACGATGAAATCTCTGATCCGATCGATCATCTGAAGGTCTTCCAGACCATGATGCTGCTCCACGGTGCACTAGATGCCATCTTATGTCGAGCTTTTTCGTCTATCTTAAAGGAAGCAGCAAGAAACATATATTCGATGTTGAAGTCGGATACGATCTTCTTCTTTGATCAGATGAGTCATCAGTTTGTGGCTCATTTTGTTAGCAGCCGACGTCCCCGCCGAGGTTCAAATTCTTTGATGAATATTGTTGACGCAGAAACTGATCGTCGTCGAAATCCATTGGAGTGGAGGCTATGAGGTCGCCGTCGGAGACCTGCAAAATAAAGTCCCATCCGAAGCCGGTGGGGGTTGGTTCCGGTAGGACCCTCCGACGATCAAATCAGCTCCAATCAACAGAAATGGAGTGCTCAGTATGGAGTTCAGTAGAGTTTAAAGGAAGAGAGAAGGATTTTTTAGAACCTGGCATAAGTATATCTGGAGGATCCTTTTTATAGAGGGAGCTTGTTGTAACCGTCTTGATTAATGATTGTCATAACTATCCTGATTAATGCCAGTCGTTATTGACTTGATAAATGTCGATCATTATTGACTTGATAAATGCCGATCATTATTATCATGTAACCGTAGCGGGATCGCCTGCAGGAATCCATCATAAAAAGTTCAACTTTTATGAAAGTTCGGCCATTGAGAAGCCCATCCGTTGGAGAAGTCCGTAGGGAGTCTGGCTTCCGTAGAAGCCCAGCCGCTGGAGAAGTCCATAGGGAGTCCGGCTTCCATAGAAGCTCGGCTGCTGAAGAGAATTTGGCTCCCGCAGAAGCTCGACTGTAATGACGTGGAGAGAGTTCGGCTCTTGTGGAAGTCTGACTGAAGCTCGACCATTGGAGAGTCAGGAGGAGTTTGGCCGCTAAGTAGTTCGACCGACTGAACGGATTAGAAGAAACTCGACCGCTGAGGTTTCGGCTAAAGCCCGTCTGCTGAAACTCTTCTGTGGCTACTGACTGCATCAGGCTGGACACAGAACTTGACTTCGGTAGGAGCGGGGTTTATCCCCAGCACTATCGATTGAAGTCATCCGACCCGAAACTTATCGACTGAAGAAACTCGAAGGGATAGTGCTTCCCCGGCCATGGAACTCAAAAAATCTGAGAATGTATTATCAGTAAACTTCCTTTAAAAACTTCTTTGCTCTGCATTATTGATTTCTAGCACAAGGATTACGGAATGACAGGAAAGAAATGAGTAAAAGTAACCCATTAGGAATAGGATAATAACCTCGTCCTAACGTGAGCAGGTCAAAGACCACTAAATCTCAGTTGCAGAAGACAAGGTCTCCCCAGGTCAACATCGACCATGGGAGATAAGATCTTACCAAAGTCGAAGGCCTCGTTCACAAAGGACGAGATAGGAGGAGAGGCGCGGACGACGGTCCTAATGTGCCCCCACAGCCCGTTAGGAACAGGAGGAGGACCTCGTCCTAACGTGAGCAAAGTCGAAGGCCTCGTTCATAAAGAACGAGATGGGGAGAGAGGCGTGGACGACGGTCCGCATGTGCTCCCATAGCCCATTAGGAACAGGAGGAGGACCTCGTCCTAACATGAGCAAAGTCGAAGGTCTCGTTCACAAAGAACGAGATGGAGGGAGAGGCGCGGACAATGGTCCGCATGTGCCCCCACAGCCCGTTAGGAATAGGAGGAGGAACCTCGTCCTAACGCGAGCAAAAGTCGAAGGCCTCGTTCACTTTAGACGAGATGGGGGGAGAGGCGCAAACGGATGACGGTCCGCATGTGCCCCCATAGCCCGTTAGGAACAGGAGAGAGACCTCGTCCTAACGCGAGCAAAGTCGAAGGAGAATCTCATCCTAACTCAAGCGACCAGGCCAACCTCGATCGGAGAGCTTCAACTTCCACTTCGGCCAGAGAAAAGATCGAAGATAACCTCATCCTAACGCGAGCGCCCTCATCAACCTCGGCCAACGGAGATAAGATCTCCGTCGAGCGACCCTATCAACCTCGATCAAATAAGGTCTTTTCCGAGCGACCGGGCCAACCTCAACTGGAGAGCATCAACTTCGACCTCAGCGAGAGATAGGATCTCTCCCGAGCGACCGTATCAACCTCGACTGGAGAGCTTCAACTTCAACATCAACTTTAGCCGAAGATGAGATCTCCCTCGAGCTTCGACCTAAATCAGCACGGAGCTCGGAAGAAGACTTCGGCAGTCGCCTTTTCTGCACTCCCTTCCTTCGAGTTTTGAACTTGGGAGTGCGGGGGGCTAGTGTTGGGGATAAACCCCGCTCCTGCTGAAGTCAAGTTCGGTGTCCAGCCTGATGCGGCCAGTAGCCACGGAAGAGTTTCAGCAGACGGACTTTAGCCGAAATCTCAGTGGTCGAGTTTCTTCTAACCTGTTCAGCCGGTCGAACTACTTAGCGACCGAACTCCTCCTGACTCTCCAATCGTCGAGCTTCAGTCAGACTCCCGCAAGAGTGAACTCTCTTCGCGTCATTACAGCCAAGCTTCTGTGGGAGCCAAATTCTCTCCAGCAGTCGAGCTTCTATGGAAGCCGAACTTCCTATGGACTTCTCCAGCGGTTGGGCTTCTACGGAAGCCGGACTTCTTGCAGACTTCTCCAGCGGATGGGCTTCTCAATGGCCAAACTTTCATAAAAGCCGAACTTCTTATGATGGATTCCTACAGGCGATCTCGGTACGGTTACACGATAATAACGATCGATATTTATCGAGTCAATAACGATCGATATTTATCAAATCAATAACGACCGACATTGATTAGGACAGTTACGGCAATCATTAATCAAGGCGGTTACAACAAGCTCCCTCTATAAAAAGGACCCTACGGATATACTTACACTAGGTTCTAAAAAACCCTTCTCTCTTCCTTTAAATTCTACTGAACTCCATACTGAGCACTCCATTCCTGTTGACTGGAGCTGATTTGATCGTCGGAGGATCCTACCGGAACCAACCCCCACCGGCTCTGGATGGAACTTTATTTTGCATATCCCTAACGGCGACCTCATCGGCCTCCACTCCAGCAGATTCCGACGACGATCAATTTCTGCATCAACAAATATCAAGCAGAAGGAGGAAGAATCGATCCTGGCTTATATCACCTAATTTAATACTATTGCATTAGAGTTTCGAAACCTGGATCAGTTTATTGCAATGACCGTACTCAAGGATGGCCTTTAGAAGAATGATTTATTATTCTTCCTAGAAAAAAAATATCCTAGAGATTTTGCTGATCTGCTAGCTCGAACTGAAGGATATGCTTGAGTGGAAGAAGTATTCAAGTTGAAGGATAAAAAAGCCATAGGAGAGTGACAGACGGGCAAGTCCAATAGACTCGCCGTTGATAGAGGGCAGAATGAAGTTCCACTGTGCTCATGGACTCCTTCCGAGCGCAAGTGAGCCCAAACTCCTCCTCAAGCTCATCATCAAAGAAGCTCCGACAGAAGGGTATGAAGAAGTTTTTTCCTCAGAAGGTTTTACAACTATGCCCCCTTAATGCTCCTAAAACTCAAGTTCTAATGGAAATTAAGAATCAACTATCAAGATTAGAAGAATTACAATCTTCTCCAAACAAGTGCAATCGAAGTAAGTACTGTTTATATCATCATGATCACGGTCACGATACTGAAGAATGCATTCAGCTCCAAGACGAGATCGAAGAGCTCATCAAGAAAGGTTGGCTGGGTTGATTCCTCAGACACCGATCTGAAGCAAGAGAAGATCAGCCAAGGGCGCTGCTGCAGCTAGAACTACCAATGAGGAAGGAACAACAAGAAGATCGACCGCCTTCCGGCATCATCAACATTATCTCTAGGGAACTTAGTACTTCGATGAGCCATCATCTCTCAGCTTCAAAGCCAGGGGAAGCTTGCTCCAAATTAGGAAGGTCCATATGAAATAGTGAAGGTCATCTAGTTCGAAACTTATCGTCTGAAGGAGCTCGGAAGAACAATGCTCCCACGACCTTAAAACTCAAAAAGTCTGAGAATGTACTGCCAATAATTTTTCTTCAATAAAACTCCTTCATTTCAATATTATTGTTTCTTGGTGCAAAAACTATGTGATGACAGAAAAGAAATAATCAAAAATTCCCATGTTAGGAATAGAAGGAGAGCCTTGTCCTAACATGGGCAAGTCAAAGACCTCTGATTATTTAAGATAAGGTGAGAGGAGAGGCTCCGATAACGGTCCTAATGTACCCCTACAGTCCATTAGGAATAGGAGGAGAACTTCGTCTTGACGTGAGTAAAGTCATAGGCCTCATTTATTTTAGATGAGGTGAGAAGAGAGGCTCCGACAATGACCCTAATATGCCCCAACAGTCCGATTAGAAATAGGAGGAGAACCTCATCCTAACGTGAGCAAAGTCGAAGGCCTCGTTTATTTTAGATGAGGTGAGAAAAGAGGCCCCAACAACAGTCCTAATGTGCCCCTACTATCTGTTAGAAATGGGAGAAGAATCTCATCCTAACATAAGCAAAAGTCAAAACCTCGTAGGCCAAAGATGTGAAGAAAGAAGAAGCTCGGTGGAGAATTCTAATACGTATTTTTTCATGACAACCTAACTACGTCAAATGCGAAAGATAGAATCTTATTCTGATTTGCAAAAGAGATCCTAGTTCGACATCCACAACAGGCCCAACATTCACAACAAGCTCAGCGTCCGCAATAAGCACGAAAACCTTGGATCAAAACTCTTCCTCGAGCTTCAATCTCAATAGGAGATAAGATCTCCTTCAATCTCGGCTAGAGATAAGATCTCTCCCAAGCTTCAACTTCAACGTCAATAGGAGATAAGATCTCCTTCAATCTCGACTAAAGATAAGATCTTCCTCAAGCTTCAATGACAACAGGGGATAAGATCTTCTTCAACCTCGATTGAAGATAAGCTCGGAGGAAGATCTTCTTCAATCTCGGCTGGAGATAAGATCTTCTCCGAGCTTTAACGACAATAGGGGATAAGATCTCCTTCAACCTCGGCTGGAATTAAGATCTTCCTTGAGCTTCAACATCAACGTCAACAGGAGATAAGATCTCATTCAAACTCGACTGGAGATAAGATTTTCCCTTGAGCTTCAATGACAATAGGGAGGATAGATCTCCTTCAACCTCAACTGAAGATAAGATCTTCGAGCTTCAATGCCAACATCAAGAGAAGATAAGATCTCCTTCAACCTTGGCTAGAGATAAAATCTTCTCCGAGCTTCAACGACAACAAGAGATAAGATCTCCTTCAACCTCGGTTGGAGATAAAATCTCCTCCGAGCTTCAACGTCAATGTCAACAAGAGATAAGATCTCCTTCAACCTCGATTGAAGATAAGATCTTCTCTCAGCATCAACATCAATATCAACAGGAGATAAGATCTCCTTCAACCTTGGCTGGAGATAAGATCTCCTCCGAACTTCAACGTCAATCTCAATAGAAGATAAGATCTCCTTTAATCTTGACTGAAGATAAGATCTCTCCCGAGCTTCCAGAAGCTTCAACTTCAATAAGAGATAAAATCTCCTTCAATTTCGGCAGAAGATAAGATCTCCTCTAAACTTCAACCTCAACGGATGCAGAGCCTGGAAAAGAACTTCGGCAGTCATTTTTTTTGTACTCTTTTTTTTGAATTTTGAACTCGAGAGTAGGAAGACTATCGTTGGGGATAAACTCCGCTCCCATCGAAGTTCAGTCTGATGCTTAGCCTAATGCAACTGATAATCATGGAAGAGCTTCGATCGAGAATTCTTCCTCCAGCTGCCAAACCCCAATCGAACTTCTTCAAGTAGCCAAACTCCTCCAATGGCTGAACCCCTCTCGAACTCCTCCAATGGTCGAACTCCATCCGGACTTCTCCATCAGTCAGACTTTTTCTAAACTTCTCTATTAGTCGAACTCCTTTCAGACTTCTCCTTCGGTCGGACTTCTGCATCAGTTTGACTCCTTTCGGACTATCCTTCAATCAGATTCCTCTAGAAGCCAAACTTCTTTTGGACTTCTCCTTCAGTCGGATTCCTCCAGGAGCCAAACTCCTTCAGACTTCTCTTTCAGTCAGATTTTTATAGGAGCCAAATTTCTTCCAAACTTCTTCTTCAGTCGGATTCCTCCAGGAGCCCTTCTGGACTTCTTCTTTAGTAGGATTCCTCTAGGAGCCGAGCTCCTTTCAGACTTCTCCTTCAGTCAGATTTTTTTAGGAGTCGAGCTCCTTTCGGACTTCTCCTTCAGTCAGATTTTTTCAATGGATTACTTTCAGATTTTAGCTAGCATTCATCTCGGATGATCTCCTCTAGCTATATTTTTTTTAGAAGTCCGAACTCCTCTAGAATTGATATATGTCAAAGTTCTTCATCAACCAACGCCTCCTTCCTCTAAACTTCGACTATTAAATCTCGACGAACGAGCACATTATGACAAATGATACCTCTCTCTTCATAGTAAATTTCACACGGCTTTGAGCGGTCCACTATCAGACGGTTATGATTTTCATTATTAGTCTGCTACAGACGATACCTCTCTCTCTCCATAATAAATTTCATGCAACTCCGAGTGACCCACTACCAGACAGTTATGATTGTTATTATCATTCTGCTACAGGCTCCGTCTATAAAAAGAAATTCTCCATATACGTTTTCTCTAAGCTCTCTTCTCCTTCTCAAAATTTTGTTAAATCTTTTTTTGAGTACTCCATTTTTATTGGCTAGTAGAGCTGACTTAATCATCAAAGGGTCCTGCTGGAGCTACCACCATCGACTCCGAATGAGACTTTATTTTGTAGGCCACCGACGGCGACCTTTTCTTCTTCAATTTCAGCTCGATCTGGCGTCGATCAGATTCTGCACCAACAGTTTTAATTCAGCTCTTTGATTTTCATCATAATTTTTGAAGAATTCATCTCTTTTGGTTTGGTTTTAGTATGAGTTGAAGTCTTTTCTAAGAAGGTCCTTATCTAAGATGAACTCAACTTGAATTGTATTGATTTCTAGATCCATTTGGGAATAGGTTGGGCTCAAGCTAGGGGATTCAACCTATTTGTAGTAGGATGATTTGAGAATTAAAGTTTTTGAATATACTTCTGATAAGTTTATATCTACAGAACAATTTTCTCTGAAAGGAACAAAGCCCGCAATAGATGGACTCATACTGGCCAAAAAGAATAATAAAGATGGCCTTGTACCTATCTCTTTCACTTATCTAGATTTGCCAAAATCTAGATTTAAGATCAAATTTTGAAAATATTTTGACTTTTGTTATCCTGGTTAACAGGTCTTTCTTGTTTGGTGTTGGGTATCTTATCCATTTCAGGGCAATGTTTAAGGATTTATAATTGATTACTAGCCTAGAAACTCCTCTTTCTATCTCTGCTCTCTTCTGAACATAGAAGGTAGCACAAGACTGGGGGGATCTGCTAGGTCTAATAAGTTTTTTGTCTAATAAGGATTGGATTTTCTTTTTACAATATTCTAAGACTTGGATATTCATTTGAATAGGCCTTGTCTTAGTGGATATCAGTTTCTCATCGAAACTATTTTCATAGAAAAGGTCCACAATGTATCTTTTCCTAGCCCAGAAGGCACTGGATAGGTCTGAACAATTTTGCCTGATCAAGATTTTCCTAAGGTTTGGATTCTATTTTTGGTTTGTTTTGTTTGAAGCTGGTTTTCAATTCTTTTGAAATTGATTTCTTCCTTAAGATACTCTAATTGTTTATGTTTCCTTTAGATCAAGTTCATATATATATATATATATAATATCCTGGATAATATATGTAGCTTTCTAATATCTTATATTACTTTCTATCAATATATATGACTTATTGTGTATATATATGACCCGGATAATATATATAGCTTCTTAATGTCTTATATAACTTTCTGTCAATATATGACTTCTTGTGTATATATATGACATTCTGAACAATATATATGATTTTTTAATATCTTATATGACTTCTTATGAATATATATGACATTCTAAATAATATATATGACTTTCTGTGAATATATATAATATTCTGAATATTATTTATAATTTTTTATATATTTTTATAATATTCTAAATAATATATATAACTTTTACTTCTTGAAAATATATATAGCATTATGAATAATATATATAACTTTCTGTGAATATATATGACATCATGAACAATATATATAATTTTCTGATATTTTATATGATTTTTTGTCAATATATATGACATCTATTTATATATATTAAACGGAGGCTTTAGCCCTCATTTGATGCATGGAGTTTTTAAAAAATAAGGGAGTGCCACGTGGAAGAAAAATTGCTAGGAGAGAGTCTCTTTCATCCGCAAAAAATCCTCGCTCTATTTAAGATTTCTAAGAACGGAATAAGAAAGAAAATATCCAACACCAAATCCAAACCATCGTCAATGCTGTCAGCGATGGTGGGGACGAGGGCGATGTAGCAAGAGAGGGGTCAGAGAGATGATTATAGTGGTAGGCATGGGAGTACGGGGCATCGAGAGGTTGGGGAAGGGGTGATACTATTTCCATTAAAAAAGAATCCTCTTTTGTAACGAAGCCTCTCAGGCTAAAGCCCAGCCCTACAGGTTCCTCTCAAAACTCCATGCTATGAGCCTCTTGAAGCGAATTTTAGATAACGTGAAGAGATTTCGTCCCCGTTCCACTCCCCCTCTCATGAGATTTGATAGGTTTCCTTGTTCCAAATTTTCCATAAGTGTTCTCTCATATGCTCTCTACCCTTCAAAAGAATTTATTTTCTTTGGGATTATTGCATCTTTCGCAGTTTTTTGATTCGAATATATGTCCTGCATCTAGAAAATAATTGGTAACCTTTAGCTATTTGTATTTTTATGGTTTTTCATTTTTTTTTTGAGGATCGAGGTTTTTATATAAACCCTTATTGGAGAACAGTTTTACCTAGATAGCATTATCTTTTCTTTGGTTAGAGGGATTTTATTTTTCTCTCCAGGGTGCTGAACCCATACAAAGCTACAATCAAATTGTTCTATATATTGTTCTACTCACCAATTTTTACTCCATTTCTTTTTATTGAGTTTTTATTATTATGAAATACAATATACAAATCATCTTTCAATTATGTGAAGGATTAGCATTATTTTTGTGAAAGATTAGCATTATTTTGCCACCAATGTATCGTGTGCGCCGGCCTCGAACATGGTGTTGGTATTTTGGGTGACAACACCATACATCAAGATTAGCGTCATGACTTTCCCTTCTCAATCCATTAAGAGAGCAAAGGTGCACCTAAGAGCAAGGATGCCAAGGGGCCTTGCGGCAGCTGATGAAGGTGGCAAAGAGGCGGAGGGCGGTGGGGAGACCATCGACAGGAGGTAGAGAGAGGAGGCAGAGGAGGGTGAGGAAAGAGCAGGGCCATAAGGAGCAGGGGAAGAGCGGTGGTTAGAGAGGGAGAGAAGGGGGTCGGAGAAATCCCATGCATTGCGTGGGTCATGCATTTTTATATGACTTTTTATTATCTTATATGGCATTAGAAAGTTTCTTTCTTTATTCTATGGAAAGAAAGAATATTTTCATCCATAAAAATCAGATACAAAAAAAGCTAAATGGCATTAAATATCTATCTTATTATTAATTATGCTACATGATTCAATGTAATTGAATGGTATACTCTACATCAATTTTACTACATCGTATGCGATGCATAAAGTATTTCTCTAAGATTGCGTTTAGTAGCCAGCAATCTATCCAAATTGCTAATAATTTAAAAGAGCCTCATCAGATTACCATGCTTGGTATACTTTTTTAGTTGATAATCCAGATTGCCAAGTAATCCAGATTATCTCTCATGAGATAATCTGGATTACCAATGGAAGGGATAGCTATATAAATTATCAAATATTTGATAATCTAATAAAGACATATTTGGATGAAAATATCCTTATCAAAAAAAAAATAAAAAAATGATATGATATAATATAATAATATTATTATAACATAATATTATATTATATAATTATATATTATAATAATACTATAATATAGTAAAATATAATAATATATTATAATAATGCTATAATAATACAGTAATATGTAAATATTATATTATATTATAATGATATATTATAATATATATTATAAATATATTATATTATAATATAATATATAATATAATATAATAATATTATATAATATAATATTATAATATTATAATTATATATAATAATTATAATATATAATATATAATATATTAATAATATCATATATATACATTTAATATATAATAATTTATTATAATATCTTATAATAATATTATAATAATATAATATAATATATCATATTACATTATATTATAATATATATTATAAGTATAAATATATATTAGTACATAATATATTTTATATAATATATATTATAATATATAATATATATTATATATATAAATATGATAGATAATATAATAATATTATATCATATAATATTATGTATATTATGATAATATTATAATCATATATATTATTATATTATTATAATAATATTATAATTATAATAATATAAGAATATATGATAATATAATTTTATATTATAATATATAATTTTATATTATTAATTAGATATTTTATAAATATAATATATACTAGAATATAATATATTATAGATATAATATAATAATAATATAAATATTATATATATTATTATATTATATTATATTAATATTATTATTTATTATATTATAATATAGATATAATAATATATTATATATTATATATATATATTATATATATATATATATATATAAATATATATTAAAATATAATTATATATATAATATATATTTATTATATATATTTATAATATATATTTATATTTTATGCATGGGGTATGATTTTTAATAAATTTGATTTGAGGATATTTTGAAAATTTGAAGTTACATTATCAATAATTTGATTATCATACCAAACATATCAATTAAAATTTTTAGTAATTTTATTGCAATATTATCTATATATACCGAATATAGTAATAAACATTACTGATAATCTATCTAGATTGTAGATAATTTAAATTACTAAGTAATTTAAATTATCACTTCCTAATAATACACCAAATGCAACCTAAAATTCATCTGAAGCTATAAATGGATCTTAAAAATAATCCAAAAGTAATTTAAATTATCACTTCCTAATAATACACCAAATGCAACCTAAAATTCATCTGAAGCTAGAAATGGATCTTAAAAATAATCCAAAAGACCATCAAACCTAACAGACATGTGGGCCACTTTGATTTCTTCCTGACCATATTCAATAAACAAGGACCGGTCCCCATAAACCAAAAATCTGATTGACTTCTTCCAGGCCATATTCAATAAACAAGGACCGGTCCTCACAAACCAAAAATCTGATTGACTAAATTCATGAACAGCCCAAAAAACCATTAAGCCCAAAAGATAAGTGGGCCAAATTAAGTGTCTCATCAATCAAATTTAATAAATAAAAAAATTTCTAATAAATCGAAAAAAAATATTTTATGCACCACATCGCCCACGATGAGTAGCTTATGCATAGGGCTGGAGAATGATATTCGAAAAAAAAAATTTCTTCCGGCTCCATACATGAGCCAATCATCTTGGACGATGCATTCGGACTGCACTGCTTGTGGGGCATAAAAAATTTTCTTTGTGCCAAAACACCTAAATAACTGTATTGGAGATATTTGAGTCCATTGGTCCATCGCCATTATTGAAATGATTTGTTAGTGCTTCTGATCTACATAACGTTTCATTTTTTTCAAAACAAATTTTGCATCCAAATTTATAGAAAATATGTCACTGTGAAGCAGAAGCAAGACATGTCACCTATGGGCTAGTCCTATCTCATGCTCCAAGCCAGGTGCAAGACCAAGTAATCCATAGTCCATCTATTGGAGTTGAAAACTAGATGTAATGCAAGTGGATCTACAAGTTTATCATCGTCGGCGAGATTTCTTTTGTGATAAACTTTCACGACCTCTTGAAAACTAACCCCAGTGCAAACGAAGTTTTTGTAAATATATGGGAGTTATTGGGGCAGATCCGCATCACTTTCCCGATGATCTATCTCTCTCATTACTTATGAATTCTTGGCCATATACTGAATAAGTTGTCAAAATTGAGTTTACCTGAAGAAAGATATGGAAGGTCACAACTGATGGCTTATCGATTAAAACTACGGAACTACACCGACTATCATCGATGGATTCCCACCGAGTATATATATTTGGCATATCCTACTCAGTATCCACTCAACTCTTAAAGAAACACTTGCCTTCCGATGAGACACCATTCTCAGTCGACGTGTCTTAATTGATGTTCAATCGACTATTTTCTTGGACTCCTATCGACGATCTTCTTGAACTCCTGTCGACTATCGAAATCGATAATGGTTATACGATAAAGATATTAACTGCTGTTGAACATGGCGCATAATAGTCGATCACGAGCGACTCATTACTCTGTATTAATAGCAATTAATGAGGTAATCGTCCACTAAATACCATAATTCTCACGTCCTAAATATTTAGGGACAAGAATTACACGATAATGGCATCCTTCATCTTATAAATATCGGTAAGCAATGGGGATCAGATAAGCTCTGAATAGAAAAACTCATGCTCTTGCTTTTGCCATCCTTCAAGTTGCTTCCTTTCTCCAACTGACTTAATCATCAGAGGATCCCCACCGAACAACTTCTGATAAGAGGACTTCTTTTGCAGGCTCTCAGATCATTCGACCCTCTTCCGACTACTCCATCGGAGGAAAGCGACAATAAGATTTTTTTTTTTTTTTTTCAAAATCTCTTTTGACAAAATATTTTGAGTAGAAGCTATGTCATATATAAAGATTTAAATTTCATTTCTTACTCATGTGCATTCCTTTTGTCAAAATTTTTCTATAAAGAATGTCTTTATTTTTCTTTTCTACAATTACTAGTCATAAAATTTTTTTTATTTCAGCATATTGTATACATTTTTTAAATTTTTTTTTGGCATGCTGATTGCTTGATTTAGTCATCTCTCTGCAATTACAAACTAATTAAAGCATTCAAGAGAGATCAAACATTCAAATTTTATTTTAGGTATCAAAATTATTCAATTTAGAATCTTCCATCCTAACATGGAATTATTACCCTTCCATTCTCCATTTCTTAAGACAATCCATCTTCTATAATCCTACTTACCAATCAGAAAGGTATGTTGAATGTTGGATCTAATGGTCCCTTCTTATGCTGCCGACTAAATTGGTAATCCATCCCAACTTCTAGAAAATGAACAAAGTGATGAGTCCAAAAATACCAAGACTTAAAATTATCACATTGCATTCTGTGACAGTAAATTAAGAATCAAATATACAATATCTTCAATTAATATATTAATCCCAGTCAAATGGATGCAATGTCAAGAGCAGTTAGCCAATAGGTCTCACTGATGCTTGCTTACATTCTAGGACAGTGGATTCCATGTCAAACCCGCTGGACGAAAGCCCCTTAACCCATGACGACCGGTTCCAAAATTCCAGCACGTCACGGACGGTAACGATGCGTTGGTGGGAGCCTGCGTTGTATTCCTCGGGAAAACCGAATCTCCGAACGGGGTACACCGGAACGAAATAAAGGGAAACGGTGTTAAATCCAGGGAAACGATCGAGCGAATTCCTTGAAACGGGTCGCAGTTACTTGGAGGAATTGGGCCCCACCAAAAATCTCTTACGTGGCATTCAGTCATTCGTTTTAATGCAATGATGCGTTGTTTATACTGGACCAGATCATCACCTTCGAAACCACAGAGCTCGCTCATCATTGGATCAAGTGAATCTCACAAAGCATGAAACAGATCCAAGTCGACCTCGGTCCCTGCCACCTACCGAACTCACTAGTCATTGGATCAAGTGAACCTCACAAAACACGAAACAGCTCCCATTCAACCTCGGTCCCTGCCACCTATCCAACATCAAATGGACCCCACTTCGAAACCACTTTTACTTCTCGGTGCACAGAAGCAGCAACCGCCGCTTTCCTTTTCCCGCTTCCCATATGATACAAGAAGACCGGTACACCAGCGGTAAACAATGAGGAAAAAATAAAGTCTTTTTTAAATTTTTAAATGCATTTATTCTTTTAATTTCTGCGGTGTCCTCCTTGACAATCGCGACGTGAAGAGCAAACCTCCAACCCAAGATCTCTTTCTAGGATTCTGAGATCCGCTTCGATCCAATCGGCGACCCCTCCGCCATGGAATTCTAGGGTTTCTTCGAGGGGTGGGGGTGTTGGGCGCGATGTCGGGGGAGGAGTACGGGATCGACGACCACAAGGCCCTCCTCAGATCTGCTCCCTCGGCGTCCGATGCCGATTTGGAGGCCAACGGGCTGCCGGCGGTGGCGACGCCGACGTCGGCAAGGAGGAGCGGGATCGGGGACCTTCTGAGGCACCTGGATCGTGGCCTCTCTGGCCGGAGCCGGAGCCGCCGGTACACGGACCACGGTGGTTCGCCTTTGGCGTTCGATGACCGGGCGTACGATCCTCTCGGCGACGGCGCGCCGCCGGAGTGGGCGCTGCTGCTTATCGGGTGCCTCCTTGGTCTCGCCACCGGTATTTGCGTCGCCGCCTTTAACCGTGGGGTAAGAAGCCCTTGCCAAAACTTCGCTAAATTCCGGGCGCCAACTCCACCGTCAGGAATCATTAATTGAGTTTGGTGTTTTCGCCATCATGTTGAAGTCAGTATGGAAGAATGAATGGTAGCTTTTTTTTTTTTTTTGTTAACTGTTAAAAGAGTCCTTTTTACGAGATTTGTGTACAAGTTATTGGATTGAAAGAGGTTAATCAGGTAGCGGAATATGAATAGACTTCTCGTTTTAGGGGATCTGAAATCATATCAAAGTGGAAACCATAAGATCAACTTGGTTTTAAGAGTAGGAGCCTTGATGTTATGCTTACTGTAATAGATAGTTGGTGTTTCCCGTGGAATTACGGGAGAGCTTTGCAATTTTAAGTTCGCCCAACTGCAGATTATTGAGTTGTTATATGGGTTTGAAGTGGATACTATGAGTTTTTCCAGCATCGAGTTTAGATCTAAACTTTGCAGCTATCTGGTTATATCAAGAAACTATGTGTTTCTCTTTTTAAAATATCACGAACTATTTGCAGATCTGAAAAACTATGCCTTCTTTTCTTTTAATATTTATGTAACAATTTCATCTAAGCTTGCAAGCCCTTTTTTGCAAATATACATATGGTTGGGTCACTTTGGTGCTTAAAGAACCAATGGAATAATGAATTTGCAAATTTCATTAGTGATATGCAGGTATCTTAAAATAAGGACATTCAACCATGTAATCGATCAGTTTCATTTCATTTAAGCAAAATAGACCCCAGAATATTCCCACCTTTGAACATGGCACTTCCGATATTTTGACCAGTTCAAGCCACTTAATCAATCTTTTAATTTAGTGTTGAATCATACTCATCTTCAGGTCAAGTGTAACCAACACCATATGGGCAATTCTACAATCATAACTAAGATGCCAGGCTATATTGGCTTCCTTTTGTTTTCGAACTCTTTCTGAATCCCACAAAATTTTGAAATTTTGAACTTGAGGTTCCTAAAATATGCACTTGTGGCAATATTTTGGATAGGTGCATGTAATACACGAATGGGCATGGGCAGGTACCCCAAATGAGGGTGCTGCTTGGCTCCGCTTACAGAGACTGGCTGATACTTGGCACAGAATACTGTTAATTCCAGTTACAGGAGGAGTTGTTGTTGGCATGATGCATGGATTACTTGAAATATTTGAGCAGATAAAGCAGTCAAGATCTTCACAGACACAAGGTATTGATTTACTGGCTGCAATCTTTCCAACAACAAAGGCCATCCAGGCTGCAATTACTTTGGGCACAGGTTGTTCATTAGGCCCTGAGGGGCCCAGTGTCGATATTGGCAAATCGTGTGCAAATGGGTGTTCAGAAATGATGGAGAATAATAGAGAAAGGAGGATTGCTCTTGTTGCAGCTGGTGCAGCTGCTGGGATTGCTTCAGGTATAGCCTTTAATTTATTTTTCTTGTTAGGTTGCAAATTATGCTGCTAGTTTTCCATATTAGTGAAGTTCCACTTTTTTGTTAGCGATAAAGATCCAAAGTTTATTCATAAAATGGGCTGATATAATGGGAGAAAGCTGTGTTCTCGATATATAGATGAAATGTGTTATCTGGAACCTGTTATTCACATTTTATATTCTTTGATGTTTTATTATTTCTCTAGCAATGAGTATGACCTTTCTTCGTAACCCTTGGCCTGATTATTCTGCATATGAGAGTACATTCTGAGATTTTTTTTTTTAATAAAAAAATTATAATACCAGATTCATTTTTATTTATTTTGTCACTCATCAATCTTCTTTCTCATCATGTTGTTTAGTTCACTAGATGTTTCAAATGAATTGTTATGTGATCTTGTGTGGATCTTCAGGTTTCAATGCAGCAGTTGCTGGATGTTTCTTTGCCATTGAAACTGTACTGAGGCCACTTCGAGCAGAAAACTCTCCTCCATTTACAACTGCTATGATAATATTGGCTTCCGTTATATCATCCACAGTATCAAATGTTTTACTTGGCGAAAAGCCAGCTTTTGTTGTGCCGACGTATGAACTAAAATCTGCTGCGGGTATTTTATCTTTATCTAACCCAGTTTGTTATTATCAGAAGTAGTTATCCATATATATTATTGTGGAAGCATGTTGTTAGTTTTATGGAAGGTGGGACAAACTTTTACATCTTGTTTCTAGTCCATCTGTAAAATTTTTGTTGATCAAAGAAGCCATGATCAATTTCATGTAGCGTTTGCTATTTCTCAATAGGTGTGATTGACTGAATTTTATTATGTAATGTGGCATAATAAGCTGGGATGTATGTATAAAATTATGATCATAAATGTATAGGAAAGTTTTGGTGGTGGAAATATTACTATGATGCCGTCCCCTGACATCTTCCACTTTTTCTAATGTCACTTGCATTTGTGTGACATCATTCGATGGACATGCTGTGATGATTAAACAAGGTGTCACAGTTCCCATTCTGTGGATATTGGTCTGCCAAACATTAATTAATCAACATCTCCGTTAAAATAGTTGATTCATTTGAATATGAAGGTATGTTTAGGCAGTCAGAGAAGGGCCTACTTGAGGCCTGCTGCTTGCTGTTATGATGAGCAAAGTGTCATGATGTGGAAAGTGTTATTTAGAGTCATAGTGAATATTCGGGAAGGGTACTGCCAGAAATGTATATCTAGGCTATTATCTTTTCCTTTCTTGTTTCCAAGTGAATATTGGCATGATACAGTGAGTGTGAAATACCAAGGGCCTAGATCAGTGCTTCACTAGACTGACTACTATTAGGTTTAATCAATAGGCTAGGTGATACTTTGGAGGTTATTGTTGGCACTCAGAACAAAGAAAGGAAGTTTCTTTTTGCCTTCCTCTTTTCATCTTCATGTTGTTCCTTTTTCTCATCTTTCTCTAATCTTACTTACCCCTCATCTGATCACATCAGAAACCAAACACTGGACAGCTATGAAAGTACATAGCTTTGAAATCCCATTTGGAACCTATGGCTCTTTCCTTCCACCATCTTACTTCAAGGGACCCTAGCTCTCCATTCCTGGCAGCCACCAATCAGATAAGGGCCTATTTGGTCGTCTATCAGTTTTAGTTAAAGAGATATTCATAACATAATTCTTTATGAAACAAATGTATGAAGAACAAAGGGATGCTTCTTTTGTAAAACTCATTTTGAAGATTTATGATCTGTCAATTTCTTGAAAAAAGTTTTACAAAAAGCATCCAACGTGAATTTCATAGAATTCATTTATTTATTTATTTATGCAACTTTGACTTAAAACTTGATAACCAGTGAGCTCCTAAGTTGAAGGCAGGATAAAAGCATTGTGTTGAGCTTATAAGTACAAGTGTACAACGATGCTTGTGAAAACTTGTGCATATGGGTACTTGTCATTGAATGTGTGACTGACTTTCATTTCATTCTTAAATTCATAGCCTGACCACTGCTTCTTTCATGCAGAATTACCTCTATACCTTATTCTAGGGATGCTGTGTGGAGCAGTGAGTGTGGCTTTCACTCGGTTGGTAGTTTGGTTCACAAAAGCATTTGATTATATAAAAGAAAGATTTGGTCTTCCTGCTGTTGTGTGCCCTGCCTTAGGTGGTTTAGGTGCAGGCATGATAGCTCTTAGGTATCCTGGAATATTGTACTGGGGTTTCACCAATGTTGAAGAAATCCTACACACAGGGAAGAGCGCTTCGGCCCCTGGAATTTGGTTGTTAACTCAGCTAGCTGGGGCAAAAGTAATAGCGACTACTCTTTGCAAGGGTTCTGGTCTCGTAGGCGGTCTGTATGCTCCAAGCTTGATGATTGGTGCTGCTGTTGGTGCTGTTTTTGGTGGTTCAGCTGCAGAAGTGATAAACTCAGCAGTTCCAGGAAATGCTGCTGTTGCCCAACCACAGGCCTATGCTTTGGTAAATTTTGTGAATCATTTCAGCGAAGTTCAATTAAAGTTTTGGTCCTTGCAAAATGGTTTGAGTTTCTTCTGCATACAGGTTGGAATGGCAGCTACACTAGCTTCAGTTTGTTCAGTTCCATTGACCTCGGTATTGCTTCTCTTTGAGCTAACAAAGGATTACAGAATATTGCTTCCACTCATGGTAAAAGTTTACCTCTATATAAGTGTATTTTTTTATGTATGGATGGATCTTGCATGTATTGCATTTTTTATATGGTTTTGGTTCTACTTATGGGAAATTTGGCTTTTATACTTCTCATGATATTTGTAGTACCATCCTGCCTTCTGAATTTGTATTATTTTCCATTTTTGTATAACCGATGCCTTGCAAACTCATCTGGAACCATTAGTTCTCTCTGACCCCTTCCCTTCTTTTCTCGATCCTCGTTTCTTCTTGGGTGAACAATGCTTTTTAATCTAGCTTTGGTAGATATAGAAATAAATCTCTCTTTCATTTTTTTATGCCTTGTTCAACATTGTTAATGTGCATCAAGGGTTCAAATCTTGAGGATCTGTGCTGTATCAATGGCTGGTTGGTGTGGTACGGTACGATCCTTGATATGTTGTACCACACCCTGATATGCCTTAGGGCAAATGAGAACAAAAAAGAAGTGTACTGAGCAGTATGGGACTGATAGAGTTTGATACAGGGTCGATATGCCTAGATACAGATGATATGGTTTGATATGGGCTTAGTTCACCCAGTTCTGACCCCAATAATATTGGCTCATGGCAGCATGGTACATACTGGCCAGTACAGGGTTGGTATGTGTGAGATTTCAATCCTTGACGGCAGGACAGCATGTAACTCCCTGGCCATCTGTGGGACAGTATTGTGGATCTAGTTGGTTTAAGCTTTTGGCCACCAGTTTGCATCATGGCCCTTTCTGAACAGCAAAAGACACCAAGGTTCACCATAGAGGACTGTTGGACTGCTTATCCAGAGACTCTGAGCGTCCAAGGGGCGGATAGTTTCCTTCTACACTTCAAACAATTTGCATGGTATAAGGAGGGATCTGTCTAATTGAAAATTGATTGCGACTCATTGACAACTAATATCATTTTCTACCATTCTTACATTTTCTGTACCAATAGAATCATCTATTGTCATTCTGGGATTCCTTAGAAAAATCAGCTAATTTCAAAATTTTTCTTTGAATTAACTTTCTCGTGTATTAAATAGTGTTCTTGATTCACTTGACAGTGGGAAAAAAATGTCTTGCTCTCATGTGCTCATAAGCACAATTTGGTGGGATCAATCTGACGTATGCCTGCTTGTTTATGCATATTCTCACATACTAACTTCAGTGCAGTCTTGTTAAAGCTGTTTGATGTTGATTTTCTGCTTCATTTGAAGACATTCTGTAGGACCTATTGGTCCCGATTTTGGCACCTTAAGTCATTTAGCTTGTTCACAAACTCCATTTTGCATAAGGTCCTTGATGCGTACGATTGTCAAAATCTGCTGCATGTATCATCATATTTGCTAGACCTTAAATCAAAATAATATTTGATGATAATTTATCACATGATTAGGATATATGGTTATGATGACTCATGTTGTATTCATCCATGGTCAAATTCTTGAAGTATAGAAATTTCTAATGAAACTTTCTAGATTTGCTGAAATCCTTCATCACCTAGAACCTCATAGTATGGTGGAAACTCTTTTTCATCTTTCAGTTTAGGGGGCACTATTGTCGGGGAGATGACCGTGCATTCATGTGGTTTTGGATTGCGTTAGTTGGCTGTTGAGTCATAATGATTTACTGCACTCTGGTCTAGTGGTGAACCATTAATTAAAATGAACCTATAGTAAAGCGACCTATTGTGAAATGAGGTGTTATAATAGGTGTTCCCTGGTAACATGCATGACTCGATATTTTGGCATTCACAAATGAAATTCGGATATTTTTTAGTTGTCTCTCAAATCTGAAAAAAAGTAACTGGGAAGTGTCATAGTGCTGCTGATCATTGTATAATATGATAGTTCAAATTCTCAATTCTACCTATATGGGTGAAAGTGATCTAATATGGATTGTTTATTTGCTGAATTAATGAACTCTTAAATCTTTTTTGTTTCTTGTTTTTTTTTTTTTTTTTCCTTTTTCTGGTCAACAGGGAGCTGTTGGTTTGGCAATCTGGGTGCCTTCTGTGGTAAACCAGTCCAAAGGTAGTGAGGTACTGGAGTCCAGGTCAACTGGGCATGGTTATTCTTCACTTTTATCTGCTGAAGTCAAAAATGAAGCTGTCCAGAGAAGACCTGATGGAGGAGGTGATCTTGAACTTTCTACAGTAGAAACTGGAATTCACCATGATGGAGCTATTAATGAGGAAGTGCTTCTGGATGACCTGAAGGTTTGATTCTTCATTTTCTTCTAGTTGGCGATTAAGTTGGGGGATAATTTTCTGTGTTAAATTTATTTGTTAACCATGTTCAATAATTTTGATCAGGTCAGGTTAGAGTGATACATTTTCTGCCATCAGATTTCTTTTTTAATTCAAAACTAGTTATTTTATCAGGTTTCTCAGGCCATGTCAAAGAATTATGTTAAAGTTGGACCGACAGTCATGGTGAAAGAAGCTTTAAAACTTCTGCATGATAGCCATCAAAGTTGTGTTCTTGTTGTTGATGATGAAGATTTTCTGGAGGGAATTGTTACACTCGGTGACATTCAGCGGAGAGGATTAGAAGCATGCGGAGGGACGACTCGTACTCCCAAGGGAGATTCAACAGGTTTAGATGTATGTAATCTCTGAGAATTTTGTTACCTATTGGTTTTGATTCTCATATTATTGTACAAATAGAACAGTTATTTACAATATTACACCAAAATATTTAGGTTTTAGTAGAAACCAACGTTTGCCGTACTGCCCCATGGCCCATACTGTACCAGTATGCTGTGCAATAACGATACTATCATACCAGTCCATACCATATACTGACATGATAAAAGGATGGTACCAGTATGGGGTCTAGTACGGAGATGGCGAATCTTGGTAGAGATGCTGTCATATGGAGCACTTTTTTTTTTTTGCTCAAAAGAGAGCATGAGAGAGAGAGAGAGAGAGAGTTATCCACACTAATTGCTGTATATGAAGCTATCTCTTCAAATGCTATCTGTGCTCCAGCCTGCACATCCGACTCTTTGATGCAATTAAGCGGCTAGGTTGGCAAACATAACTGTGTAAGACTGCCTTGGCTATGCTGGTCATTGCCTAGCTGTACATAGATATATATTCACATTAGCAACTCCAAGCTTTGATGCAAGCATATGGGTAAGCACTAATGCAGGGCTATCAATTTTCTACCTATATTATGATGTCACATATCTAATTGGCAAAGGTAGGCTCCAGGTTAGGTTGTAGCCAACCTAGTTGTAATTTAACAAGTTATCATGTCTGTACACCATACTGGACTTTTTGAGGTAAATAAGTTATGGCGAGGCTGAATCCATCTTTCTAGGTAGCTTTTTGAGGTAAATAATCAACCTTGTCTATATTAAATGAGTTTATTAAAAAATAGTATGCATTTAAGTGTAACTGCTACTATTCTGGTCTCCTTATTTTAATTTATATCCTATCATAATCTTCCATGTTGACCATGGTTAAATCCCACCTAAATTCTAAACCCAACCTCGTCCCATTCAACAACACACCATTTAAGGTTTCCAGCTGGCTTTTTGACTTGCTTTTTAAATACATATATATTGACTTGAAAATTGTTTTTCAGGTGAACAATTGTCTCATTTCATCATGCCTTACTCGAGGGTTTAAGTATCAGGGGGGCAAACGTGGACTATTAACATGTTTCCCTGATACTGACTTGACAACTGCAAAGGATCTTATGGAGGCCAAAGGAATCAAGCAGTTGCCAGTGGTCAAGCGTGGTGGGGGCCCTAGAAATGGATGGAAGCGTAGACTTGTTGCTCTTCTTCGTTATGATTCAATTGGGCGCTGCCTGAGGTTAGTATGGCCAGGTTCCTTATTCACGCTTTTGCTGGATTCATTTACTTCTTGGTTCCAGGTTTTGGAGTCACTTACTGTTAGCTGCACCAGAAGATTCAAGTAAAACATACATGACAAGGTTGAACTGGTGTTAGATCTCAATTCATTGGACCATTATGCCATTGCTTGAAGAGTTATTTGGTAGTGCTAGAACGGAACCAAAATATTTAATGGTTTCTCTTCTCAGTCATAGTTAATAAAAGGTCTGGTTAAATTAAAATAACTTTTCATGCTTTTGGCTGTGTTTGGAAGCAGAACAAATTAACCCAGAGCTACATGGGTTTACTAGCTCCTACCCTCTTTACTCTGAAATAAATAGCTCCTAGGTTAAGTGGAGTTAATGGCTTGGATGGCAAAAATTGTCACAACTTTTTTGAAATACCAATTGTGCCCTTCTGAAAAACTGGTTCAAACCTGGTGTTCCAACGAGTATTTCACTGAAAAAGGGGGTGGAATAATTGAGTCAAATGGCTTTTAATCGCGCTTATTTTGCTTTAAAAAATGCAGCCTTTATTTAATTGTGGTATCTCATAATATTACTGCAAGTTGTTACAAATTTTATTGTTAGATCCTTTATCTTTACAAAATTATTGAGAGAAACTTTGGACTTATATTTGTGAAGTAATATATTCTTATAGATGTAAAATAATGTCCATCCCATTTTCTTCAAGCCAATATTATTTGCTTGATATAAATATACAACTTCTCTGATGAATTTATAAAAAAACGTCTAATGTTTAATTTTAAATGTGTCCTCTCATGATTAACATTAGCATAATTATTACTTACAAGGAAGAAGTCACAAACATGACCCTTCTGTCTGATGAATTTATAAACTACAATTTAATGTTAAAACTAACATATCCGCTCATGATTAACATGAAAATAATCATTACTTACAAGGAAGAAATTATGAACTTCATGCTTTTGCATCTACTATCTATGATGTGAAATTCTTCATGTCTGGCCGTGCAAAGCCAGTTGAGTTGTCAAATCACATGCTTGGAACAAGCTTTCGGACAAACAATCTGCGCATGTTTGGGCATCGTGCAGACAGAAGCCACATTTCCTTTCCTTTATTTTGACAAAGTACCTTTTGACTCACTTCTTTTCATGCGTCCCCTTTCTTTAAGGAGATGTACGTTTTCAATAAAAAACAACTCTTTGGTTCATCTTTTACATCGGGGTAGAGGAGTAAAGTTGTCATTCAGTTGGGATATTTCCTTTATCCATGCTTCTTCGTCTCATGCATTGCACATTCACCTACTAGTTACTGCTATCTTAAAATTTCGTTGCAAATGACCTGACCATCTTTGTGCTTCTTTGGTAGTGCTCTAAATTTTTCTGCATCTACCTATTTCTTATTTATCTTCATTGGTTTCACCCCATCCATTTGAACCTTTTCATGTTTGCAAGTGTTTTATGCAAGTGTACTGTTTTGTTATTTGATCTACATGCAATATCTAATGGTCACAAGATACTAAGACATGCTTATCTGCCTTGCCCTCATAACTTCAGTGATGAGACATCCTAGTTATTTTTGCAAGAAAGTTCTGCAGTTTCCTTTTTTTTGGACACATTCAGATGTAAGCCAGATGTTCATTTCTAAAATTGAATATATAGTCCCATTGAACCTGAACATTATACTTAACTAGCTTTAAGATCCTCATTCCCTAAAAGATCTCCATTTTGATTCTGATGTAGGATTTCCTGTTCTTGTTGCATTATTTTAACAGAGTATCTTATGCTGACAGCATGAACTGAGGGATTCCCATTGTCGATCAATATATAGGTACTTGATGACAATGATTGACAAGGTTTAATGCCTACACTTTGAGTGTAATTGGAAACTGAAGTTGTTTTTCAGATTTGTCCAGGCTCTCTTGTGTTATTTTACATAGATCTATGTGTTCTTCCTGATAATTTCATGCTTTCTTATTCCTTTCATTCTGCTTCATTCATTAGTTTGCATCTACATTTCCAAGTGGACAAATGTTTTCTCCATTTTTCCTGTATAGCATCACCTGCAAATGGTGTTCAATTTATGCAGGGAGGAAGTGGAACACTGGAAAACCATCTGCCAGCATAGGAAAGATCTCCAGGAAATCACGACAAACGGTCATTAAGTGTATGCTGCAAATCCATGTAGTTACCTTTTGGAGTTACTCAAACTCACATACAGGCCATCTAGCCCAACAGCTGCATTCATTATGGGGCACACTCAGAGTTTGGGGATCCCATCAGTTCCCTTATTGCAACGCTTATGTTCTGATTTGCTGACCCTGCTACTGTAATTCTACTCACTGTCCACACTGTATGAACCGGGCTCTATGCAAGGATTCTCCCAAGGCAATGGATGCTCAAGTGAACGCAATACTGTTTTGGCACATTCAAATGCAGCAGTCTTGGTGGATTTGGGGTTACAGCATCTTCTCAAATACCGTGGGCAATTTATCTATAATAGAAGTAGTCGTCATATTGTGAGCCAGTGCTTCAGTCTTCAATATAAGCTGATCAACATTTTTACTTCTCTTTTTTTTGCACTTGATTTTTTGAAGCTATGGATCAAGTTGTGGGTAACCGAGTTTCCTTCTTGTATCACTCTATTCATTTTGGACTCATTGGCAGGATGTTGTAAATCCAGTGTAACAAGTCTTAATATGAGCGAAGGTGCTCAATATAATATTACAGAACAAACCCTTTGGTATCTGCAGTATTGTATCGTATACCCCGCAATGGAGTGCATCCAAAGGTCTTCCTAACAAAGAATGCATTTTTGAGTTTGTAACTGTCATATGAACTATGAAAATTCTCGAGGCATTGCTGATATAGTTTCTTGTTCAAGAAATCTTTTCTGTATTGGTGGCCGCATGCAGGCTTTGTTTCCTTGCAGTAGGATCTAATGAAACACCACTTTGTGGAAAGGATTCATGTTCTGCTATAAATATGTATTTTTCCTTTGTTTGTGTCCGTTAGAATTTGGCAGGTGTGATGCATGGGGGATGAAAGATGGATAACGATCCGTTTGAAAGTAATCAAGGAGATGCCTTGGGATTTTTAAAAGCATTGGATTTGTTAGAGTGGATGGGACTTGTTCACGGTGGCAATGGCTTTAGTTGGGTCGGATCTGTGTTTGGTCGAGAAATTGGTACTTCCTAAAATTTGCCAACTGAACCCAACTATTTAATCAATAATGTACGAACTGAAAGCTGAATCTGATTTATTTATTAAAGGTTTGTCAATCTGACCTACGAAACCCATTACAGTAACGGAAACCATTTAATTTTCAACCGGAAAAAAAAATCAGACACAGTTAACTTGATTTAACGCAGGTAACCTAATAAATTGTGGAGGTAATTGGGTTATGTCTTATGTGTTGTACATATTTTCAGGTCTTAGTGATGCCCGCATGACATGATTATCGAATCCAATTCTAAATCCAATCATAACCAGTTTAACCAAGAAATTAGCCAGATTGACATGATCACAACATGAACCTCTTCACATGAAACACAAATCCAATACTTTCATGTCAGGTTCATGTTAGGCCGGCAATTCGGATGGAGGATTACCACCCTTGGTGGATTGCTAGATTTCCTTTACTTTCTCCAAATATCAAATACTCGTGATACTCTCGATTTCCTTTCCTTTCTCCAAATATCCAAGTGTCATGCAAGAGTTAAGTACAGATTTAACATAAGTCGCCGCTATTATGGCTGGTCTTTTGTAGTTCAGATTCAGAACATTTAACTGGCTTTAAAATACGCTTGTTAGGGTGCAATAAACCATGGAAGTGGAGTTACAGGCTATCTTGTGAGGTCCAAGTGTAGTCTACAATTACTTGAGTGGTGTTTTTTATTACCAAGACGCCAAACAGGCCACCATCAAGGCCAGAAAACTGCCTCTAGAAGGTACAGATACCAGTCAGCAAATTCAAAGACATCCGATGTTCTTCCATGTGTTAGAATCAGCTCATATGTACCATAAAACATCAAAACAACTAATGCTGCAACCAAAGCCAGAAACCAAAAGCAATGTTGGAAATGACAGACGACTTGCTTGTTAAGTCTTCAACAAAATATAGTTTTCTTTTCATCTCTTTTATGGATAATTCAGTCTTGTTGAGTATATTCAAGATAAGAATATAATGTTGTAATTTTGCTTTGGTTTTTAGGTGGTTCAGTCTGTAGACTAGCATGGGCTACATAATGAGTAGTTTTCTTTTCATCTTCCTCTTCTTTTTTTTTATATATATTTTTTTTAATGATGTTGGGTTTGTGTATCTCGTTCAGTTCAGAACCTAGCAGTGGTTTTGAAAGAGTGGGGCTAGTTTATTTTCACGAGACATGATCAGGTGGTGCACTGAAAAATAAATATATTAGGGTCTGAATACGGACAAAGAAGTAATTTTGCTCGTAACAAGATGAACCAGTCTCGCGTGCAACGATCCGGGACTCGTTCATTTTTACTGCAACAGCTACTGAAAACATAATTTAAGCACAATTAAGACCTATAAGTAAATAAATCAGACAGCTAGCTGGACAATGTACTTAAAAATAATACAAACCTCGTTAAGGATCTGGGAGTAATTTAAGCTCACGGTGGAAATGAATTAATCCCGGGATGCAATATGCTGGACTACCTTTTTTCACATCAGCCAGTCGGCCAGTGGATTTAAAAATAATTTAAGAGCACTTAGGAGCCTTTTGAATTACTTGGTTCTGCAATAGAATTAAACTGGTTGGATGCTACTGCATTCCCATACTAGATCATCTTTGCATGGACCTAAAAATAATATATAGAGAAGCTTTTTGAGTAATGATAAACGCAAGACATCACCCATTTTTTACCACCTCTCAATCACTAGTCTATGTAACATAGATGAAATGACGATGCTCGGGTCTCTAATAACCATGCACAGGACTTACACCATCCAATCCCAATTCCCCAACTGCGGTAGGTGACTATCATTTTCGTTAAGAAAGCATCTTTAGCAAAGCAGAGATACCTAACAATGAGGTAGCAAATTGATTAGTTCACTGCAGGATCAACATGTCATCATGCTGACAATAGGTGTCCCCCTTCTCTGCTATATAGATTGTTTGTTACCACATATTTCTCGTGAGCAAGAGCCTTTTTTCCTCTCACTTAAAAAGTGAAGAAAATAATATGACAGTAACAAGAACTACCCATCTTTCACAAAATGCCTTTCTATATAGATCGGCTTACAATTTAAGTTCAACCTGAAGCACTCTATTTTGACTCAACGAGATTTAACAAATCATCATGGACTCAATTCTGCAAATGCCAGCTAAATTGAAATGGTAAAACATGCACCAGCCTCTACTTGAACATCATATAAAAGGCTTAAAGAAATGCTGAAATTCCCGCACCCAACCCACCATACTTCACCTAACACTTTAAATATCACTTAATTCCCTAAATCCAAAACACTTTTTGAGTAATCCCTGAAGCTTTATAGCCAACCACCAATAGACTAAGCACAAAGCAATGTGCTAGGTCTATTAGAACAAAGCACATTGCCATCCACATGTCCTGCAGAAACCACTTTCATGCCAAGCTCATCCCGGAGGGTTCTCAAATCTGCCATCCTCCAGACCCCAGCAGGGCTCCAAATCAACCAGCGTTGCATGCCAACTTACTAGTTGTATGGTTCTGGCTTCTCCTGTGAAGCTCTGTAACAAGAGTTAATCTGAATGAGAACTACAGATTCGATAGATGGAAGAATATTGATACTTCCGTTACAGGTAATCAAGGGATTCCTGCATCCAACCTTTTCCACACAACTCATTTCCCAAATTAAGCTCTATTCCATTTAGCATAATACAATTCAATCAACATTGGAACCACTGCCTAAATATTCTGCTATAAACTGTGCCACTTAACAAAAAGAAAGCAAGAATTTTTTGCATTCTCTGTAACTAAAAGAAAAAAGAGCACCAGAACTTTCTCCCCTCTTTTTCAGGCGTACAGAAACCATCTATCTTTTCTCAACCTATCATTTACAGCTAAGGTCCTAGAGGTAGCCTGCCCATCATCTGATGATAAACTGGCCCTCCATTTGGTATTGGCAGCCTGGACTGCGAAATGGGCTCCTCCTTGGGTTCTCCTTTCGGTATCTGGAACCCTGCTTCAGCAGCCTGATGATGCCCCAGAAAAGGATGGACTGGAGGAAGAACTGGCATCTTCATTGACGCCACAGGGCCTAATCCAGCCATCGCAAGGTTTGCCAGGCCTTGCTGACCCATCCCGAAAGAGAAAGCAGCAGCTGGTCCTAGCTGTTCCCTTCCAGGCAGGCAAAATGTGCCAAGTGAAGTGGGGGCATCAAACCTAACCAGTCCTTCTTGGGTTGGCTCAAGTCTTCGGTGAAGGCTGTGAGACTGGGATACAGAGTTGCCTGCTGTTCCAGATGGTGCAGAGTTCGGATGACTGCTGTTTCTTGCAGCAGGGACATCATGGTTGTGCTTCCCCTCATAGGTTGTAATCACTGATTTGAGATCATGCGATGCCCTCTCCACATGCTTTCGAACCGTGCATCCTGGATTTGTGCACTTGTAATAGCTCCTGCACCAAAAAATTCATTTGTATTTCAATAGAAATTTGTTTATGCTTTCTTATATCATTTGACCAACATGACCAAAGCAAGGACTAATGCTACACAACTTAATACATATATTAGAGCATTTGCTGCAGGAAGCTTTCAATGACTTATGAAGGAGCATTACTCAATATTATGGACAGACCTATATATAATGTCATGGCATACCTTGGATTTGGATTTCCCTTGACCACCTTTTGTCCATACTTGCGCCAACGATATCCATCATCGAGGATGTCAACCTCACTTGTTGTCTGAACCACAACCCTTGGTTCACGAACTGCTCTAGAAGCAGCACCCATTTCAATTGCACAAGCATCGAGCTTTCTAAAACAAAAAAGGAAAAATCCAAAATAATAAATGCAGCGTGACCTAAGCCATAGCAAGCTTAAACAAATTAAGGTGATTTCCACAGCCACTAACTAGAAGTTATCATTAAGAAGCTAAGGAATATTAACCTTCTTTTTGACTCTGTCTCATCCCCCTCACCATCACCACCCAGTGAGACACTGCCATGAGTTGCCCGATCATCCTCCTCTTCATCATTGGATAGAGTGGATGAAACATCTATAGCATCTTGGGATTCAAAGCGAGGGCCATCCTGTGTCTGTATGGATGTAGATGGGTCACAGAGTTCGGCAGCAACAGTGGCAGATGATGTTGCTTCCTGGCCATCACCTCGCCATTCTTGGCCTCCAGTTCCATTTTGTGTGCTTGTTGCCCATAAGGGCTTGCGATCAAAGCTGGCCTGTGAGCCAGGCTGCTCTGAAGCATCAATCTGTGGATCATTGAATGGGTGGGATGATGGAACACCAGACCGGCGATTCGGAGGAGGCTTGGGGTGATTGTGAGCACCCTTGTAGATTATCTCTGTGACGTGGCCATCATGTGAGCGCTCCACCTTCTTCTTCATCTGGCAATTCAGGTGAGTGCATTTATAGTAACTTCGTGGGTATTCACTACCTTTTACCTGTTTCTGCCCATATTTCCTCCAATTGTATCCATCCTCAGCGGGCGCACCTGGAGCCATGGAAGAAAGTTCTTTCGGAGCAGCTTCACCATCTTGTTGGTCATCAGGAGGTGGTGAATGTTCATTTCCCATAAAGGAATCAGACATCTTCTGGTCGAACATGACATCATCAGTAGCATCTTTTCTATCAGATGAGTCAGAAAAGCCAGTCTGATGGTTGAATTGCTGCTGATTTTGCAAGTTCACAATGCCAGTTTCTAGATTTGGTGTTTGAATATGTTTTCCTGATTGAACATAGACCTCTATACTTGGTAATGACTGCTGCTGATCAACAGTTGAAGCACCCTATAAGCAACAGAACTAATCAGACTGGAATACTAGAAAGCAATTTGCACACATGTTATATACGAGAGTTCACAAAGCATTAATTTGTACAAATATTCAAATTTATAACATCATATGCACAAGTATTAGCGGGGTGGCACGAAAAGCAATAAAAAAGAAAGACTTTCAGTTTTTATGAATATGGTAACCTGGGCTCATAGATAAATTGATTGAATGCATAAAAATGAATTTGTCTTATGTTATCTGGAACCAGTTTTTCCCTTCAACAAATTGAGATCATATAGACTTCTACTAATAGATCAATACACAGAACAGCAGTAGCACAGTGCTGAATCAGATAAGTTATAGCTAAGAACTATTCAATTATGTACTTGGGTATGTTTATATAGCCATAAGGAGGTCTGGTTTCA
This sequence comes from Cocos nucifera, assembly GCA_006176705.1. Taxonomy (NCBI): domain Eukaryota; kingdom Viridiplantae; phylum Streptophyta; class Magnoliopsida; order Arecales; family Arecaceae; genus Cocos; species Cocos nucifera. The sequence goes on from QRFJ01000429.1 coordinate 337,262, forward strand.
AGTATACAGTAGTTAAACTATACAAGTGGGACAAGTTCTGCACCCATATACTAAACATGTCTGCACATTTCACAAGGTGCACAAGTGGGAAAGAGGCCAATGTGAAGCCACAGAATCCATAGAAAACATTAAAAAGCACAATCAGTTAATGATATGTGCCACGGAAGGAGCAACTAATTCATGGATATATTTTGGGGGGAGAGGGAGAGAGAGAGAGAGAGAGAGAGAGAGAGAGAGAGGGAGAAGTACTGTTTTGTGGGATTTTGAAAATGCATTATTGCAAACCAAATGTCCAGAGATTCACAATCCGTAGGAAAATTGAAGTGAACAAAGATGTGATCGACAGGACCAAGGAATCAAATACTAGGCTACATACAAGCTAGCCCACAAGGGTCTATGTTCCTTCAACATAAATCACCATAAGAAGTTTATGACATGCAATGCTGACTGACAATGGTACCAAGGCCTCTGCTATTCTGCATTCTGAGGAAATGTTTTACACTAAGTTTGACTGTTACAAATTCACTGCTATAAAAATCTTATGAGCTTGTGTCACAGAAATTAAGATACAGTGTTAATGCCACATTAGCAGGAGGTGTCATGCACTGAGGGTATTATGTACTGGAAAAGATTGAATAGTTTGATTTGTGAGGCAATAAATGGCAGGTATTTGAAAAATCCGTTCTTATAACAAAAAGGTTACTGCTATTGCAGACATCAGTATTCATAGGTAAAAGGGTGCCTTTTTGCAGAGCACGACAGAATTAGCTGTATCCATAAACCAAAACAATAAATGTTTGTGCTATGTGCTGTATGAAGATAATTGATTTATAAAAATGGTTCCTATTATGAATTACATCCTCCTACAAAGCATTCTCATATGTTATTTAATAACTTCAAATCATCCGTTTTCCAATAAGAAAAAGGACAAAGAAAGATCTAACATAATATTGATTGGGTAACTAATTGGAACTAGCACCACTTAAATATTTAAAACAAAGAAGTTTGGGTCAGAGCACAAGTATTCTTACTAGCCTCTTGATTTAACCATGGGGAAAAAAAGGAAAAAGAAAATTCCCGATTGCTCCACATGCACCCAGACCATTGTGCAGTTCCCTCTGCTCTTGGCAACACATGTTCTCCACTGCACTATTCCTTGTTCATGAAACTTGTCAAGATTCCTCCTGGTAAATATATTCTTGGTTTTTAACACACAGCAACCTCAACAAAATCATTACCGCTATGCACCAGTATCCCTTCTTTTTAATCACAAACAACTCCAAAAGCAAGCAAACAACATGCTAGATGAATCTCCAATAAAAAACCATCATGAAGTTACTCTACTGTATATCTTTCCATTCTTCTAGCTGATATTTAAGTAGAACCTAGTTTGTGAGATGATCAGTCTACAATCTCCTTTTTGTCAAATTAGTTGTGGCTACAACCTCATTTTTCACTTGAGATCTTCCTAACATCTGACAACATGTACTCTTATTTGGTGTGACTGAAATCTAGACCATTACCTTCAACTTTCCTCCATCTCACCATTGTCCTCATCTGATGACAATACTACCAAAAAACATGCGCTATGCAAGATCCTCTTTAATGTCACAGTCAAACCATCTATGACAATCAAAAGGCAGCGGCTTAAGATTGACCTTTGTGGTAGCTCAATGTCCAAGGAAACTAAAACTCGTAATAGCTTCTCACACATTGACATCAACAACCCTTGACCATAATGAATCAACAAAACAGAACCCAGAAAAGAAAAAGAAGCAAAAATAGATTTTTTTTTTAAAAGAAAAGCTTTAGCCTCCACCTATAAGAATTACTACAGAAATTATGAATGTCAATTTACAAGATTTTGCAGTCTAGTGAGTAGATCAGTTTCAAGTAATTAATAGTACATAAATCTTCAAGTGATAGAATCTTTAAAATTATGAAACAAACATTCAGATGTAGAATTGGCAAGCTAATAATATAAACCTAAAAAGCAGCATATCCTTGCAATTTGTGGTATTTGTAACATAACGAGTCCTACAAACTAAACTAAAATTTTAAAATAAAACAAAAACCAAAAGCAAGGCCTTACAAGACAATTTTGTCTTTTCTGAAAAAATGATACCATTTGTCGTTAGCCTTCTGGACCTTACCTCATCATGGCTTCCTATTAAGACTGATTTACCAAGATAAATTTTGATGTACACAGAATTGATTGAACGGGTCAAGCATATGTATATTCATTAAATTACTTCTAATATCTTGCTAGTTGCTAAAATGAATGGGAAGTCATTAAGTGAATTTCTTAATATGATCTATTTTTTTTTAAAAAAAACAATTTCACAAAGGAGCTCATGAAAATGAGGGATATATTCAAAGCCACAATAAAGAACACATATCCAGCACATTACCTTCTTTTCTGCACTTGAAAAATATGAGGAACTTGAATCCATATGAGGCTTGAAGGAAAAAGTTTCACAAATATCTTTGAGTGAGTAATCTTTACTTTTATTAGGAAATGCTGAAACTGAGGTTGTGACTGTGTTTGAATTATCATGCTGCACAATTGGAAACTTTCCTGTAGTTGGAGATGGTTGAGCCTGCAGAAATCATGACTCCAAAATAGTCAGGTGACACAATTTGCACATAATTGATCCAAGCTGTTGTCATGAAATATACTTAATATGCTACTTACTTGCAAAAGTTAAGATAATATATCAACATAAAAAGGAAATAATATATTAATACTTAATGCAAATCTCCTACAGCAATTAATTGTTGAATATCCGTTAACTAAAGCAACCAATGCAGGAAGATAATTAGGACTTTGCGGTGACATGGTAGAAACCCACAGTCCATGTTACCAACATAAATTGGCCTCTAAGAAAAAACCTATTCTCTAGCCAGTATGCCATTTTGTGTTTCTCAAGGGGTGCCATATTATTGTTCCTCAGGGGGTCACCTTTGTTTTCACCAAAATGTGGGGCATATACAATACATTGCAAAGTGCAGAGTTTGTCAACTCATTAACTAGCTGAAACTGCGAATAAAGTTTTAAAAGCCGGTTGCAGTATGCAGGCAGTCAAGAGACTGCATAGTGCATATGAAGTATTTTGTGGGCACATAGGTGGTTAGCATCGTTTAACTATATAAGAAAATAAAATTGATTGAGTACAATAAAAAAAAAAATGGATAACTAAATTCAAAAACAATAATAATCACAACTAACATTAGTGCTTATTACTTAGTGCTTAATAGTTAGGAACAATTATAGCACAATGAAACCTAGATCCAAACTAAACCATTCATTTGAATATGATCCATCTGGACAAGCCCCATAATGCTAAGTGGGTCGTATATAGCTAATTGAGCTAAGTGAGCTGCATCTCCACAGGCCACTGCCAATTGAGCTACATATACAGCTGTATGGTGCTAATTGGACTGCCTTTTCAGCCCCTACTGAAGTAATAGGCCATGCAGTGCATCAAGGGACCACATTTGCATCTGCAACCTCATGCACCACATTTTAAAACACTAAGTAAAAATACATACAGTCAGAATTCAGCATAGTGAAACTCACTACATATTTTCTAACTCAATTTTTACATATCATATAACTTTCTATTTTGATTTTTACATTCAATATGCATAATTATGCTGCAGAATACTTTGCATGTGCGTGCGTACATATGCAATATAAAAGCAGTTACATATTCATCATAAAAACCAAATTCAATAATGTTGACAATTCATTTGTTGAACCTCTAGATTTATTCAAGAATACTTGCATTTAAAACTACATTTATTGCTTATATTTCCATAAATATCACATAGCAATGCCATCAGCTAATTACTAAAGCAAAATTATGCTTACATAGCAAAGAAAATACTGACATAATAATTGGGTTTCGTAAAGGTAAACCTAAATGCCATGATCCATGGAGAAGGATAATTATCTACACACTTCCTCCAAGGCATTCACCAAGTCTATCAAGCACCCTGTTCTGAGTAATTAAACCCCAAAAAACTCACAAAAAACTTCGATTTTGGCCAGGAAATTGACAGCTGCAAGATTGAAACACATCCATTGGCAAATTCTTTTGTGGGAATGTAAATAACACTTCAAAATACATAAACTAAGATACTAGAACTTTTGCACGATATAAAATCCATTGATGGATTCCTCCACTCTTCAATAAACCATGTCCTAGATTCGCTTTACAATCTCCATTTGTTCAATTTTCAATTGATAGCACATTCAATTCTCATATATCACAACTACCAATTTAGGATATTAAGCTGGAATCATACCATAGAATTAGAAAGGAAAACTGGAGACTCCAGCAATGTTGTCGGACTGAGACCAGGTGGAATCGTCAGATAAGGAGAACGAACATCTGAGGATGATGATCCCACGTTGGCTGATGTAATGCGAGCCATATTGAGCTTCGGAACATTAAATCCGGCCCTTGCCGCCATCCTCTCCGCAAGACCCCCTTGCAAGCTTGATTTGTGAGCACCAAACAGGCTCGGTTCTAATGAGCGATCGCTCAAGTACTGGACTCCGGCCTGAACCTTTTCTTCTTTTGGATCCGTAAACGTTTTCTGTTTCTCAGATCCAGGAGGCGGCCCCTCATTTCCATTCTCTGCCAAGAGATCAGAAAATGATGTCGAGCCGAATTCCTCGTTCAAAAAAGTGGACAAAAACGTCCTTGGGCTGGGATTCGGAAAAGACGTCCAGTCACCGATCATGGTGGCGTTGTCGTCCGCCCCAGCCATGATGGATTCACTCCTTCCCCCAATTCAGCAAGAAGGCTTCTTCGATCTGGTATGGCAAAACAGCAAACAGGTTTCAGCCCAGTCCAAGCTATCAGCAAATGCGACAGGTTTCATCGATAATCAAAGAAATCAAGCTCCAAAATGGAAAAAAGAAAATCAAAACCCACCGTCAATTCCTCCTCGGAGAAGCAATTGCTACACCAATTGAATAGGAAAAAAAAGGTTTTTTTTAGAAGCTACCGAGAGAACTCGATTAACCAAACCACCCAAATCGCATAAGCACTTTTAAAAGGCGTTAAAATAATAGGATAAACAAGTAAAATCACAAACCAACACGGCCCTAAAGAGCCAGAGCCATGGAAATGAAGCACGCTATAGCACAAAGGCCGCACTTCCAAAAAAGTGAGCAGATTTAGACTACAATAAATAAACCCAGATCGCCAAATCGCTCAAATCTCTCGCTAACAAAAAGGGGGAAGAAAGCTACAAAATCAGAGGAAAACGAAAAAAAAATCAACCAAATGGAAAAGGAATCGAGGTGGGATGCAGGGGGAACAAACCCGATCACATCAAAATCAGCAGAGGGGTCAGGTGCTTAAGAAACCAATGATTAGAGGAGCTCTCAGTCCCACGCCACCGAAGAAAGACAAGCAAGGGAGAAAAAGAGAAAAAAAGCAAAGGAGAGAGAGAGAGAGAGAAAAAAAGAGAAGGATCAGAGCCAAATCATAGGGTTTCTTCCATTGGGAAAAGAAAATTCGCTCCCAAAGAGAGTGAGAGGAGGGCGATTTGACCGAGGAGGGAGAGAGGCCATAGGAAGGATTCGTTGGAACTCGAAGGCCATCATGGCGAGCTGTTTTTTTTGTCACCGCCTTTTGTCTTCCTTGGTTTCTTTTAATTTTCTTAATTTATTTTTTTATTTTTCAACATATACTATCCCATAATATATTATTAATTTTTTAATTTATTAATTTTAGATAATTATTGCGGTTAATTCATTGTGCACATAAATTATCGTCTAAAAATTTACAAGAACAAATTTTTATTAACCAAAGTTAGCTTCGATAAAATTCTCCGATGTTTAAATTAGTAGAATGAATTGATCGAGAGTAAAATAATAAAGATTATTCTAAAAATATTAGATGCATCCTCTTTTAACTAATCACATTATCTTTCTTTTATAGATGTTGAAGTGATAATCGTTGAGTACGTGGGTTTCTTTTTTTCAGTGTAGTATAATCATCGATTAGTAATTAAACCATCCATTAATTATTATCGCCCACTCTTCTCGGAAATGGTTTCGTAGAGTCGATCGAGAACCAGATAAGTTATTTAGAAAGCTTCCATTGATCAGTCGACAGATTTGGGACTAACTGATCGTTGGTCGGTCGGCTTTGTACCGATGTCGTCGATCGACTGAATTTATATCAATCGATTATCGGTCAACAAACTTTGCACCAATTGACCATCGATGTCGACTGACCATTGGCAGGATTGTTTGGAACCAATTGATCATCGATTGATCGACCATTCGGATATCAGTCGATTGGCTTGAAATTCGATTGCCGTTCGTCATGATGACTATTCGTTGGATAATAATGCATTAGTGAGCATTGAATTTCCAATGGTCCATTTCCATCATCGATCGTTAGTCGGCTGATGATGATTGCCGATCGATGATCAGTCGGTTTCTGACTGGTGAATCGAGCGGCGGATCAGTATTCTCCAACAGTTTCGATCGACTCGATCGTCAGCCGACGAACATCCATCGATGTCCGATGGTCTGTTGGCTGGGTTGGTGAGTTGGGCGGCATATTGACAGCCCCCAATAATTGTCCTCCACTTCCAAGTTTGATATAATGATTTTGTACTTTGCACCAAATGTAGGGAGTTGACATGTGGCATTACTTCGAACTTCATTCTACCGTCTGCCATTATTGATTGTCCATCGTCTAGTAGTCGAATTCGAACTAACTTCATCCGTCAGCTTTTGATTCATCTTTGTCGAACGAGTTAAGTTTTCCTAATATAGTCTAAATGGACGAAGTTCATCTGTAAAAATTTTGGTTGATCGGTTGTCAGCTGATCATTAGTCGGTTTCATGCAACTAATCGTCGGCTAGTTTTTAACCGACTTAAAGTAAGTTTTCTAACCAGCCAATACTTAGTCGTTTGTTGAGATATTCATAGGTCGGGGATAAGCCAACCTCGTGTTGGTTTTTAACTGACTTTTAGTCGATTTTTTATCAACCAAATACTTGATAATGACGATTCGGATGCAAGCCAACCGTCCCTCGATTTCGGCCATAGCCTAATCAGTAAAGGTTGTGTTCTTTACTAGTTGGGGTAAATCAATTAATTCACAACCAGTAGCTTGACGCTTTTGTTCCTTTATTATTTTATAAGGAAGTTATGCATTGGTATTGCTTGTTGGTCTGTCAGTCGGCTATTTGAGTCGTAGAAGATAGTCTTCTTTGAAAGAAATACCGACTGATGATCGCCATCCATCAGTCGATTGTTGAATCATGCTGACTATGGTACACAGACCATCGATCGATTGTAACATTTAGCTGATGGAAAGTTTGTCTATTTTTTCATTGATGACCTTCTGTCGCTCGAAAGCGAATGGTCATTTCTTAGTCGATTCTTCTTCAAGTGTTGCCCCCCAGCCCTTGGTCGCCCAAAGATCACGTTGATCATTCCGACCATCGATTGATTTGGATGAATCTCCTTCGATGCTGGTGATTGACTGACATGGGGCTGGATCAGGTGATCGACCTGGAACTTAGCAAGAAATTTTCGTCGAATGAGAACTTCGATCTCATCCTTCAGTTGGAAGCACTGTTCGGTAACGTAGCTTAGTCCAGCAGGAACCTCATTCTTCCACTATTTTTCTTCTTCTTCTAACCCTTTTCGTTTGATTAGCACCGACCAGAAGCTCCTTCTTTCCACGCGAATATATTTGTCCGCATACTCAAGAAGTTTGGCATAAGTCAGAGGAGAGTTCTTATCCAGTAAGTAAGTAAACCGAAAATCACGTAGACCCTACCTCATGGCTGAAATGGCCACTTCTTCATTGAGGTTTTCGGACCTCTAGTATAGCGGTGTTAAAATACGCTACGAAGGTCCGAAGAGTCTCTCCCTCATTCTGCTTGATCGAGAAAGAGATTGTCTGAAGTTTGTGGCCTCATTCGGCTGGTGCTGAAATGAGCCACAAAGAAGTCTTCGAGCTGCTTGAAAGAGTTGATGCTTCCTCGACTGAAGTTCGAAGTATCAAGGCTCGAGCAGCTTTCTGAAGGATGGTTGAAAAATCGATATACATGAGGGTGTCATTCGCCCCCTGGATCATCATGAGAGCTTTGTAGCTCTAGAGATGGCCTGATTGGATTAATGGAGCCATTGTACGACTCCGTTTGAGGTATCTTAAATCGTGATGGGATCGGCACGTTCAAGATACATGAGGAGAAGGGAGGAGTTGCTCGGAACTCAGAGACCATCGGAGGATCCTCCCTTCGTGCCCTCCTGGATCCGGGCCAATCAATGGTCGATCTCTTTGAACTTTCGTTCATAGTCATCGAGTCATCGCTAGCAAGATGTCCCTGGCGTCGATCCTTCGGAAGAACTAGAGGAGGAAGAAGTCATTGGATTGCGTGACCGTTTCTCCTCATACCGACTTTGATGAGAAGATGTGGGGATGGACCGTCGTGATCGACAGACAGTTTCTCATGAATGACGAGGAGATGGAGATTTCATTCGATGCGAGTGTCGAGATGGTCGCTCTGATGAAGGAGAGATCGAACGTCTTGGTGTGCGGTAGCTGTGCCTAGATGGCACCGCCCGCACCGATGGACCTTCCGTCACCATGGATGGTTGCTGTTGAAGATTACGCACAGTCTCCATGAGAATATGGACTTGTTGCGTTAATACGGCTAGTTGTTGGACTTATGCATCTGATACGACTGTCGAGTGCAAAAAATTATCCTGCCATTGCTGGAGGCGGAGGGGGAAGTGCTTCTCGCTGGGATGACTGGCCGACGAAGCTAATCGAATTATCACCATTTTTCAATTTAGTGTGCTTCGCCCCCTACCTAGTGCACTAATCTATTGCAGCCAATCCACCTGCGTCCATAAATGATCGCCTAAAAACCTTCAAGGATAAGTTCACACTGATCAGAGTTGGCTCCGATGAGGATCCTCCGATGCTTAAGTTAGTAAAATGGACTGATCAAATAAAAATATGAGAGCAAAGTAATAGAGATTATCTTAAAAGTATTAGATGCATCCTCTTTTAACTAACCAGGTTACCTCTCTTTTATAGATGTCAGAGTGATAACTGCTGAGTACGTGAATCTCTCTTTTTTCGGTGTAGTATAATCATGGGTTGGTAATTAAACCACCCATTAATTATTATCGCCCACTCTTCTCGAAAATGATTTCGTAGAGTCGATCGAAAACCAGATAAGTTATTTGGAGAGCTTCCATTGGTCAGTTGGCATATTTAGGACTGACCGATCGTTGGTCGATCGGCTTTGTACCGATGGTTCATCGATCGGCTGAATTTATACCGATCGATTATCGGTCAACAAACTTTGTGCTAATTGACCGTTGGTGCTGACTGACTGTCGGTGCCGACTGACCGTCGATAGGATTATTTGGGATCTATTGATCATTGATCGATCAACCGTCCGGATATCAGTCGATCGGCTTGAAATCCGATTGCCGTTCATCATGATGACTATCCGTCGAATAATCATGCATCGGCGAGCATTGATTTTTCGGCAATCCTTTTCCATCATTGGTTGTTAGTCGACTAATGATGATTGCCGATCGATGATCGATCGATTTTTGATTGGTGGATCGGACGGTGGATCAGTATTTTTCAACAATTTCAATCGATCGACTCGATCGTCAGTCGGCGAACATCCATCGATGTCCGATGATCTGTTGGCTGGGTTGGTGAGTCGGACAGCAGATTGACAGCTCCTAACAGTAACTAAAGCAAGAGATTATATTTTTTGAAAATTACTGAAATATCCTAAATTTTAGTTTTTTTTTGCTTCAAGAGAGTATTTTAATTTTTTTATTATTCATCTATGTCTAATCATAGAATTAAATATACACCATTTGGGTTTTAATTGATTGAAGTGCCAATGTATATGATGCAGTAAATATTTTAAAAATTATGATTATTTTATATTATAATTAAATTTATTTTTATTTATAAAAGTTTTTTTCATGGCTATGGAGAAGGCGTAGAGGACCGAGAGCGGGAAGAAGTCATGGATAGAGAAAGAAAAAAAAAATATTATAATATTATTATTATTATTTTTTAAAAATAATAAAATATATAATGATAATATATAATATTTTAAATATTTTTTATAATAAAATATTATAAAAGAGTGTCATAGCAATTGTTTTTTTTACTTACTATCTCTATGGTTAAAAAATTTTCAATTAAATCCTTAAGATCATTAGGTGATTTAGATGATGTTTGGTTGGGGGAGTTGGAGCCTGAAATCGGAATGAAAATAGATGACTCCCAATCCAACTATTTGATTAGGAAAAAGTTCTATTCTGATTCTGAGGTAGAATGAAAATGGCTTAATCTACCAAAAATTTATTTCCTGCTATCTCCTAAAGATTTAAATTTTTATTTTAATTTCAATTCCGATCATGAATCAAATGCTTGGGGATTCAGTCATTTCGATTCCAATTCTGATTGCAAACCAAATATTCTCCAAATGTGTTTCAGCCATTCATCTTTGTTTACCTGGGCTCATGAAAATACATCACATGATGATCATGTGCTATACCTAAGAACTAAAATAACCTCTAATTTCTTGACTTTTCTTGGTGTTCTCCTTTCCTCATATCTCCCACGGCATCAGTAACCAACAACTGTTGATTGGATGATAATAAACAAACTCACTAAGACAAAAAAATACTAAAAGCTATAACATCTGCTGAAACTACAAAGTATTATTGCAAACTAGAAAGAAAAGTCTAATAAATTTAACATCAGTAGCTATAACAGCAAGAAAATGAAAGCATATGTGTCTATTACTTATTTTATCATTTACTTTTTATTCTTTTTTTCAGCTAAAACCATTAAGATGATGATGGCAATAACTTGGAGGAGGAAGTAAAAATCCTACTATCAAGAGGAGGACAATTAGGAGGAAAGGTATTTGGGGGGTGTTTGATTCACAACCAGAATCAAAATCAAAATAAAAATTGGAATGGATTGAAATCGGAATTGCAATGGTCAAATCTTCTGAAGCATTTGGTTCATGATCAAAATTGAAATGAAAATTTAAATCCTTATGAGAGAGTAGGGATTAAGCTTTAGATAGATAGGATTATTTTCATTCTGCCTCAAAATTAGAATCAGAATGTGACTTCTCCCAACCAAACAATTAAAATAGGAGTCATCTATTTTCATTCCGATTTTAGACCCCAAATCCCCCAACCGAATACTCTTTTGATGATAGAGACGGTGATGAGATATAGTTGAGGGTGTCCTTAAGCTTAAGAAGTGCATTTACTACACCTTGGAGACCTTTGCAAATGTGCCACACTGCTACCCAAGAAGAAGGAAGAGGGATGGGGAAGAGGTTGTATCTTAAGTCTATGACCCCATCCTTCTCCTGCTTGTTGTTGAAAAAGGGCAATAACACCATCAGTTAGATAAGAGAGAAAAATATATTAATGAAAAGAAATTAAATCTCCGGTGCATGCTATGCACCATGGTAAACAAGGGAGGGTTAAGAGCTAGACTTGGAGGCGAGAAGAATAGAATATTGAAAATTGAGATGCTGGAAGAGCAAGAGAGATCAAGTTGGCCACCACTTCGGTAGGTGATCGTCATCCAGTGACAAGGATCAACCCAATTCGAATAAAAATCATATGGGATGGATACTAGAAAAAAAATTATGGGGTGAGTTTTATAGTTTAACATGTCTCTCTTAATATAAATCTTAAACAATAAACCTAAAAGTCAAAAAAATTTTCTGCCAATGGAGTTGTCAATTTCCTGATTAAAAAAAAATATGACATTCTCTTTCTTCCTAATTTTTAGTATATATTTTTTACCAATATACTATATGGTCATATAATACACACTAAAATTAATTATCAAGCAAGTCAAATACATCTCCAAATAAATTAATACATAATTTTTAAAATATAAAATTCATCAATATATAGTATACGATTAGATGATATATACTTAGCAAATTAGTCTTTTAGCAACCTAATATGCACCTCCAAGTAAATTGACACAGTTTCTAGAGCATTATGTTCACCGATACATACCGCATAGTTTGGTGATCCATCAACTTTCTGATACATATTACAAGCTTATCTAATATATACCAAATAATGATCCAACACACACCTGCAAATAAATCGATACATAGTTTCTGGATGTGTCTCAAAAAAAACTTGCAATATATATTAGAATGTCGACAGTATGTATCGTCATATTATATAATATATATTAGTGAATATAATATTCTAAATGTTATGTATTATTTGCTTAAAAATGTATATTGATTTGCTAGATGACTAATTTGCTAAGTATGTATCACCTAGTTATATAGTATATATTAATGAATTTCATGTCCTGAAAATTATGTATTGATTTACCTAAACGTATATATTAGATCACTGTTAAGTATGCATCAAAAAAACTTACAGTATATATATCAAGAAATCGATAAGTATGTATCATCGTATCATATAATATATACTGATAAATATAATATTCTAAAAATTATATATTAATTTATTTAAAGATCTATATTAGATTATTAGATTATTAATTTGCTAAATATATACCATTTGGTCATATATTATATATTATTGAACTTCATATTTTAAAAACTATATATCAATTCATCTAGAGTTGTGTATTAACTTACTTAATGATTAATTTATGTGGCGTGCATCACTTGATGACCATGTAGTATGTATCGATAAAAAATATATTATGAATATAAGAAAAAAAATATATCATATTTTTTATTATTTTAAATTATGAAACTAATGATTTTATTAGTAGAATTTTTTTTTATTTTTTATTTTTTTAAAAAATTAATATCAAAATAAATATGATAAAAATAAAAATATATTTTATAATTTTATTTTTAGTATCTATCTCATATGATTTTTGTCCATCAAATCTTAGCTCGATGGGCGGCAAACTCGAGGCTGCCACCACCCCTTCCTAGGGCTGTCAATGGATAGCTTGTGAATAAACCTACGGTACTGCATTCCAAGGCTTAGGGCAGGGCTCAAACAACCCTTAAAATTATATTAGAATTTTTATGCTGATTAGAAATTTTAAAATAATAATAAAAAAATAGTTATGGTTTCTTAATGATATGAGCGTGAATTTTTTATGATGCACTGTAATATGTGATACATCATGCTGGCCGTCCATCACAAGATGAATGGCCAGCAAATAACTTGCGCATGGGTACAAATCGTGCATATTTGGAGGTACGATAGATAATCAGTGCCATGTATGCCTTTTACGTGTCCAGAGCATATTGGAGTGACGATATTGACCTTTTGATGGTTTGCAAGAGCATCCTTTTCTAAATCTTTTTTATAAATATATTTATATTATAATTATATAAATTATTGGACTTATTTTTAAAAAAAGGCAGTTTAATGTACGGTAGTCGCAGCGTATAGGAGATGCGCTCTGACGATATTGGATGACGGATGGGACTTGGAATTAGACTGCATCACTCCATGAATTTAAGAAATCTAATTATATATTTCAAATAAGAATGACAATGGAGGAAAATCACCTTATGGTATGGGTGTTTCGGTAATTTTAACTTATTTATGTATTTATTGAAAGGGGGCGGCGGGGGATAAGATCCTGGCATCTAGGCGTGCCGGGTTGCCACGTGGAAGGGGCTGGTCTGTGAGACCGTGCCGGCAACCCGGCTCACGACTTCCTCATGCTTAATGCCACCCTGTTCTTGAGCGCGAAGATCCACATCTGGGGCCCGATGGATTTTTTTTTTTAATTGTTTTTTTAGTTGGTGCTTGAACTCCGATTAAAGCTGGGGGACAGAAGGACGCGACGAGCACACCAAATCATTTTGCTGTACCACGTAATCAAAATGAAAGAGGAAAAGACGGATCTCTGATAAATTTTATTGGATATCATATGAAAATATTTCCAGGAACATTTTTGAACTTAGATGCATATTTGCTCCCCCTACCGTCCATTGAGCCTATTGGCATCCACGGCCGCGTAAAGATAGCGCATGTATATAGTAATAATCACAGATTACAAAATAAATATTTTTTTTAAAAAAAAATAAATAAAAAATTATTTTATATATTTATTTATAAAAAAATATTTTCTATCAAAATATTTATAAAAAATTAAAAAAATAATATAATATTACCACATCTGGCGCATCTTAAAAGTTCTATGTGGACTCCATATAAATAAAATAATATAAATTGACGTAGCATTATGTTAATAAAAAAATATTGTAGATTAATATACACTATTACATAATTTCTAAAATCAATTTAATAAGATTATTGCTAATAAAAAAAATATAAACTACTATAGGATCAAACTAACCAAAAAAAAATAAAAAGGTTGCATACAAATATTATATGATCCCCGGGATTATGATGAAACTTTGCATGTCTCAATTCTTGTGCTTGTATTGTTTCTCACTCTCAGGCTCTTTTGCCTCTCTAGTTTTCTTTAGTTTTTTCTTTTAATTCCCATTTAGACATTACCCATATTTTTGCTCGGGTGGTTTCTCAAAAAGATATTAAGTTCCACCTAATATATACTAGGTGGGTAAGTTTTGATAACATATAGAATTATTATTCATCAAAGAATATTTATATAAATATTTAATATTAAATTATCTAGAATGAATTATAGCATTGCTATTATTAATCATTTTCTTATGTTTCCTGCTAGTTTGTAATCGCCTAATGGGGGGGCCTCAAGATAGGGCCGCTTGTTCCACCTATAAAACCTCAAGACAAAGACAAAGATTAAACAATTTCAATTGCTTTTTATACATCCAAGGTAGAAAATTATAATTGCATTAAAATTGTAGCATAGAGTTATGACCAACAAATCGCACATCCGATAAATTAATTTGAATGGTAGATATCACGTTATTTTTCATTATAAAATACGGCAAAACTATTAACAACACGCGCACACGCACACAATAAAAAGAATTATTGGATTGAAACCAATATACACAAAATTTTTGAAGAAAAAAATAATATAAAGATACTACATTTTATTCAATAATATAATAATCGAAGATGTTCCTATTTCATTATCATGGGCCATAGCTTTCTTTCTTCCAAGTTTTCTGATCGGACAATTTTGCTCCATGTTTTTTTAACTTGTTTTGGAAAATGCTTTGGCATCCGTTGAGTCCTTCCCAGCCCGGTACGGTCAATCGGATGGCCTGCCCTTGACTCCATGCTTCGGTGGTGAAAGCGGCAGCAAACCTTTCTACCGTTAGCCAACATGTTTTCTTGGCCACCAGTTTACTTGAAAAGAACATTGCCTTTGTTCCTTTAGGTGATACTGTGACCTACAAGATCTTTCCAAGTCTTAGTCAAGGTTGGCAAATAGTTCACACTGAGGATTTAATTAGAGATGAGTGAGAAGAAGAAAAAGGAGGACTTCATACGCAAGGAAAGCTAGCAAATTTTGAGGTGTTAAAAAAAAAAAAAATTATTTTGATAATAACGACACTTCTTTCTTCAAAATATCATTACAACACAATCTAAAATATTGTGGTAATGCTAAATTAAAATTAAAATAACTTGGCTTGTAAATCAACAATGGGAACTCTGAATTTTTGGTGAAATTTATTTATTTATTTATGAGATTATTTATTTCCCCAAAAAGCTTTGCATACATATACATTTCATTCTTGGGATATAATAAGAAGTTAATTGAAAGCCATGGTAAGCTATGGAGTGGCCTAGCCTCCGTGATGCATCTCTTTTTTGTTAACATCTCTTCATATTTAGTACTTGACTTCTTTTACTCTCGTACATAACTTTTTTCCTTAATCAATAAATAGATGGGAAGCTACTTGCTTCCTCCTTTTTCATTCAACAAAAAAAAAGAAAAAAAAAGTGCCCTTAGAATACATTTTGATGCGCCGCAAATTACTAGAAAAAATTTGTTTTGGTTGCTAGCACGGTTTGTCCCGCATCAAATGCTCGGGTCTACCATAAAACAAAAGAAGACTTGTTACCTACTTTCGCACGTATACATGGCTAATGAAACGAACCTTGGAAGGGTTATTTGGATTGTAGCAGTGTTCTCCCTGCACAAAGAAAAGACTTGGAGGTAGAAAAAATTTGTTTTGGTTGCTAGCACGGTCTCTTCCCAAAAAATGCTCGGGTCTACTATAAAACAAAAGAAGACTTCTTACCTACTTTCGCACGTATACATGGCTCATGAAACGAACCTTAGGAGGGTTATTTGGATTGTAGCAGTGTTCTCCCTGCAGAAAGAAAAGACTTGGGGGTCACTTTAGCCTTATCTCCTCAGGACCTTTAGAAAAAGAGAATCCCTGGCCCTTGCACTCAAAGGCATGTGGATCCTTATCCTATCGGCCATGTTATGTTCATTTTCTCTACCCATCCATGAAATATAAAACTAATTAACGATATCCACATCTTTTGTCTTCTATCTCTCCTGCATCATTAACATTCACTGGTTCATATCTTTAGTTAGGCCCACTGCATGCTATCATTATTGAGAGCAGTTTTCATTTGTACCTTACAAGACGAGGATTCTCTGAACCTGCATTCATAACTCTCCCCCTGGTCTCATTGTCTACATATTCTTGTCTCCAAGTGAGGCCTTGGCCTGGTATTCCTCTTGGGAAGTCTTTTTCGAGCTTATTTTATAGTGGTAACGTGGGCATTTGTTTAGTCCCTTTTAAACAATACCATTTATCTTCTTCTTTCTTCTGAAGTCCGTGCAGACAACATTATAATAAAAAAAGAAAATAAATCATTGGAGAATTCGATGTTAATAAAAACATATCTATGGTTAGTTATGTCCAGAGAGCTGATCGGTCCCGACAGTTTGCTGATTAAATATCCACAAGTTTATCAACAACATTGTTAAGATGATTTAAAATCACATACGCCCCTTGTTCTTATAGGAATTGGTATAATTGACTTTATTATTGGAATATAGAAATGAATAAATTAGTGGCTTCTCTTTAGATGAAACATACTCGCCTTCAATTCAACTCACGAGTTAACAAAGAAAATTTATCAACGAACCGATAAAGCATGGATAAACGCAATAAATTTTGTTAGTTAAAATGTTATGAGCCAATTAACACTAGCAATAACCCAACTCGCAAGCTTTAATTAGCTTCTAGTGAAGCCTTGTTTATTTCCTTTATGTTGTGCTTCCCAAAAGACCCGGTGTACTTATATTTAAGTATTTGTACATGTTGGCAAAAGCCAGAGCAAACTTGGGAATTAATAAATTTGGATGGGTGGAAACTTGCAAGTAATGATTTAAGGTCGCTTTTCGATGGGAGTGGGATGAACCTGGCCCTAAGCAACCAACAATGGTGCTGTGGGATCCATGAGGGATGTGACATGCATGTGAACCTCAATCAGCACATCTAATCATGTGACTTTAGAGCTAAGGGACAAGTTCTTTTCTAGAACGCCTTCCAAAGCGAAGACATGGTGGAAAATTAAAAATAATGAGCTTGGGATTAGACTTTATAATATAAGAATTGAAGTGTAGGGAAGCTTTTCCCTCTCATGGTGTTCCCAAAGGAAGGGCTTAAGGGAATGGAAATGATTAATATGGGTGCTATACACCACTCTGAAGCAAATTTATCTTTTTGGTATATGCAGTGTTCTTTTTCTTTTCTTTTCTTTTCTTTCTTTTTTTTTTTTTTTTTTTGGATATGGAAGAGGCCAAAGGCCCAACATAAAAATACAAACAAAATAGAAAACTAGTGATGAAAAAATTGAATTTTTTGAGGTAATATAGCACCTGACGCAAATCTGAAAGAAATAACATGACCTGCTAAAGTATCAACAAGTGATTTGCTTCTCTGAAACCATGGGTAGCCATGAATGAATTTTTACTCCAATAAAAAATTAAGAAAAAAAAGATTTATAATCTCTATGCCATTTAAGACTCTTAATTGCAAATTTGCTAGTGAAACTAGCGAATGCAAGGTTAAGATGGCAAAACTATGCAGACATGTTTATAATTGTGCAATTTTACATGAAGTCCATTCAGAGAATATTTTATGAATGGTCCCCCACTGCTCATGTGGGTCTACTTCAAATAGAATACCTTTTTTCTTTTAGCAAAATATACAGACATTGCCATCCTTCTTGAGGAAGGCCTAAGCCATAGCTTTTTTATGACATACCATCTTCTCTAATCATTTTCAATAGACTAGATAATGGTATCGGAGGATTCCATACCACTAATATGAGTGAATTATATTAATATGAAGAGTTAGAGAAGAGAAGAGGTCCAGATGACCTCATGCCATCTTTCTTAGCTGCATTAATTTAAATTATATTATAGCAACTAGTTTTGAGTTCGTGCACCGTGCATGAATTTTAGATCAGATCATATTTAAAAAAATTATATATAAATAATAAAATAATATTTATTTTATTTTATATTTTCAACTATATTAAAAAAAATTATATATAAATAATAAAAAAAATTATATATAAATAATAAAATAATATTTATTTTATTTTATATTTTCAACTATCTATATAAATATATTTTAATTATAAAAATATAATAATATTATATAATAATAATATAATTTAATTTATATAAATAATATTTAATATAGTTTTTTATTAATTCAAGATCTGAATTTAATGCTGAAAGGATTGTTAGGTAGGAGGACATGTGGTATAGAAAAAATAACTTATGTGGATAATTTTAAATACTAATTTTTTTTAAATTTTTATTTTATAATATATATATTAAATTAGATTGTTTTAAGAATTTAAAAACTCTAATGAAAGGCAGAAGGTTAAAGATGGCGGTGCCAATAATTTAAAGTAAGATGGCAATATTCTCCTAGAAAAAGAGGAGGTGAAGGGTACAAAACTTGGCAGCCGTTTGGCAATTGGCATGACCTACGTGCCCTCCGGAACACCACACGGAAACACCCGCCTTCCATCAAAAAAAAAAAAAAAAAAAAAACACCGAACCCTTCCCCGAAATGAGCACCGTTGGATCACCTGGAACACAGATCTCAAAGCACTCTGTATGATTAAAGAATAAATTTTGTGCAAGTTATTTCGGATTATGGAGGTTTCTGAAAACTTGCTTTCAGAAACTTAAACGAAATAGTTTTATAAAAAAACAACGCAGATTTAAAAAAAATGTTTGCATAATTTTTAAATATATGCTGCACGTTTTTTTTTTTTTTTTGAAAATTTTAGACCAAGAGCGTGGGCAAATACAATAATCGGATGGTGACGGGAATATTCCTATGTAATTGCAAAAAATGATGCATTGTTGAAAAATGTAGTATTTAAATTATTAACTATATTTTTAAATAATTACTTTCTAAAATTATTTCTCAGATTTGGGAAAAGAAAGGAACATATCTTTAAAAGAATTACTTTTATCAAAGGATATACCTTCCCAGTTCAAACCATGTTACCGAACTGAGTCTAAAAACAAAATTGGGAAAAAAAAATCCTCAACCGATTTACATTAATGAAGAAAATCTTAAGGCATCAAATACATATGAATATTTAATACGATCCTAAATTTGAGGAGGGACCAAAGGAAAATTATTCAGCTGACGAGGACATAATTGAAGCTACACCATACTTCCACCAGAGCCAATACAAGAGGCCCAATCATGTTTCGTCCAACATGTTTGCAGAAGTACCAAACCAACAGCTAGGCAAGATTAATTTGTTGGAAGAGCACTTGAAGAATTTCTGATATAATTTAAAAAATTAAATAAAATTAATAAAAAATTATTATAGAAAAATTATAAATAATTTATAAAATATCAAGAAATAAAAAGTGATCAAATCCAAAAGCGTGCAAGGTATTATTCTATGACATATTTTTGTCCGTAATATAGAAAAAATTAAAAAAATTATCTTAAGATACGGTCAAAATTCTTCATTTACGAGCACGATCATTAAAAAAATTGATAAAGATGCTTTCAGCATCCAGAAAGATGATCATAAAATAATAAGATTTAAAAAAAAAAAATCAAAAGAAAGAGGGAGGGACGTTTATATAGGATCTATCAAATCATATCTCATGTAGCCATCCAATATTTAGACTTTTATTGCCTTTAATAAAGGGCTCAATGGTTAAAAAATAAAAATAAAATTAAATACATATAACCCTTTGAATTTTTACTAATCCATTAAGATCCATAATCAAAAGTCCAATAGTTAGAAATTAAAAACATGAAAAGAGATTAATAGCACCATAAATATTTAAATGATAAAATTAAAAGACAAGATTAAAATGCTTAAAGAAAAATTTTAGAAAAAAATTAAATTTTTTTTATTTTGGATTCACTCCAACGTGATTTCCTTCAAAGAGCATTATTATTTATTTACACTCATCGAATCTCCCTTTTTAACAATATTACAACATCTTGATTAGAAGTCTGTGGGCAATTCCAGCAAGCTGAAGACAACAACCTCATGACAAGGGGAGTAAGGTATGCGTTATACACGAGCATCAGCTCTTCCGTCCAATTTTACCAGCTTTGAGGTGAATGATAAACAAATGCAAGTTCTACGATGCATAACTGCGTAGCATGAAAAGCTCAGCTTTCTCTCTGTAAAACAATTTTTTCCTGGGTGGTGGTCAAAATATAAAACAAGTTTTCTCAACAATATGACAACATACACAAGGCCCAGATATTCAGAGTCAGTTCTTTATCATATGGAAGGAACTTCGCTGGGCTTTCTTGCCATCTTAAAGTAATAGGCATAGGCATTTCCTCAACGGGAGAAATAATAGGCCTTTCTTCTTCAGTACGCGAGGTTTTGATTCATACTTTAGTTCCTTCAGCTCGCCTAAATTCCCCTTTTCTCAGCCTGTATTAGTTTACCATTCTCCATGGATAGCCGTAAAATGGAACCAAACAACCAAACTTCTTAATTCCATGAAGCTTTCCGGAATACAGGAATCCATAAGGTTTCAAATTTTAGTCATCCACTTGGATGCCAGCTGCTGTCAAAACATATAAAAAACACATGGTTAGTCATTAAGCAATACTTCTCAGGTTTGATGTACAACATACTAGCATGTACTTTACAGCATATCTTAACAGATCACATGGACTTCATAAATAAATCTGAAATTTCCCTTGATCAATGATTGCGAATTCTTCTACCTCACAAGCTGCTCCATGTTTTCTGATGTAATATACTGAAATCTGTGGGGCACGAATATGTGTTTTTAGGTCACAATATGCATATCATATATCAGCTATAGACTACTGTTGTTGACATCATTGGACCTCTCCCACTTTCAATTATGAGAATCAGATGCCACCTAGCACCCAAGTCACTCTCAAGGCAGCCTAGAATTGGTTTGCTATATTTAAAGTCCAAGATTTGAATGAAGTTTAAATCACCAAGGAATTGTATAAAATGAAACAAGCATCAAACAGGACAGTCACTAATCCACTAAACCAGTTAACCAAGCATATGATCTGAGGAACATATAGAAGATTGAAATCAGTTTCATGGAAGTGACAATCTAAAGGTTAACTTGACATGGAAGGAGATGAGGGAGGACTCTCATTAAAGTTTAACTGCTTAAATTAAGTCTCCTCAGTTGGCATAATCAGTAATACTAGTGAAAAATCATAACCGACATGAGTCAAAATTCTGCTAATGTGCAGCTACAGGAGGTTTGGATCTTCTTTTGCTTTATTCAAGCTCATGGAATATACATATGAAAATAGAAACAATTCTGATATATTTCTAAGATTGTAATGCAAATGTTTTGCTGCGTGTGTTGTGCAGCTATGTGGCCGCAGAAGCACCTTCCTGAATAATCACATGCTTTGCACATGCCAAGATACTATAACAAACAAATGAAATTGAAAACAGCAGCAGAAATTGCTTCAGCTGAAAATTGTACAAACTGCACAACTCCAGACTTGACACTTTAGTTCAATTTGATATGGGCAAGCACCAATAACAAATGAAGTCAATTAACAGACAAATACAAATATTGCAATATAACCATAAATATTAGCTATATGAATCCTATGACATGTCATCATGATCGGTTCCAATCATGGCTAATTTAATTTAAGTGAAAAAACAACTGTAATTTTTTAACTCGCATTCAAAAAATCTTCTTTGCTCTTCCACCATTTTAACTGATCCATTACCTGAATTTGAGACCCTTCTTCATGAGGGCTGGCTGTGCCTGATGCTGCATATGTATAGAGCACATTATGTGTCTTTCCCTTGCTTTATTCCATATCATCATGCATTGTTTTCTTACTGCAGTATGTGATGATGACTAGATTCTTCTATTTAAGTGTTCATGAAGCTATGCCATTCAATTAGGACAACACATATATTAAGCGAAGAAATGAAACTGTTACTTACAGTGTTGCATGGACAAGGATATGAGATTTGGATTTGGATGCATAGCCGAGTGTCCGTCTTGCAGGAGAGTAAAAAGTGATTTGGGAATATATACAATAAAATTATAATCTTAACTAAATTATACATTATATTTATACCATGGATACTGTATGTTTAAAAATTAAAAATAAACAATAAGGAGATATAATTTATAAAAGTCTTTCAGTAAATGTGCTTCTCATTCAAACTTCTCAGTTATTTCAATACCTACATCCTTGGCCAATCACTAAGAAGAATGAATACTCACTTCAAACATGAAGGGTCAAATTCATTGTTGGTAGAGTTCAACTCTCCACCAATATTTGAAAGTGGCAACTCTAAAACTTCATGAGTATCGAGGTATCTAATACATATTCGAGATGGGTTTCTAGGGCCGAATGATTGTCGAGGTAACCTTGGTTAATTAACCAGTAGTAAAATATTTCAAATTATATTCAAGATCAGTATCAAGATTACAATGATACTACATATGAACGGTGGTGACTATTTTTATGGGTAATTTAATAGAGTCCAAGTAACAGCAATTTTTCTTTCTTTCTTCTTTCTTTTTTGTTTTCTGCATGCCTGTGGAGTGGGCTAAGAAAATCAACTTTTAACTTTACTGAGAAAACATTGATCAATGAAGCTTGGCTAATAAACAATAAGTATGTTTATAAAATTTTTAAAATGCAGATTAAACAAAGAACAAAATCAAAATTTACAAGCCAAAAACAATGATGTTGTTATAAAAACCAATTACATTCTAAAATTCACGTGTCTGAGTAGTTGATACCATGCAACTCAAATTTTTTGAATAAATACTATAATATTTTGTTTTTGTTAGCATTTTATAACTCCTTGATCCATAAATTATTGTATAAGAATTTAATGTAGGCATATATTAAGTATAAGATAGAATGGAATATTATTTGTGAATTAGACATTGTGCTAAAAGCGATAATGCAAAACATTTTTGATTACTTGTCTATTTTACTTGATATATTTCTAAAAACACAAACAAGGCATCAAGCAAGTTTATACGTTCAGTACTTGTGCTTTGCAATATTTTCTCCTTAATTTTTACATAAGGGAAGCAGTAGGCCTTTGCCTCTACACAATAATACTGATCACTCTCCTCGCTTATGCTCACTTAACTTTACCAATAGAACTTCTCTATCAAGGAAAGAAAGGATAAAAGGCATCAACTACACACCTTTGTTTTTCTAACAACATCTCTACACCTCAAGGCCAGAAAATACCTTGCCGGGGTAACACAAGACCTACCATGGATTCTTCTTTTGATCTTGCTAGAATCTTCTTATTATTAGCTTTTCATTCTAGGATGGAAGATGACTTTAGTAAAGATTACGACAAAGCAGAAGAATGTGCTAGTGACGGTGTGAATTCATAAGAGCATAAGGGTAAAACTCAGATCCATAAGACTGTCGCATAAAACTTCATCTTCCTCCATAACTGAGAAATTGCTAACAAAAGCAACCTTTGCTACCTCCAGTTGGTAAGTCAACCACAACATAAACTATTTCACTATAGAATGCTAACTTTAATAATCTGAAACTCCTCCTTTTATGTGTATCATTTGACTTGCAATTAAATCCTTCCAAGTACGTGCCAAAACTCCTACTACTGTCATATACCCAAGAACTATCAACAGCAAACCATCATTGTTCGGGCATTGGGAATGTCTTCATAAGAGCATGCTAAGCTGACTCAACACTTACCTGACCCAATATACGAGAGTAGAACTTCCACCAATCAATCACAAGGAGTAATTTTTGCCAATTAGTTAAGTTGTTGCTCCAGGCAGTCTTTAATCCAGATTCTGGAAAAACTCAAGAGATAGATAACATTGTTCATGGGTTCTACATTATACATACCAACTATTTTATATTACAAGTGCAGATGCAAATTAAATCATAAAACATTACAAGATTAGGACAACAACATGATATTTTTAAAGAATATTTCGAGAAAGCTTTGTCCCCAAGCACCAAAAATAAAAGATATTCTAACATGATTAAATTGTTCCAACTCAGTAGTAACACGTTCAATAAAAGACAAAAGCTAATAACCACCAAGCCTCAATACCTCAAAAATTTTCTGGACTGTCATCTAGTTGTTTCTCATCTTCAATATCCACCTCCAAAATTTCCTAACCAAATCAACTTCATGTCATTGCTATCTTCAACATGTCAGTTTTGTACACGCACTGTATAACGACTAACTTACCGGGATCCTATTCTTGAGATAATTACCAAGCCGTGCTAGGACTGTAGCTCGCTGATGCCAAAACCGACCTTTAAGTCTAAGCTTAACAAAGGGACCATCTAATTCAGCAAGATCAACTTCACCTAAAAAAGATTTTTATAGTCACATCAATAGAACACGTAAATGGTGAAGAACACGCTAAATGTAAACTACCAGGTTACCTGTCATGCCGACTGAGGAATCAAATATCTGTGCAAACTGAACATGAAAAGCACACAATTAGCCTCGGAAAGATCATAGTTATTGAGATTGATGAAACAAATAGATGACCAACACGCTGCAAAAGATAGAAACAAACGGAGCAGCATAGAATATCCAGATCCAATATTACATCGAACCTCAAATTCCTACCGTAAACTGCTTTTTCTCTTTAATATGTTCCTTCTGTTGGTTAAATTAAAAGGCGCCGAGCCCTTTCATGCATGCAAGTTGACCGTAAAACTTAACCAAACCATGCAATTGAGGTCATTATTACTGATTCATAAAATTACAGGTAAATAGGGATTGTCATACAAAAGATCGTTCTTTAAGCCAAAAATATATATAAAAAAAAAAAAAAAAAGAGCTACGTGCCTCTGATCTTGCGTCGATTAGGACCTGGCGGATGTTGTCCTCGGTTAAATCTAGGGGAGGAAGAGCTGCAGTAATCGTTGGGGAGCGCGATCCCCGGGGAAGCGCCTCGAGTCTCCGAGACCGAAAGCTTCGGCTTTTTAGGCTAAGGTTTTGGAAATGGGGGATTTTGGAGAGGTTAGAATCGGAGCGGTGATAAGGGAGAAGGACGGGACGGGGCAGGCTCGTAGGGTGGACTCGCAAGGCCATGTTTGTTTAATTTTTGAAGGTGGAGGGACGGAAGCAGAGACCCCAAGTCTCTTTGGGATCATTATCTTCTTATCTTGTTCGTTGCCTGTTTCCGGTTTTTCTTTACTTTTCCCTTTTTCACTCTCTCTCTTTTCTTTTCCCTTTTCACTCGCTCTCTCTCTCTCTCTCTCTTCCGTCTTTTTTCTTTTTTTTTTTTGTTGTGTGTGCGTGCGTGTGTTGGGTCCTCGAGGTAAATTGGCTGGTAAAAATTATACCGTGCACCATGCTAATCAAACCATCTCATTCATCATTCATGCATTTCGATAGTTGATCTATGAGAATGAGACCGTATGTTTGGCATAGTGTATGACCGCATTGATGCATGTAGTGTAGAATATAATATGCCGTTAGTTAGGGGGGCACCAAACCCTATCAAACAAGGAGCTGATACCAGTTCTGGTCTGACGATATAACATTCCTGATCCTTGATGGATCAAATCAGGATACATAAAGCCAATATTTTATAGGTTGCACGAGATGCAAGTTATTTGATGATTTTGATACTACACGATTTAGCTTGATTGATATGATCGGACCAGCGTCTTTCTATATATATATATATATAGGATGAAATATTATCACCGCCTTACCAAAACTTGCTAAACGAAAGAGGGCCTGCTTTCTTTCTCGTTCTTGTTAGCAGCCTCCCATTATTTACCATGTAAAGCTTCCAAAAATTGATGATGACCTCCAAACTTGAACCATGCAGTAATGAGGACCAATGTGTATTTTCAATACCTGATTGTTCATCATCGGTGACGGTGACAAGAACAATAGTTGGATGCCCCTTGCAGAAAACAAAACCATAGTTTAATAAATGATTGTGGCTAAATTTAAAAAAAAGGAGAATGAATCATTTAGTTATTGGTATCATGAACAACTAAACAATATGATCATCTATGTATGACAACCATTCCACATGGTTATTGGTGATCAACGCCGATATATTGAAGTGTTGCAAAAATTATGGGACAAGCACATGTAGAAAGATACAGGGAGGTGCAAATTAAAATATAATATATACATTATATGAGGAATATTTTGCAAGTATGAACAACAAACCACCAAGAAGGCTGGTCCTTATTATAAGTTTTCCACCAATTCATACATAAGCCTCTACCAAAAAAAGTTCATGCATAAGCAAGGTGAAGGAGATGCAAATTACGGATTGCAACATCCAACTTGCTCGAGCAAGAGAGGATGGTAATTGGAAATAACCTAGTTATTAAGAAGAGCTGAAATTGGAAGAACATTAGAGTTAGGGTTAATTAGTCTCTATATTTAATGGCTAGGAGCAATATTTATAAAGTTTTATTAAAAAATAAGATGAAAATACGAGAGGCAAACGGTAAAATGGTAATTTTATAAGATGTTGTTTCATTTATTTATTTTTTATTATTCAAATTAAAGGTGCAAATAAGCTTCAGCTTAACTTAGATCCAAATTCGATTTAACTCGGCTATTATCAAACTCCAGTAAAACTAATTAGGCCCTAACAGCTTAAATAATTTTTTGAGTTAAACTCGAAAAAAAAATTACAAGCTTAATTAAGTATATATTTTTAATCATATTATATTATATTTATAATATACACTATTATTCTAATATTTTAAATATGATGTAATTTTATATTATATTTTAATCATATTTTTTGAATTATGGTCAAAACTTGAGCTCGAGTGTTTGGTTGATATTTGAATCTAGTCGAGTTAATGAATAATAATAATAATAATAATAATAATATTATTATTATTATTGATCGAATCTATTTATATATATTAAAATAAAAATTTTTATCTTCGTCTATCATGTACCATCCTTCTATACATATCCTCTCTTTGCAAGGAGAGCTTCTTTAATTAAACACCATCGTGAAAAATGATAACTCACATCCAAAACATCGCCAATTTTAAACCCTTCCTCTTGCGAGCCTCTTTTCTTCCCCATGCTAGACAAAGAATCCAACTCTTCGACCATCCTTCATCGACGATGAAACGAATATGCCTTACAAACCAATCAAAATATGTATTTTGATAAATTATTTTTTTATTTTTTAGACTCATATAATGATATTTTAAATTAATAAAGATATTTATTTTATCATACACTACTACAAAAAAGAGCTATAGTAGCGGTTCGTAACCGCTGTCGTAGCCCAAAAAATCACTATCATAGGCTATGGCGGTGGTTTTCTAACCGCTGCTATTGTGGCCATCGCCGTAGCTCTATGACAGCGGTTGTTGCAGCGATTATTAGAACCACTGCCATAGATAGCCTATTGCAATGGTTTATAAACCACTGCAATAGATCGACCTATGGCAGCAATTATATAACCGCTGCCATAGGTTATCTATAGCAGCGATTACATAACCGTTGCTATAGATAATCTATAGCAACGATTTCTTAACTGCTGCCATAGGTCTAATACAGCGGTTGACACTATTTGCATCAGGGACCTATGGCAGCGGTTGGCATGGATATGACAGCGGTTATAAAATCACTACCGTAGATCTTGAATAATTAAAAAAATAAAATTTTTATTTTTTTATATATTTTATCTGATAAATATAGATATATAACATAAGAAAATATAATAAACACAAAAATTATTCTAAAATACTAAAATTTTATTATCGAATAAAATTTATTATAATATTTTTTTAAAAAAATAAAATACATTAAAAGTCTCCTAAATCTACATCATCGTCGTCGTCGTCGTTGGGAGCCAAAGAGAGCTGGAGCTCGGAGCCGAGCCAAAGCTGGAGCTAAGAATGCTGGAAGGCCAACATATCCTCGAAGCCCATGACTTCCAAAATGCATGCTGAGCATCGACATCATGTCTATTATGATGCCCTCTAAATGAGATGCACGCTCCTCAGCCCGATCTACCTGCGTCGCAGCATGATCTATCCGTGCCAATGCCTCCTCAAGCTCCTCCCGACTGACGACATTGAAAGTCTATGAGGAGACGCTCATCTCGGATCAGTAGCTCATCGGTGTATGTCCGGACCTGCATTGGATCCTCCCAGAGTGCTCAGGCCTCAAGACCTGAGACAGATGGTCATGGGGCCTAGAGGTATCCGAGCCCTCGCTCACGAGCACATCTAACTGATCCAGTAATTATAAATTAAAATAAAATTTTATAAAAAATACTATAATACTAATCATATATACTAATATATTTAATACTTACAAAAATACGCCCGATCGCGGCGTTCATTGGCCTACCCGTCTTGTCCGTGCGGCTGGATCGGAAGATCTCGCTACGGTTGGGCATCACTCCATCTCTCATCAGCTATAATAAAGAATAAATTTATCAGAAAGATGATAAAAAATATGAATTTAATTTATCTAGTAAGATTTAGAATTAATTACCTCTCTATGCACACGACTGGCCATAGACTCGCGGCCTAGAGTGTGCGTATACTCCTGGACTGCACGATTCTTCTGGTTCTGACGGAAGGATAGCCTAACAAGTATTCAAATAAATAATAAATATTTAAAAAATATTTAAATAAAATTTTAAGCATATTAAAAAATTTAAAAGTTAAAAATTTTACCTCGAACTTTTGGCTCCTCCAGTGTCTAACCATCCTCTCCCACTGACTCGGAGGACAGTCCTATATCCAGAAAATAAGCTCCTTCAGAGTGTCTCATCGGATGCTCGAGCCATCCTCTATGGAGCTTGACCTTGTAACCCTGGTACAACTTCCCCGATCTTCTTCGATCGGGCATCTCGAGCCCTCTCATGATCGAAAAAGTTCGTACCTCCTCTGTACAAATTTATCAAAAATTCAGTTATAAAATTATTCTAATCAAACATATATAGTGTAAACATATAAAATGCATAAATATAACTAAGATGCGCATACTTACCCATATCTCCTTCCATACCCGATCTCTGATGGTAGCATCCATCAAACGTCAGTCTCTGGGCTCTATGAGAATGATGTCCGACCACCTCACAAGTACTTCAAAAAAAGAATGCATCTTCCATGCGGTCTTTCCTACCGACTATTCCTTCATATCATACTACACCATCACCTGATGCTAGCGGTTCCACACGTGTGCCATACGTGTGGGACCACGAAATATCCGACTGGATGATGCACCTATAATGTAAATACATTATGCAAATATATAAGTATACAAATACTATATAAAAAATAAAATTATGTTAATATAATAAAAATGTACACTCAGATGCATCTTAATTATTAATATTTAAGATTATGATGAACTTCATAAATTAGGGCTATGGTTGTAGGGTTATAATGAGATCATATTAGTGAGATCTAAAATCTTAAAATCATATTTTTAAATATTTTTGATCGATGGAATATTGAGTAGGGGATCAATATTTTCAATAAGACTGGCACATCTTATGTATGCTCGATGGAGAGAATGATTGATCTCACAATCTCTTATGTATGACATTAATATAAGGATGTGGGTGCTCATTAGAGAATGAGTTTACTGAATTGATCCAATTTGAGAATATCTAATGAAGTCTTATCTACATGTCAATAGATGGTTCTCATAATGGAAGTTGTGCATATGTAATCTTTTGACCTGAGACTACTATAAAATCTTGTATGCATGAATCCATATTTTGGTTCATACTCATTCATGACTTAGTCATGTATGAAATATTCTGGATATAATGGATTGCATATAGAGGTTATAAATAGGTCAACATGAAATCGATCACTCATAGTAAGAGAAGATTGCATCCTACTTGCTTCAATCGAATGATGATTTAGAAAGACTTTGATCAAAGCATGATAAAAATTAAAAATACTTTTTAATATTTTATTAATCGAATCATCATCATAAGATTGAAAGAAATATGAATATGATATTAGGAATTTGATATATTTTTTATATCTAAAGTTATATTCGGGATACAAGGTGATCGTAGGATCTTATTGAATGATAACTTTTTACTAAAAGGATATTTTTGATATTTTGATCAAAATTTCATATCTTTCTGTATAGACATGATACATTGCTAGACATCAATCTTATCTTATGGGTTCGATCAAATTAAAGAGTTTAATTTGATCATCAATTAGAAAGTGTTCTAATTAATCGAATTAGATCAGCTTAATTTGACCTAAATCGATTTGGTTGAGTTCTAACGAAATTAGATCAAATCACATCCGGACCCACTACTAGCTAGATGTGGAATCCAATAGGTCACACATAAAGAAAATTGATCAAGGGTCTAATTGGATTAGATCATGTTTGCAAGATGAACATGATAGCATATGTTATAAATCCTAGCACCTAGATTCAAATCAGATTCGAATCAGGTTCCAATTTGGATTAATTTAGATCCAATTTGAGCCAAATCAGATTTGGTCTTGAATTGGGTGTAGCCTAGGCTTATTGGGCTTGCAATTGGGTGCCGATATCAGGGTCCCATGTGCCAGAGAGTCTCTCTATTGGTGCATGAGTTTTTATTTATGCGCTTAAAGTGTTTTGGCGCATGAAGACTCTTGGCGCCATTCCTTATGTCCTTATCCAATTTTTTCTCACGTAAATTTTATATATGGCATGGACTTCAGATGGGAGGTGCAGAAGAGTCCTTCTATGGTTAAATACCTCTGTAAATAAATCTAAAATTTGGATGACATAAGGAACCTTGCCGCCCCTAGTTTGTTGGCACCCCTTGGACCAAGTCAAAGGCCCTTTGGCCTTTGACTTTTCCATGCTTTATCTCCACGCCCCCTTGGTGTGCGGCCTTTGACTTTTCCATGCTTTATCTCCATGCCCCCCTGTTGTTTGGCACACCAATTTATGGCCATCTCATTTGATCTAATCTCTTGGATTTTGGCACCATCTAAATGAAGTATTGCATTTCTTTGGAGAAACTATGTAGAATTAGTCCGAAGAATCCTTCTGCTTTAAGACATCTTTTCGAAATAATTCTACGTAACTCCACATAGTGCAAAAATTAGAAAGGGGTGTGACATGCTGAGTAGGTGTGAGATATGCCCAGGGAATGGGTGTGAGAAATTCAAGGAGATACCCCTACATACATTATAAATAGGGATGCACTCCAGGAGTCCAAGGCATCGAAAAACTCTTCCTTCTTTCTTACATACTCTTCCTAATTATCCAATTTCTCTCTTCCTTCTCTTGTTAAGACAAAATCTTATTAAAGAACAAAAGGTTTGCTTTAGGACAAGAGCTTAGGAAGAGAGTAAAGGAAGACAAGGAGAATAGAAAGTAAGGAAAGGGTAGGCCAGAAGGATGACAGCAAAAGCTAAGGAAAGGTTCTACCCAAATAAATTAAAGTTCTTATTATAAAAAATTTAATTAAAATAAAATTAGAGATGCTAGTGGCTTGATCAAGTCTCTGTATGGATCAACGTTGGAGGATAAATACGTTGGGCACCTGGTGGAAATCTCCTAACGGACTGCTGCAGACGATCAGAATCAAGTTAGGAGTTTAACGATCAGAGGTATATTCCAATAACCTAATTTATGTTATAAATACATATTATATGATTTAAATTCTAATAAGATGGTTCTAGGATTCGAGTTTGATTTTATGATTTCATATAATTTACTTTGAAATCCATGCTTCTGCCTCGTACACCAAACCCAATAGTGGCATCAGAGCAAACCTTATTAGGTTAAATCATATGTTGTTATGCTTATAGTTTAATAGCAATTTGTAAATATGATATGATCATATTTGATATGATTAGCATGTTATTAATATGATGTGATTATATTTAATTAATTATAATTAAATTATGATGTATATCATTCTTTAAGATTGTCCTGACAAAGTGGCAAATATCTACTATGTGATGATAGTTATCCTAGAAAGATATTACATGCTAATATATTTTATATATCATGATTGATATAATCAATTCATGTGTATTGTTTGA
The DNA here is from genome assembly GCA_006176705.1 of Cocos nucifera. Taxonomy (NCBI): domain Eukaryota; kingdom Viridiplantae; phylum Streptophyta; class Magnoliopsida; order Arecales; family Arecaceae; genus Cocos; species Cocos nucifera. The sequence continues at coordinate 369,777 of QRFJ01000429.1, forward strand.
TTAAAATTAGAATGTGCATAGAGACCAATTAAAGTTCTTCATAAACTTATATTAAGTTATAGTGTAATTAACCGATAGTAGAACCAATCTTGATGTCTAATTGATCGATCGGTGTCTAGAAAAGTGGTTTATAATTAGTAAAAAAAATATAATTTTTAATTAATTTTATTATCTGATCTGATCAATTTATTGATGTCTAAGAAAAGCAATGGAGGGATCCCCACCTCTTTTCCACTTATCTGATTGATTAGATTAATTTAATTCTTGATTATGATGTTTAGTATTATATTCACTACATTAAGGTCTTCCTTCATACTCGTTCATTATTATGTCACGAACCATATTAGATTTATTGTGCAACCACAAGACCTATTATGGGGATTGATGTAATATTATTTTAGTGCATTGAGATGCTTACAGCATTTTGGGTATACTGCTTTATTATGTAACCATAAGAACAGTTATATTCCATTTTTTGACTATATAGAAATGAAGGATCCTACTTAATTAAAATATTATAGTTTGTTGTGCTAACATAAGGCTATTAATATTTTAGAGATCAGGAATATTTTAAAAATTGCATGAGATGCAATTGAAAAAAAATTTCTACCTTTAAACTTATAAAAGATTTGTTATGCAACCATAAGATCTTTTATAAGAAATTAGGATCTTAATCTCACTAAGAAAATCAATTAAGATTTTTTGATTATCATAGTAGAGGATTATAATTTTTGATAAAATAGTGAAAGACATGATTAAATTAAAATCCTAATTTAATTATGTATGTCATCATGAGTTATTTGCTTATGTAATATTCTTTATTATATAGATTAAATGGTTTTTTCACTTTCATTATGTGGTATATTGGACTCAAATAAATTGACCAATCCTAATTATGTGGATTGGTTGAGAAATTTAAAAATAGTACTCAGTCAAGAGAAACTCTCCTATATTCTTGATGCCCCTGACCCTGAGCCATTAAAGAAAGATGCCATAGAGAAAGAAAAGTCCACATACAAGATGTGGTAAAATGATTCTCTTACTATCAAGTGCATCATACTTACCTCAATAAGTAATGAATTATAGAGGTAGCATGATGGTATGGATACTCAATCTATATTGCTCAATTTAAAAGAGCTTTATGGAAAATAGAGTAGGACTGCTAGATATGAGATATCTAACCAGTTATTACATGCTAGAATGGCAGAGGGTTCATCCATGCAACTTTATGTGTTGATAGTAATTGATCTGATCACTCAATTAAGTCAATTAGATTTTATCATGGATGGGGAGTTAAGTCAGGATCTAATCCTGCAATCATTTTTAGAATTATTTTCTTAGTTTCATCGTGAACTATCATATGAATAAACAAAATACTTTCTTGCCTGAGCTATTAAATATGCTCAAAATAGTAGAAAGCCATATCAAGAAAGATAAGGCTCCTCTTCTTCTTGTGGAATGGGATCTCCAAGAAGAAGGCAGGCAAAAAGAGTTCTAAGAAGAGGCTGAATCCTAAACATGGCATAAATAAGAAGAAGGGGAAAGAAGGCCTTCCAAACAAGATGACCTGTTTTCACTGCGGCAAAGGTAGGTCATTGGAAGAGGAATTGCAAGGCTTACCTTGCAACTGTGAAGAACTGGATGCAAATAATGCACCAAAAGGTATGTATGAGATACATACAATATTATCATTAAATTCTTTCATTTCAAACTCTTGGGTATTGGATACCGGCTGTAGTTTTTCATATCTGCAAATCTTTGCAGGGGTTTGCAGAAAATTAGGAGTTTGAAGAAAGGATGACTTTGAGCTCTATGGCGGTACTGGAAGGAGAGTCTATCCAAGCACGGAAGCTGTAGGGACAAATATTATTAAAGTTACCTTATGGAAAGATCTTAGAGCTTGACAAATTATTATTATATGCCTAAGATCATTAGAAATATTATATCTATACCTTGTTATTAAAATAAGGTTATAATCTTGATGTAACGAGCGAATGGTTACTCGATCAAATATTCTAATAAAATAATATGCTATGGCATTTTTCACAATGGTCTATTGACTCTATGTATGGATGATAATATATTTCATGTTGATGAAAATAAAAATGTATAAGAGAGAAGACATAAATAATACTTTACTTTGGCATTGTCGACTTAGGATCATATTAGTGAGACTAGGACTAACAAGTTATACAAAGAAAAATTCTTTGATCCTTATGATTATGAATCATTAGAAACTTATGAATCATGTCCCATAGGAAAAATGACCAAGACTTCATTTAGTGGACATAGAGAAAGGACAAGTGAGTTATTAGAACTTGTACATACAGATGTATATGATCCTATGATAACTCAGAGCTAGAGGAGGATACTCTTATTTTATAATATTTACTGATGATTTATCTAGATTTGGATACGTGTATCTTATGAAACATAAATCCGAAGTCTTTGATAAATTCAAAGAGTATCAAAGTATGATCGAGAAATAAACTGGAAAGAGTATAAAAATCCTTTGATCTGATTAAGGAGGAGAATACTTATCTTAGTGAGTTTTCTAGACTATCTTAAAGTTAAAGAGATTCTCTCTGAATGGACACCTTCTTATACACCATAAGTTAAATGGTGTAGTTGAAAAAAAAAATCATACCTTATTAGATATGGTATGGTCCATGATGTGCTTCACTGAGTTACCTATTTTCTTCTGGGGTCATGCTCTGGAGACTGCAATTATACATCTTGAATAGAGTATCCTTTCTAAAGTTCTGTATCTAGTACTCCATATGACATATGGAGAAGGTAAGAAACCTAATCTTAAGTATCTTAAGATATGGGGATTGTCCAGCTTATGTCAAAAAAAATTTTAGAGATAAGCTAGATGCTAAAGCAGATAGATATTTATTTATAGGATATCTTAGAAATAGTATAGGATATCTATTCTATCACTCTACTGAATAAAAAATGTTTATAAGTAGGCATGCTACTTTGATGGAGAAAGAGTTTATCTTAAAAAGGGATGGTGGAAGAAACATTGAACTTAGTGAAGTTCAAAAAAAAAAAATTTTTTTTCAACCAAGTGAACATATAGATAGGAAAGAATCAGAACACACAACTCCTATTCGAATGTCTGATAAAGTACGACATGCACCTATGAAGTATGGACTCATTATTGAAAATAATGAAGTCCAAATCATTGAGAATGATAAATCTCTGACCTATATGGAAGTTATCATGAGTAGAGACTTAGACAAATTGCATGCTACCATGCAATCCGAAATGAACTCCATATATGCCAACAAAGTATGGACTTTGGTGGATACACTAAAGGATGTGAACCCTATTGGATGCAGATGGGTCTATAAGAAAAAGATTGGAGTAGATGGCTAAGTTAAAATCTATAAAACTAGATTAGTGGCTAAAGATTTTAGAAAAAAATAGGGAATAGATTATGATGAAATATTTTCACATGTTGCCTGCTCAAATCTATTCGGATTATGCTTGCCATAGCAGCATACTATGATTATGAAATATGATAAATAGATATGAAGACCACCTTCCTTAATGATTTCATTAAGGAGGAGGTCTACATGTCACAGTCAGAGAGAATTATCTCAAGTGAGAGACCAAATCAGGTATGCAAGCTTAAAAGATCCATTTATGAATTAAAGCAAGCTTCAAGGAGTTGGAACATCTGCTTTGATGTTATAGTCAAAGAGTTTAGCTTCATCAAGAATGTGGATAAATCATGTATGTACAAGAAGACTAGAGGAAGTGCCATTGTTTTCTTGATTTTGTATGTAGATTACATACTCCTCATTGGGAATGATGTTCTAATGTTACAATCGGTCAAGTTATGGCTATCAAATAAATTTTTCATGAAAGACTTGAGAGAAGCATCCATATATACTTGGAATAAAGATCTATAGAGATAGATTTAAGAGGATACTAGGCTTATCTTAGTCTAGGTATATTGACTTAATACTGAAAAGGTTCAGTATGAATGGGAGTAAAAGAGGTTACTTACCCATGAGTCAAGACATATGTCTCTCTAAGAAGATGTCTCCTAAGACACCTAAAGAGAGAAATAGAATAAGTTCTATTTCTTATGCTTCGACTGTAAGATCAATAATGTATGCCATGTTATGTACCAAGCCTGATGTTGTTTATGTCTTAGGCATAGATAGTAGGTTTCAGGCTGATCCTGGAGAGAATCATTGAAAAGTTGTAAAAAATATTCTTAAGTACTTAAGAAGAACTAAGGATATTTTTTTGATATATAGTTGATTGCCTATCATTAAAGCATCAAATAAAAATTAAAATCGATCTTCCTATTGATTAGAATAGTAGTGAGTCAGGTATCGATTTCCTCGAGGATTGAAAGCTAAGTTGCATTCAATTTTTTAAAAAAATCAAATTAATTTATTAAGTAAAAATTTAAAGAAGTAGGTTAAAGAGAATTAATTAAGATTTTAGCAAATTAAAGTAAAAGAAAATAAATACTTAATTAATTAGGATTTTTAGAATTAATTAAGAAAGAGAAATTATCTAGGGTTTCAATTCCATCTTTCAATATTCAAGTTTATAATTGATTCATGCAATATTTCTATTGTTAATATGCAATCTTATAAAATGTATGTTTCCTTGATCTAATTCTAATATAATCTATTCTACTGAGCATGGACCATATCTAACACGATCATGATCCATCTCACAGATATAGACTATTTAGATCATGCAATTAAAGAACATAATTTTGATTTAATTTCTATAATTCATCCTACTCTGAGCACAAATCATATCCATCCGCAATCACGATCTATCTTTTTAAGTATAAATTATAAAAAATTAAATATTAAAATATAAATTGTATAATTTATTCTAACTTGACTATAGATCGTATCTTTTCATGATCACGATTTGTCTCTTTAGCTATAAATTGTAAGGACAATAAAGCATAAAATAAAAAAGACATGTAAAAGATGAAGAAATTTTATTGTCTAATAAAAAGAAAGATAAGGTTCAAATTACAAACTCTTATGCTTGGAAGACTTTTCTTACTTCCCTGGACACGAGACCTCTAGCTTGACATGATCAACGATTTGCTAGCCTTAGGCATCTTTGAATCTCCCAGAACAAAGAAAAAAAAATGAAAGAAAAAAAAAAGAAAGAAGAAGCAGAGAAGAAGAGAAGGGAGAGAAAAGAGAGCTTAGAGGGCCTATTTCCCCTCAAGAGCGGTTCTTGTTCAGTTCCTGGCATATAGGGGATTAAATATAGGAGAAAATCAGGAGTTTTTGGATCCTTGTCGAGCTCAAATCAAAGTCTGGATCAAATTTAATCACTTAAAATAGTTCTGACCATCGAATCTTGATCAAAAGGCTTGAAATTCATCATAGATCCACCGCATATCCTCTTAGATCATTTTTGGGCCATCAGATCGAAGCTAGGATGGTTTTTGGTCGTCCGATCATGCACTGGATGCTTGGAAGTTTGAATCAAATCCAAAAATTACTCTATCCATCGAATCTTAGCCGGCAACATCAAGAACCATCGGATCATGCCAAATTATTTTCATGGACCATCGTGGATTGGGCGCGTAGAGGACCGCCGCCAACCATCTGCTGTCGCATCACCCAAAATGATGATAATAACCCTATACGCCGCGATAAAAATCTATAGACCTCTTAGCAGTCTAGGTTCGCCACGTGGCATGCGTCGATTGACCGTGCCTACTGAGCTAGGCTAGTCTATGCCTATTCCATGGACCGGATCGGTATCGGTCCACCATGTGCACCGGATCTATATTTTTTTATTTTTTTTTATTTTAAACTTTTGGACTTCATAAATTTTTTCGTTTTAGCTTCGATTTGAGTAAAATTTATTACATTGGAATCCATAAATCGAGATCTTCGCATTGGTAGGCTTTTTCATGCAAAACATCCATAAAAATATTAATTTTTTTAAATAAATATTAAATTAATATATATTTTAATATTTTTATTTATTAAATTATGATAATAGAAAAAATTAGAGATATGTACCGACTCTATAAGATATGAAAGTTTCTTCAGGATCATCTTAAAGTCAGTTGATATCTGATTAGAGATTTAGAAGAATATGTCATCGGATTATTAATTCTATCCCAATATAGTGGTTAAGTGAAGAACATAAAATTTAAGAGCTTTTCTTTGATCAATTCTCCATCTTTATTCTTTAAATCCTCTTTCTTTAGTATGGACTAGAGTTTTTTTTTAATTTTTTTATATAGCTACTGCAATGTTTTAATCTCTTAAGCTTTCTATTTGACCCTTATAGTGAGCTTTGGATCAATGACTCCCAAATCAAGTTGGCTTTAGGACATTAGGTATAAAATATCCCTCAGACTTACTGACTCGAGTTAAATAGGTTATAGATTAAAACTAACTGTATCGCATAGCTTCTTTACATTGCCCATTTTTTGATGCGAATAACATTGCTTACTTAGGCAACGAGATCCGGTTACTCGATGGAAGACCAATGTTTAGAACTTGCTTTTTATTTTTTTTTTTCCAATTTTTTTATTTTTTTTTCATAAGTTTTTTTTCACTCATACCCATATAAAGTAGATTTTTTTATTGAATTATAGGCTAGAAGAAGATTTTAGAATCACTCAAAAATTTATCTATTCTAGACCTAACCATTTATTAGATTTTCTTAATAATTGGAATCCTTAGTATTTCAAAAATTCTCTAGATCCATTAATCAATCATCGATTAAAATATCTAAAAAATTTTAAATCTGGATACGAAATCAGGTACATAAGACTAATTATTATCATACTTTAAGGAACTTAAAAAATTTATTTATCCTTCCCCCAACTTAATTTTCATTATCCTTAATGGAAGAAAAAAAATAGAGATGTGATAAATGATAAAAAAATAATAAGAAAAAATTCACCTGGCTTAATTTGGTTATGGTCTCAGTCTAGGTTTATTTGTTCTTTTCATCTAGCATGAGTTTGTAGTTTCCCCCAACTTAGTTCCTGAAGGAAAAGTAAACTAAAAATTAAAAAAAAATCAAATGCAAAAATCTAAAGTTAGCTTGCCTCTTAAGTAAGTGCTAAGTTTAACGTCTTCAAGCCGGACCCTATGAAGGAGTTTTATGTATAATTCAATTTTTAATGCATCCTTTCAAGGTTCCAAAAAGATAAGGCCAATCAAGAGGTCTAAGTCATAATGGTAGAAAAATGTTCATGGAATGCTTTACGATGTTTAAGATTTAGGCCTGATCAATAAAGTGCATTTTGAGCAAGCATGTTAATACCAGAGTCTAAAATTATTATAAGTTTTTATGATTATCAGGAAGGATTGTGTTTGTTGGATCGAAATTAGGGGTGGTGGTTTAGAAATTTACTTCAACTGATAACCTAATTCTACCCCACTTCCTTTTCTTGGGTATGATATGTCTTGGATCAATTCTCTCCCTGATCAAAATCATGGCATTTTTTCCAAATTAATTTTAAATCTGCCTTCATTACATCATTTTAATATTGTAGATAAATTTTGTAGGCCATCCTCAAAAGTAGCGCTGAATATAGAAAAAATAGTTTCATAAAATCATTATCCCTCATATCAGCAATATCCCATCTGATAGCTTCTTTATGTGCTTTTAGAACATCCTATAAGTTGAATCTTCCTGGGTAAGGTATCACTGGTAGTAGTGTCAATAGATTCATCAGAAAGTGGTTTCAATTCTTGATCAATTGGTGGTTCTAACAAAGGAGCTATTGGTGGGCTAGGTGGTGGCTCAAAAGTTTTTCTATCCATAGTGGGATGGTTTTGGGATTAGGGTGTATCTACTTGATCATTAACTTCTGTATTGTACCCATCATCATCAAAATCATCCACCTCATAATGGAGCCAAACAGGGATTTAATCGGATCATGAGAAAGAATTATGGGTGAAGCTTCCTCTAATTATTGTCCACTTATGGATTCTTGGAAAGTCTCTATTGATTCCATCATCACATCAGTTTTGAAGGAAAAACTTTATTTCCCGGATCAGGTTCGTTCAGATCTGATCAGATCAAGAGATATATTTCAAAAAAAATTTTCTTTGATCTAGATCAGATTTAAGATGTTTCAGATCTAATTATTATTATTTTAAAAATTAAAATAAAATTAGATAAATTAAATTAGATTTAATTTATCTTGAAGTGGGTAATCCTATTATCCGTTGATGATCCTGTAAGCAGCGGAAGGTTCTGGATCAAACCACACAAGTGCCTGGCCTCTATCGGTATCCACTCAGACTGAATCTAGAGATCCTCTTCTTCTCTATCACATCTCCAAAAATTAGATCTGGATCTGATCTGGAGGATCTTAAAACTCTCAGTCAGCAGTATCCTACAGCAGTAGCTTCTAGCTTCTCCTTCTTTGATCTGAGACACAAGAATCCTGACAGAGAGGAGAGAAAGGGGTTGCTGGGGAAGCGCTTGGTCACCAACCTTTCGGATCAATCACCATCCTCGTGATGATCCTATGGTCGGGAGCATTTTATGAGTTAATAATGATTATTCATGTCTTAAATTTTCAACTCTTGAAAATATGAATTATCATTACCATTAACTCAAAGGATGTATCACAGACACTAAATACACATATGTGATAGAAAATAACCCATTTTATTGATTATAGTCAAAATTATAATTTTGCCCCTAGAAGTGTATTACAAGTGTCAGCCAATTCTGGCTTCTAGGGCACATATATCTAACAATCTTCCACTTATCCTAAAGCCAATTGGCTACAAGTCTAAGTCCCATCTTCTCAAGGTGGGCTTTCGATCTTCTGCTGGCCCAACGGCTTTGTAAGTGGGTCTGCCACATTATCTGTGGAGTTGACTCTCTTGACCTCGACGTAACCCTTCTCGAGGTAATCGCGGATGAGGTGGTATCGCCGCTCAATGTGCTTGGATTTCTGGTGAGACCTTGGCTCCTTAGCAAGGGCTATGGCGCCATTATTGTCGCAGTATAGAGGAATGGCATCTGATGGCATTACTCCAATTTCTGCAGCAAACTTCTTATACCAGAATGCTTCCTTCGCAGCTTCTGATGCAGCGATATATTCTGCTTCCATGGTGGAATCTGCTATCACCATTTGCTTGAAACTCTTTCAGCTGACAGCACCACCATTGCACACAAACAGACTCCCAGATGTCGACTTTCGATCATCTATATCGGACATGAAATCCGAGTCTGTGTATCCCTGGACTTGGAGTTCTCCATTACCAAAGACCAACATCATATCCTTAGTTCTTCTCAAGTACTTAAGGATACATTTCACAGAAGTCCAGTGTTCTTCACCTGGATTTGACTGATATCTGCTTGTGACACTCACAGCATGGGCTATATCAGGTCGTGTACATAGCATGGCATACATGAGGCTCCCTATTGCAGAAGCATAAGGGATCTTGCTCATGCGTTCTATTTCCTCAGGTGTGCTAGGGCACATCTTCTTGGAAAGATGAATACCATGTCTGAAGGGTATTAATCCCCTCTTAGAGTTTTCCATACTAAACCTCTTTAGTACTTTCTCTATGTACATCTTCTGTGAAAGTCCTAGCATCCTATTCGGTCTATCCCTATAGACCTTAATTCCTAGAATAAAGGATGCTTCACCTAGGTCTTTCATGGAGAATTTCTTGGACAACCATAATTTGACTGATGTCAATCATGGAATATCATTCCCAATAAGGAGGATGTCATCCACGTACAATACGAGGAAGACAACAGCGCTCCCACTGACCTTTTTGAAAACACATGGTTCCTCTTCATTTTTGATGAAACCAAACATTTTGATCACATCATTGAAATGAGTGTTCCAGCTCCGAGATGCTTGCTTAAGTCCATATATGGACCTTTGCAGCTTGCAAACCTTGTGATCAGTATCACTGGATGTGAAACCTAGCGGCTGTTCCATATAGATATCTTCCTCAAGATATCCATTTAAGAATGCCGTTTTCACGTCCATTTGCCATATTTCATAATCGAAATAGGCTGCAACGGCAAGCAATGTGCGGATGGATTTTAGCATAGCCACTGGAAAAAGGTATCCTGATAGTCAATGCCTTCGCGTTGACTATAACCTTTTGCCACTAGTCTAGCCTTGAATGTCTCCACATTTCCATCTGCACCAATCTTTCTCTTGAAGATCCATTTACACCCAATAGGTACTATACCTTCTGGTGGATCTACCAAGGTCCAGACTTGGTTTGAGTGCATCGAGTCAATTTCTGACTTGCATTGCCTCTAGCCATTTCTCGGAGTCGATATCTGATATCGCCTCGTTGTAGGTTTTGGGATCATCACCATGAGCACCATTACCTACGAGGAATATTTTCTCTACTTCCTCTGAAATAATACCTAAGTATCTTTCAGGGGATGGAAAACTCTTTTCGATCTACGAGGTGGAGGAGGTAGTGTTCTTATTGGCTCAACCTGATTTGGTTCCAATTGGTCCTTAGCTCGTTGTACTTGTGAGACTTTCTCATCAAGCTTAATCTGCTTTCCAATGCCGCTATCTTGAATAAACTATTTTTCAAGAAAGATGGCATGTCGACTCACAATCACATTGTGGTCTTCTGGAATGTAGAAATAGTATCCTAATGACTCTTTAGGATATCCTATGAATCGAGCTCTGAAGGACCTAAACTCTAACTTGTCCGCTTGTTGTCTTTTGACATGAGCCGGACAACCCCAAATTCTGAGATGACTCAGACTTGGTTTCTTACCGTGCCATATCTCATACGGTGTGGTAGGAACGGTTTTAGAGGGAACCCTATTCAGTAGATAAATTGAAGTTAACAATGAATGTCCCCAAAGAAAATCAGGAAGGTCTGTGAAGCTCATCATGGATTGAACATATCCAATAGGTCCGATTTCTTTGTTTGAAACTCCATTGAGTTGAGGTATTCCTGATGAGTCATTGAGAGACTATGTCATTTTTTCTTGAGATAGTCTAGGAATTCTGGCTAAGGTATTCACCTTCTCGATCTGATCGAAGAACCTTAATGGTTTTCAGTTTTTTTTCTACTTCATGTCTGAATTCTTTGAACTTTTCAAAAGCTTCAGACTTGTGTCTCATAAGATACAAATACTCATACCTAGACAGACTCGATAAAGATAATGGAGTAGAAATTACCTCTAGCTGGCTATCAAATGGACCGCACACGTTGAGTATGTACTAAGGCAAGGAGATCTGTGGCCCTTTCCCATGTCCAACAAAAGAAAGTTTGGTCATTTTACTTGGAGATAAGATTGTAAGTTGGATATGACTCGGAAAGTTCAATGACTCAATAGCCCATTTTTTTTCAATTTGTTGATCCTATCTTTGCTATATGACCTAATCTTAGGTGCCATAGATACCTATTTTTGGACTATCCCTAGTCGTTTGGCATTCACATTTGTGCTCGACAGTTAGAATAGGTCATCAATATGTAGCTGATAAAGACTCATTAATAAGAAAACTTTTTATAATTTTATTTCTTTCATAAAGAATGTTACAATGGTCCTTAAAGAAGGTAATCACATAGCCTTCTTGTGCTAAGCATGAAACAGAAATCAAATTCCTGCTAACTGCAAGCACATAATAATAGTCTTTTAAAACTAAGTCTAAACTAGATGGTAATCGAAGAGAGTATGTTTTCACGGCTACTATAGCAACTCTTGCTCCATTATCGATGCGTAGGATCATGTCTCCATCCCTCAACCTTCTGCTATCCTCAAGATCCTGCATGAAGTGCACAGATGAGCATTAAACCAGAGTCAAGCATCCAACTGGATGCAGAAAAAATCATAAGGTTAGACTTAATAGAGCATACCATCCAGAATGGACCTTCCTTCTTGTTTCTTAGGAGTGCCGATAAGTAGGACACGTTCACTTTCAGTGGCCATCACTATTGAATGGAAATAACTTTCCTTTATACAATCGGCCTGTTTTCTTCGGCTTCTGCCTTTGTATCTTCTTTGTTCTTCCATCTTCTACTTTTTTGCAAGATTTTTTTTTCTTCATAAGATTTTTTTGGAAGAAGTCTTCATAAGCAAGACTGAGCCTTTAGAACTTTCGATTAAAAAGATCTGTGGTAACAGGCATTTTATTATTCGCAAGAAATTTGAAGTTATGCATGTGGTAATTCATCAATAAATTATCCATATGCATCTGTCAAAGGATACAGAATAATATATTCTGCAGGTCAAGTCTAATTCACACCGAGCTTCTCAAGCTCTTTTATGTGTTGATCATTGTCAGCAGTGATCTTGACTGACTGCCATCACGCAGCTTAGCCTTAAAAGTTATTTCGTGACTTGGATACTTTGGCTGTGCGATCTGTTCACCAAACATCTCTGCAGGTGAGCCAACATTTGGCGAGCAGTCCGATATTTCATGTTGGCGCTGAGAGCTCATCAGACATCGAGCCCAAACATGTAATTTGCCTTATTATCTTCATTACCATTTTTTTAAAAGACGCTCTCTGTTCAATAGATGGTCGGGCTGGAAGGTGGAGAGGGTCCTGGTCCAAAATATGGGTTAAATTTTCGAAACCAAAATGATTGTTAACTCTTGAGTTCCAATCTTTATAATATGATATCGTACAGTTTATTTGTATGTCCAGGATACATGCTAATGAAATTGGACGCATATATTTTTCTGTAGAAAGTCAAAGATTCTAGTTAGATACTATAATTATGACTTGATCAATTTATTTAAAAATTTTATTTTTTAAACAAATTAGCTTTACTATTTTCTCGATCACTACACTTCTCTTGTAGAGATGCGAAAATCTCTATCGATTAATGATTTCTAGTGGATGGTCGGTCTCACCAACTGACTCATCACCTCACCTAACAAGTTTGGTGATGGTTAGCCAATGAGTGAATAACTCTTGTTCAATGATTCTCTAATCATGGTGCACCCAAACTTGGTCTCTAATTCATGAATCTCACCGTATCCAAAATATTGATCCACTCCTTAATTAAGTCAGACCCATCATTTGCACAGACTGGTTCCTAATTGAGTCTCTCACCTGTATTCAGAATTTAGGCCCAACTCATCTCCGCCCTATGCATCCAATGCCTAATAGACATGATTGCATCTTTCTGGTGCAACTGAGCCACTGTATCCAGCCGAGAATAATCAATCCTGGAAAGAGCCCGCATATCTACAATGATGGAAAATCTCAGACTTAATCTTTTCTTAGGAAGAATTGATTCAGGTCTCATTAAGCTAGACTTATCATGGTCATAACAATTATGACTAACCTAGTGGCATGGGTTAGCTTGGATTATTGACCACCTCAGATCAAAACTATGTCAATAGATTTGGCCAGGTAAGTGAGATTGGAGAAGGAATATGCCATTAACTCGTACAAAATACATTCAGGTCGAGTAGCTTTCCATTAAAAATCACTCGGTGTAGTCAACTTTACCTTAGAACCAAATATTGAGTCAGAACTAATTGGGTTAGCCTACAATCCAGACTCTAACCTCTGAGCCTAATTAGGTTTTGCTTGATCGTACTTGATCTTGACCCAGACTTAATCCTATTGGCTGGTCAATTAAGCATTGTTTGATTCTCTCTAAAAAACTCTTGATTCGGTTTGATCAACGCTTAGACCTAATTGAGCTACCCAAGTCCAAACCCAATATTATGAATATGTCTTAAATCTAAAATTCTCATATTTGTAGATTTAATTATTTTATAATCTTAATTTTTAATTAAGTAGGGTTCATAATAAAAGATGCACAATAAATCCTAGGGTTTCAGGATTTAGGATTGCAGAAATAATTTATTTGGATTTCTGATTAAGGACGAACACGCAGCACCCCTACATATCATAAGAACACCCCATCGAATGGGAAGAGAAGGCCTATAAATCCTTCTTCGTTCTTATGACTAGATGCAAGAGGAATGCCTTAATCAGACATGCAATACTAAAAAATAGTTTTAGATCTATATCATATATCTATATACAAATTAGATTATCATGGCATATTTTGCATACATTCATGTATCGAATCATGCATATTTTTAGATATAAATTATCTCATAATAATATAAAAAATTATATTTAAATTAATCTAATCAAAATAAATTCTAATCTAGATAATTATGTAGAACTATTCTACAACATAGTCTAGACATACTCAATCATATCTCATATGATATTAAAATTAAATAATTTTATTTACTATTTTTAGATTTATTATACTATTATAATATCAAAAAATAGATAAATAAATTATCTAAAATATGATTTAATTATTAAATTAAACATACAAGCTATTCTATAGAACTATTCTATTTTAGAACTAGTCATGCATATTTTCTAATTAGATCCAAATCATTTATTTAATTTTTTTGATTCAGATCTGATCACATTCATGTGACATCTAAATATTACTTATTTCTAATTAAAATAAATTTAAAATTAGATCTAAATATTTTTAGAACCTTGACTCTGATACCAGTTGAAGGAAAAACCTGATTTTCCGAACCAAGTTCGTTCAGATCAGATCAAGAGATATATTTTAAAATTTTTTTTTTTGATCTAGATTAAATCTAAGATGTTTTAGATCTGATTATTATTATTTTAAAAATTAAAATAAATTAGATAAATTAAATTAAATTTAATTTATCTTGAAGTGGGTAATCCTATTATCCTTGATGATCTGTAAGCAGCGAAGATTCTGGATCAAGCCACGCAAGTGCCTGACCTCTACCAGTATCCACTCGTTAATTGAATTGAAGATTCTTCTTCTCTATCATGTCTCCAAAAATTAGATCTGGAATCTGATTGGAGGACTTCAAAACTTTTTAAAATCAGTAGTTCTCTATGCAGCAGTGCAGCCTTCTAGCTTTCAGTCGCCTTTTCTTTGATCTGGATCGCACCAACCAAGAATCCAAATACTTTGAACATGGAGAGGAAGAGGGAGAAGATGGACTTGGCATGGAGGAGGAGAGGAGAGGCAGCCTTGGGGCATGTGGGAATTTTCAATGCTTTTTGAGTTGGGCACAGGGTCTTATTTATAGACTATGCGTGATCCAACTCCTCTTCTTCCCAACCAATCACAACCCTTTGTGAAATCAGATCTAAATCTGATTGATGGGAATAGAGTCCCCTGGATTCCTCCTTAGATGGCGCCTAAGAACCAGTCAAACTTGGTTCTTAGGAGAAGTCTAATCAAAATCCAAAAAGGAGATGGAGTCCCTATCCAACAGGGACTCCTGGGCGCCTCCAGCTTGGGCACACGCCAAGGGTGGCATGCGCCCTCCTTGCCAGGTTCTGGCAGGGGGACAAGCCCCCACCAGCTCTCCAATAGGTGCGTGACACATGGATAGAAGTCAAAGTATCAATGGTCAACATTTGACCAGTCAAAGGTCAACTTTTGACCAAAGTCAAAGGACGAGAAATGGCAGGTGACCAAAAATGGCAGGTATTATCTTACAAAATAAGACAACCCTTTTCTAACCTGGACAGGCTCCAGTCAGACCAAGTGAAGGCCTCTGATTGAGCACAAACTCCTTTGGCTCAGTCAGGACAACTATTTATGATAGTAAAAGAAGAACGTTAGGTTCAATCGAGTGCTAGCATGATTTTCTTGAACCTAATTGAATCTCATTCAGATCAATTGAACTGGATCAGTTCAATTGATGATCACCAGATTCAAACCCTTGTTTGTGTGACCCAGTTAGGTTCAGTTCTGTATGGTAATGGGATATGTCATGATCTCTATCATCGACATCATCGAAACTCCTTTCGATGGATCAGAACTCTTCTGATTCGAACAGCTAGAATGATCGATCATCTAAATCATTCTAATTGCTCCCAAAATCCACCAGTGACACCTAGCAGTATATGGTGGCAACCCATCATAGCTAAATGCGAACCTCTTGGTGCAGCTACCTGTGTGATTAAGTTCTTCTATCTTGAGCCCCGATCAGATTAGGGTTAAGGTGAACTCGTCAAACCCTAGTTTCTATCATATGATGTAATCATTCGATTCAAGTCCGATGTGAAAACCTAAATAGAAACTCTTTCTATTATTTCACTCTGCCATGGCCATGGGCTTCTGGACTTGATTCTCATGATCATCATAGGGCTGCTCCTCTACCACCGAGGTAGATAGATTCCATCTTGATGCAATCCAGTTCCTACAATGAACATGCTATAGCCAACATACACCTCAGGATTCCATATGGCTAGGAGACCGAGTAATGGTGTAGTCAAACTATAACACCCTCAAGGTGAACTGCCGATGCACCTCAGGTCAAAGAACCAGACACACCACTGCAGCATCGAGTCAGTCATTGACGAGAAGGTAGACTTCCTAATGACTACTCGAGGTGGTCACGCTCAGTGCCCTCATTCTCTAACGAGTATCTGTACTCTCGCTCCGATGTCTCCACACCGTAGACTCAAGACTCATCTACTAAAGAGAAGTGATTGTACACCAACCTTCCGGATCAATCACCATCCTCGTGATGATCCTATGGTCGGAAGCATTTTATGAGTTAATAATGATCATTCATGTCTTAAATTTTCAACTCTTGAAAATATGAATTATCATTACCATTAACTCAAAGGATGTATCACAAACACTAAATACACATATGTGATAGAAAATAACCCATTTTATTGATATTAGTCAAAATTATAATTTTGCCCCTATAAGTGTATTACAAGTGTCAGCCAATTCTGGCTTCTAGGGCACATATATCTAACAAGTTTGTCCATCCTCATTAAAAGGATTGGATGATTCTAGGGCACTTAGGGATGAGTCCATATATAAGTAAGATGATGGAATTGATTTGTCCCATAATTCTGGTTCCTTTCTATATGTTCTTTTCTCAATTATATGGTCTAAGAGGATCTTTTTGGTTCTATAGGATTGCTTTATGTTTTGAGAGTTATATGTGATTATTTAGAAAAAGTTATAAGAATATTAAAATTTCTAGCCATGTATGGTCCCTCAGGATCACTCTCGGATTGATTGGGCAACTCTCTTTTCTCCTGCTGATTGAATGTAAGTAATCATTTTTTTAGTTCTTTAAAGTTTTGAATACAAGAGTTAAATGTCTATTGGATCGTCTGATTGATGAGTTCTAACTCATTTAATGCTTGCTGAATTCTCTCTTCAGAAGTTGACTTATTATTATTTAAAAAAGGTTTGATAATGTGGGTAGGGGCATATATAAGGTGCATCCATAAATGTGGGTCTTTATGGTATCGGGATAACTACTGGTTATGATTGCCACGAAAAAAATGATTGAGCCTTTCAGTCTTGATTGTAAGTATTAAAGTATTAATTATTTTCTGATCTGTAGGCCATTTGGATTTGATTTTGATAATCATGTTCATACATATACTCAAAAAATCAGTTTGGACATTTATTTGCAAAGTGGGTGGGGCTCGAATAAATTGCACAAACTTATTATGCAGAAGAAAAAGATGGATATGAAGGATTTCTATTGGCTTCTAGATGATCTACTCTTCAGAATATGTCAATATAAAAATTCATCTTTTATTATTATTTATTTTATTTTATTTTATTTTTTAAAAAAATAAAAAAAGAAGAAAAAATTCTAAAGATGAGAACCTAGAGGATCCTAGATCTAAGGATAATAGAGGAGAGTATTTTAATTAGAATTTGAGTTATAATAGCAAATAAGTTAAGCAAGCATTGACTCTTTATCCTAAGATTTATCTAAATCTAGACAGCTCCTAACTGTCAAGGTTACCTTCAAGCCCTTCAGGTAAAGAATCATCCACTCAACTGATCAGGTAAGTATAAGATCAGTGAAAATTCTCCTATTACTTTTCTTAGATACCAATTGTCTTGGCCAGGTAAGCTAATAAAATCTATTAAGTAACCACCTTCCTTTGGGATGCAGTTCTTGAACCACTTGCTTAGACACCAGTCAAACTGACTAACCTAATCCAATCCAACTCTTAGGATTCCTTATCCTATTGAGCTGAAATATTCTTAGGGATCAATGTCTAATTGATTTTAAATTAAGATCTAAATCAATACAATATGAAGATGGTGGTTTGTGGGCTAAGAAAGGGTGATCAAATTCTCATTTTATCTTTTTTAATGGATTGTACTCTTAAAGTATATTATGGATATGCAATGCAAATAAAAATAAGATGTCCAAATATATTAAAAATTAATTTTTATGTTATATTTTTGATTTTACTAAATTAATTAAGTGCTATGAGATGTCAGTAATTTTTTAGGATTTATGATTTTATCTTTTTATAAGTATATTTTAAGTTTTTTGATTCTTTGGTTTTACAAAAGAAAGTAAATTCAAGTGATTAAGTCTGAAAAGTAGTAAATTAATCTAAACTATAGAAAGTAATAAATCAATTATAAAAATAATAATTAACTAAATAAAATTAAAGAGCAATAAATTTTTTTTATTAATTTTTTATTAAATTAATTAATTAATTTTTAATTAATTGAAGCAATCGAGCTATAATCTCCAGTAGCGATGCTAAAAATTTGACTGCATATCGTTAGAGCATCAAATAAAAATTAAAATCGATCTTCCTATTAATTAGAATAGTAATGAGTCAGATATTAATTTTCTTAGAGATTGAAAACTAAGTTGCATTCAATTTTTTTAAAAAAATTAAATTAATTTATTAAGTAAAAATTTAAAGAAGCGTGTTAAAAAGAATTAATTAAGATTTTAGTAAATTAAAGTAAAATAAAGTAAATACTTAATTAATTAGGATTTTTAGAATTAATTAAAGAAGAAAAATTATCTAGGGTTTCAGTTCCATCTTCCAATATTCAAATTTATAATTGATTCATGCAATCTCATAAGATGTATGGTTTTTTGATCTGATTCTAACATAATCTATTCTACCGAGCATGGATCATATCTAACACGATCATGATCCATCTCACAGATATAGACTATTTAAATCATGCAATCAAAGAACATAATTCTGATTTAATTCTTATAATTTATTTTAATCTAGGCACAAACTATATCTATCTGCAATCACAATCTATCTTTTTAGATATAAATTATAAAAAATTAAATATTAAAATATAAATCTTATAATTTATTCTAACTTGAGTATAGATCGTATCTTTCCATGATCACGATCTGTCTCTTTAATTGTAAGAACAATAAAGCATAATATAAGAAAGGCATGTAAAAGATGAAAAGATTTTATTGCTCAATAAAAAGAAAGATAAGGTTCAAATTACAAACTCTCATACTTGAAAAACTTCCTTTACTTCCCTGGACACAAGACCTTTAGTCTGACATGATCAACAATCTGCTAACCTTAGGCATCTTTGAATCTCCCAGAATAAAGAAAAAGAAAATGTAAGAAAAAAAAAAGAAAGAAGAAGGAGAGAAGAAGAGAAGGGAGAGAAAAGAGAGCTTGGAGGGCCTATTTTCCCTCAAGAGGGGTCTCTGTTCAGTTCCTGGCATATTGGGAATTAAATAGAAAAGAAAATTAGGAGTTTTTGGATCCTTATCGAGCTAAAATTGGAGTCTAAATCGAATTTAATCACTTAAAATAATTTTGGCTATTGAATCTTGATCAAAAGGCCTGAAATCTATCATAGATCCACCACATATCCTCTTAGATCATTTTTGGGCCATCGGATCGAGCCGTCGGATCACGCATTGGATGCTTGGAAAATTCGAATCAAACCCAAAAATTGCCCTATCCATCGAATCTTAGCCGACAGCATCATGAACCATTAGATCGTGCCAAATTGTTCCCATGGACCATCGTGGATTGGGTGCGTAGAGGACCGCCACTAACCAACTACTGTCGCATCGCCCAAAATGACGATAATAACCCTATACGCCGTGACAAAAATCTATAGACCTCTTAGCAGTCTAGGTTCGCTACATGACGTGCACCTACTGAGCTGGCCAGTCTATGCCTATTCCATGGACCAGTCGGTTGGTCCACTGTGCACCGGACTTATATTTTTTTATTTTTTTTTATTTTAAACTTATGGACTTCATAATTTTTTCGTTTTAGCTTCGATTTGAGTAAAGTTTATTGCATTGGAATCCATAAATCGAGCTTTTCATATTGATAGACTTTTTTCCTACAAAACATTCATAAAAGTATCAATTCTTTTGAATAAATATTAAATTAATATATTTTAATACTTTTATTTATTAAATTATGATAATTATCATAGGATCTGATCTCAAACTAGAAGGATATTCTGACTCTAATTTTTAATCAGATCTAGATGATAGCAAATTCATTTCAAGATATGTCTTTACTCTGAATGGTGGAGCAAGGAGTTGAAAAAGTACCAAGCAACCAACTGTAACTGACTTAACCACTGAGGCAGAATATATAGCTGCAAGTGAAGCCATTAAGAAAGTTGTCTGGAATAAAGAAGTTCATCACTAAATTGAATGTTATTCTTGAGATTGAGAATCCAGTACCATTTTACTATGATAATATTGGAGTGATTGCTTAAGCACAGGAACTAAGGTCTCATCATAAATCTAAGCATATTCTGAGATGCTTTCATTTCATTCATGAAATAATCGAGAGACAAGATATTATCCTTGAACGAGTAGATATAAAGAATAATATAATAGATCCATTTACTATGGCTCTACCATAATAGCAATTCGATCGCCACCTCGATTGTATGGGGTTAAAATTTAAGGGCGATTGACTTTAGTGTAAGTGAGAGATTAAAAAGAATATGCCTTACAAACCAATCAAAATATGTATTTTGATGAATTATTTTTTTATCTTTCAGACTCATGTAATGATATTTTAAATCAATAAAGATATTTATTTCATTATATGCTGTATCTTAATTATTTATTTTTAAGATTATGATGAACTTCATAAATTAGGGCTATGATTATAGGATTATGATGAGATCATACTAGTGAGATCTAAAATCTTGAAATCATATTTTTAAATATTTTTGATCGATGAAATATTGAGTAGGGGATCAATATTTCTAATAAGACTGGCACATCTTATGTATGCTCGATGGAGAGAATGATTGATCTCACAATCTCTTATGTATGACATTAATATAAGGATGTGGGTGCTCATTAGAGAATGAGTTTACTGAATTGATCCAATTTGAGAATATCTAATGAAGTCTTATCTACATGTCAATAGATGGTTCTCATAATGGAAGTTGTGCATATAATCTTTTGATCCTGAGACTGTCATAAAATCTTGTATGCATGAAATCCATATTTTGGTTCATACTCATTCATGACTTAGTCATGTATGAAATATTCTGGATATAATGGATTGCATATAGAGGTTATAAATAGGTCAACATGAAATCGATCACTCATAGTAAGAGAAGATTGCATCCTACTTGCTTCAATCGAATGATGATTTAGAAAGACTTTGATCAAAGCATGATAAAAATTAAAAATACTTTTTAATATTTTATTAATCGAATCATCATCATAAGATTGAAAGAAATATGAATATGATATTAGGTTTGATATATTTTTTATATCTAAAGTTATATTTCGGGATACAAGGTGATCGTAGGATCTTATTGAATGATAACTTTTTACTAAAAGGATATTTTTGATATTTTGATCAAAATTTCATATCTTCTGTATAGACATGATACATTGCTAGACATCAATCTTATCTTATGGGTTCGATCAAATTAAAGAGTTTAATTTGATCATCAATTAGAAAGTGTTCTAATTAATCGAATTAGATCAGCTTAATTTGACCTAAATCGATTTGGTTGAGTTCTAACGAAATTAGATCAAATCACATCCGGACCCACTACTAGCTAGATGTGGAATCCAATAGGTCACACATAAAGAAAATTGATCAAGGGTCTAATTGGATTAGATCATGTTTGCAAGATGAACATGATAACACATGTTGCAAATCCTAGCACCTAGATTCGAATCAGGTTCCGATTTGGATTAATTTAGATCCAATTTGAGCCAAATCAGATTTGGTCTTGAATTGGGTGTAGCCTAGGCTTATTGGGCTTGCAATTGGGTGCCGATATTAGGGTCTCATGTGCTAGAGAGTCTCTCTATTGGTGCATGAGTTTTTATTTATGCACTTAAAGTGTTTTGGCGCATGAAGACTCTTGGCGCCATTCCTTATGTCCTTATCCAATTTTTTCTCACGTAAATTTTATATATGGCATGGACTTTAGATGGGAGGTGCAGAAGAGTCCTTCTATGGTTAAATACCTCTGTAAATAAATCTAAAATTTGGATAACATAAGGAACCTTGCCGCCCCTAGTTTGTTGGCACCCCTTGGACCAAGTCAAAGGCCCTTTGGCCTTTGACTTTTCCATGCTTTATCTCCACGCCCCCTTGGTGTGCGGCCTTTGACTTTTCCATGCTTTATCTTCATGCCCCCCTGTTGTTTGGCACACCAATTTATGGCCATTGGATGGCCATCTCATTTGATCTAATCTCTTGGATTTTGGCGTCATCTAAATGAAGTATTGCATTTCTTTGGAGAAACTATGTAGAATTAGTCCGAAGAATCCTTCTGCTTTAAGACATCTTTTCGAAAATAATTCTACGTAACTTCACATGGCACAAAAATTAGAAAGAGGCATGAGATGCTGAGTAGGTGTGAGATATGCCCAAGGAATGGGCATGAGAAATTCAAGGAGACACCCCTACGTACATTATAAATAGGGGTGTACTCCGGGAGTCCAAGGCATCAAAACTCTTCCTTCTTTCTTACATACTCTCCCTAATTATCCAATTTCTCTCTTCCTTCCTTTGTTAAGACAAAGTCCTATTAAAGGACAAGAGGTCTGCTTTAGGACAAGGGCTTAGGAAGAGAGTAAAGGAAGACAAGGAGAATAGAAAGTAAGGAAAGGGTAGGCCAGAAGGATGACAGCAAAAGCTATGAAAGATTCTACCCAAATAAATTAAAGTTCTTATTATAAAAAATTTAATTAAAATAAAATTAGAGATGCTAGTGGCTTGATCAAGTCTCTGTATGGATCAACGTTGGAGGATAAATACGTTGGCACCTGGTGGATCTCCTAACGGACTGCTGCAGACGATCAGAATCAAGTTAGGATTTAACGATCAGAGGTATATTCTAATAATCTAATTTATGTTATAAATATATATTATATGATTTAAATTTTAATAAGATGGTTCTAAGGTTCGAGTTTGGTTTTATGATTTCATATAATTTGCTTTGAAATCCATGCTTCTGCCTCATACACCAAACCCAATTGGTGAGCCACCCCAAAAAGCCCCCTCATGCCAAGCTCTGGAGAGACCCTACCATGGTAGATGCCGAGAGCCAAGCCGAGCCTTGTTGGATCCTCACTGGAAGTGATAAGAGTTTCTTCTTCTCCCATCATTGGCTGCCGCGATAAGTCGCCTTCTTTAGATCCCTGCTGCTAGGATGGAGCAGAGGGCCTTTGATCCCCCCACTGCCGCTGCCGCCAAAGTGGAGTTCGAGATTGCCACTAGAGGTGTGAAAAAGGAGTAGGAGGGGGGTGGCGATATTGTCTAGGGTTTATGATGTGTTGGTAATCGGGGAGCCCCAGGCAATGAGGAAGGATAAGAGCAAGGTGTGGGAGAAGTTGATGAGCGCTTGGGTTATCTATTTAGGAGAGGCTGAGCAGGTTTCCAATTGAGGCGATAGGGTTCTGGAGTTGGAGATTGTTAAAAATCTTTGAAATCGATGCATTGAGTAGCAGCAAACAATCTCGATGAGGAAGAGTGAGAGGGAGTGGCAGAGAAAGAGGACAATGGGTCACGACATACGCCTGATTCCCATAAAATAATTAAAATAAAAAAATCAAATAATCTTATATATATATATATATATTTAAAATGAAGGCTTCTACCTCTGTTTGATACATGGCCCTCTTAAAGTATGTTCTATTTGACACGTGTATTTGCCACCAAAAAAATCTCTTCGGAATATATTAAAACGGAGACTTCTATATCCATTTGACACATGGCCCTCTTAACGTATATTCTATCTGACATGTGTATTTACCACCAAAGAAATCTCTTCAGAATTTAATCCTGGGCGTGGCAGAATGTAGGATGAGAGGGTGAGGACTCGCAATGACAAGCTGGGCGAGGGTGGCATTGGAGAAGCCAATGGCTTTGAGAGCCTAGAAGTTGAGTTCGAAGGAGTTGCCATTATTGGTGCAAAGCAGGGGAGAGTAAGAGGACATGAGGCAGCGGATGTGGACGTCGTCAAAGCCATGGCATTTGAGGAAGCGGAGGATGGCATCAAGATTTAGGGTGGATCTGAAGGTGGTGAGATGTTTGGAGGCCCTAATGGCTTTGTCTTTGGGGAAGCCACAAAAGGTGATGAGGTACTCCACCATGAAATGGGGCTTGGGAGGTCGATTCTCCCTCAAGGCGGCAGTGGCAATGGCCGCATTGGAGAGGCGGCAAAGATGGAAGGAGGGACGATGAAGGAGTGATTTTAGGGAAAGAGAGGGGGTAAAAGAGGAGGGGAGACTTGAACGCCAACATGCTTGAAGAGTTGGAGAGGGAGACGGAGAGAGAGAGAGAGAGAGAGAGAGAGAGAGAGCTTTCGCGAGGCCTTGGCAACATTTTGGAGGACATCTCCACTTGGATTTGCTTCAGAAATCTTTATACAGAAATGTTCATTTCCCATACGCTGCTTAAGGAAAAACAGTATCTATAACAGAAACAAAAACCTCCCATGCTAGTGCTGTGTGGACAAGCTGATTCTTATGAATGGAATCAAGTTTGTAAATTACATCTATGACCTCAAACCATCAACCTGAGCTAAATTGATCGGAAGAAAGTAGCAATTCAAACTCGAGTATGCGATGCAATTTATGAATCATGTGCTGTTGCATTTCATTTCATGGAGAGATGGAGAGAGAATGGTGGGGGAACCATGACCTTCTCAAAGAAATGATTGATGTTAGCATTTAAAATGTTGGGGTTGAAGGAAACACGCAGGATTTCTAGCTTTGATTTTGAAAATTTTTTCAAAGATTGCACAGCAAAAATGATTATTAATTATATTAATAATAAAAACTATAGATCTAATCTAAAAATCTTATATAATATAGGATTTAATGTACCTATATATACATGCATATTTGAAAAATAAAATATCAAGTATAGTAAAATTATTTTACTGCTTCTACGTATTCAGAACACGTTATTTTTTTGCGGATAGATGATCTCCGTAATTTGATCTTCTCGATGTAGATCTGATCATTGTAATGCAGCCACATACGTATCTGGCCTCCATGAATAATCCACATGAGGTCCTGATCCTGATCAATTCCTTCTGAGTGCTAGCTCGCTGCAGAAATCTTTGATAGTTGATATCAGATCAAACTCCTTCGATCTTCTTCACTAGCTCTTCGGACACTCAGATTTATCGATGTAGATAAGAGATGCAAGAGGTTATCCTTCCAGATCTATGAACTCACGATCCTCATTGCTTATAATCTAGAACCCAAATCCTAGATGGATTCTAGGGTATGAACTCACCCAAGAACCTTGTGCCCTAAAATCCTCATGCAGAAAAGAGACTTTCTCTTCTTTTTCTCACATGTTCTTTTTTCTGAGTTCTCATCTGCACGCCCATAAAATTAGGTATTTTATAGATGCGCACAAATAAGAGAGGCATGAGGGAGAGGTCTAGATTAAGTGATTATTTATTCAAACTTAAATCCTATTTGAATTGAACTTGTAACCAGATTAAACCTATCTATTTAGGATGTGAGAAGCGAGGGCGTGCACCCTCTTGTGCGTGGAATTCTTCACAAAAATTCTTAATTCTCATGGAGAATAGATGGCGCTATATTTGGATGATGTGGCGCATGGAAAGATTAGTTAAACTAGTCTCTTATTTGACATCCAATTGAACCAATCCAATCCAAATTGGTTAGATCCAATTAGATCAGAATAAATCCAACTTATTTAGATTTAATTAGGCTCAGTTAAATCCTAATCAAATCCAAAATTAATCAGGCCAAACCTCTGATCAGATCAGAGATCAAACCTCATTGACGATTAGATCATCTCATAACCTAATCGGATCAAATCCAAATGAATCCAATTCAATTAATTTTGATAAAAAATAATCACTCAATCAAATTGAGTTAATTAGTGATAAAATTACTAATTAATCTTTCATTGATCAGCCATTAGATCGAATAAAAATCTCTAGTTTATATGATCCCGCTGGTTCGAACCTAAGCCGGTAGCATAGGAACTAATTTTCTATACTAATCAAAGTGATCATCTAGTAATGATACCCGACGTCTGGATGGGCCGAATAGTGTAGTCGCAATATTCAAAACCTACGTGATTTTGGTTACTACATAATTCATCTCTTTGACTTTTATGCATAGGATGACTTAGGGTTTAACTGTCAACCCTAGAAGATACATCCAAATCGTGTCTCAAAGCAATTAGTCTTGTGACCCCTCATAAGGACTACCTTGGCTAAGGCTTTGCTAAATTAAAATACTATTGAACACAGCTCCTGAATTTAGAAGTGGTCAATCCCATCTTGACTCATACACTGACTCCTCAAGTACTTGACTGTATCCAAAAATCTTCCATCCCTGAATTAAAAATTCAGGTAGTCCGACACCAAAGTATAGTGAGTTGCTTGAAAGTCATTGTGGTGATCTCAGGTCGGAGGGACACTTATGTCCATATTTCATCAGAGCAATTCTTGACAATAGAAAAGCTCTGGAGGCAGTCATGTTCGATGCAGATGTATCCCTATATCTCATATACATGTCATACAAGTATCTTCACACTCCTTGGTTAAAAGGACAACCAACCTATATGGCACACAACGACCTATACTCGATAAATATCGTCGTCCTTGGTAATAACGTATCATTGGTCGTGAACTATTTTAAGAACTAAACGACAAATTCTTCTTTATCGATTCTAATTTATCATAATGACTTTATCACATCAAACAAGAGTTCATTAAAAGATGAAAGATTTATGGTGAAAAAGTCAGAATAACTTTTATTCAATTAACAATTCATATACAATTACATAAATTAGCTCAATCGTTAATAGGCTAACGATTGGCTTTGGGATATTATTCTCAACGGGGACTGCCTACAGAATCAAATAACTAAAACATGTAGGTAGCTGATGCTGCATCATAGTAGTCCTAATGGCAGAAAGACAAACTCCCTTTTTATGCCTTTCCATAAAACTTTGAACAATATGTATAATAAGAGTGCTGCCAAGAGAATGCAAGTAAAGAACCAAACCTCGGTGCTTATTATCAAAAGTCAAATGACACTTAAAAAGATAGGAATTAGTTGCCAACATTTGGAAGTAGTAATTAAATCATTTAACTATTTCTTCACAAGACAGCAATTTTATGAGGTTAATGAGCAAGAAAGCATAGAGACAATTTATCATCATCGGATATAATTGCACAAATTGTGACAAAACAAGAGAAGGCTTTCAAACTGTGCTACAATCAAAATCCCCATATATGTTACATGTGGAATTATTCCTTTCTATGCTATAGATAATAAATCAAATTCCCCACAACTGACAAATAGCAGACTTACAAGCATCAAAACAAAATATTGTCATTTAATCAATAATTATTTCTATCAGGTAACTAAAACGAATGATGATGCATAAACTCCATTATAAACATGTAAATGAAGTATGCAATTTATGTCATTCTGAGTTCAATGACTTCTTAAATAATTGTAGGACACTCCGCATGACCATCGATACAAAGAAAAGAAGCAAACCAGTCATAATAGCATACTTTAGACCAAGATTCACCAGCAAATTTATCAGCAGCCCAGCCAAAACAACTCCAAAGAAATTGACTGAGACGGTAGACTAGAATGGCATAGTGAGGATGGCTGTGATGAATGCCCCAGTCCAAGCCCCTATTCCAGGGAATGGCACCGCCACAAATAGCATCAAACCCAACCACTAAAACTCTTCGATAGGCCAGCTTTCTCTTTAGCTCTCTTGAACAGAATTGGGTTGGCGAGGCACTCTTCTAGGAGAGGAAATATGCAAATTTTTTCAAGTAGAGAACGATGAATGGCATCAAACCATGTTCCTGGGAAGAAGAAAGCTATTAACAATTGACTGTGCTGGTAGGGCTTTCGTTTGACGAGTATATGCCACGTGTCCTACCACACGAAGAGGATAAGAATTTTAGAGAAGTTAGATAGTGAAAGACCCATGAAAAATTATAAATTAAAAAAATAAAATAATTTACAAATAGCTTATAATCCACATTATAAATAAAATATTTTTTTATAATTTTAATTATTTTTGAAATATATAGAATAGATATTAATAAATTAATAAAATAAAATATTTTTTAAAAAAATCGTATTTCATGCATGACATGGGTTATAATTTAGTTTTTTTTTTTTAAAAAAAAAATTCTCACGGGAATATTTCGATCCACGTGAACCCTTGGAAAATTTTGTGAACGCCTTCTCATGCTCTCCGGCAAGATCTACGAGGCCAGGGCCCTATATTTTTAGGCATGGATCATATGGGATGGCTTGAAAGATGGCGTAGAATCTCTCGGACATTGCTATTCTTGAAAAGAGAGGAGTGAGGGTTTTCGGCGGCAACAAAGTTAAGGAGTTCTCCTCCTCTTCTTGCTAGCTTTTCTTCTTCTTTGCTTTTTTTTTTGATTTCTTAGCAAGTAATGGGAATCACATTAGGTTGAGGGTACTATGGATATTGGCATTGCATGAGGTGCGAGTCACTGGCAAATCAGGTTAAGTTACTTTATATTGCTCTGCAAGAACACCTGGCCCAAACTTGAAGTTTGTGTGCTCTCTAATCCATCATTTCCGTTGATAAGACCTTTGTCCACAGATAATTCTCTTTCTTTTCGCTTCTTTTTCTTTTCATTACATTATTTTTTTAGAAAATACGTAGAAAAAAAGTACCTTCAAAAGATTAGAGGGTTTCTCAGGTTTCGATTGGATTTTTTTTTTCCTCAAGCATATAGGATTCTGTATGAGTTGCAACGGTGTGAGTTGGTTCTTGAGGTTTTGAGAGCTTAATTTTAATAGAAGAGTAAGAATAAGCTGTGGAGGCGTTTAGAGAAAAATAAATGCTATGGGAAAGAAGACGAGAATTTTAGAAGTTAAATTATAAGAGATTCATAAAGAAAATTTAAATTTTTAAAAAATAAAATAATTTATAAATAACCTATAATTCACACTATGTATAAAATATATTTTTTATTATTTTAATTATTTTTAAATTATAATAAAATAGATATTATTAAATTAATAAAATAAAATATTTATTTAAAAAATATATCCTATGAGAAGAACGAATTTTAGGAGGAGCTGGGCCACAACAAATCCATAAAGAAATCCAAATTTATAAAAAAATAAAATAATTATAAATACCTTATAATCCATATTATGTAGAAAAATATATTTTTTTTATTATTTTAATTATTTTAAAATATAATAAAATAAATATTAATAAATTAAAAAATAAAAAAAATTAAAAAATATATATATTTATAAGCTAGTTAGATATAAAAATTCAGTCCATTTTAAATCAAAACTAGTCGGAGACCAGCACGTTGTGCAGGGCAGATAATTATATGGTCTATAATTATTAATTTTTTTAAATAATAAATATTAATAATAAATTTTTTAAATTTTTTTAATATTTTATTTTATTTTATTTATTATATATTATATATTTATTATTATTTTATAAAATAATATTTTTTTTCTTCTTTCTATTTTCATACCTTTTATATGCTCGTCGGTGCCACCGCACCCCCTATTGCCCCACCATGACTATCCTTCTTTCTCGATAAATACCAATTCTAATCGCACCTCCGCCCCCTCTCTTCTTCTCATACCTTCCACGCTCGTCGGTGCCGCTCCATCCTCCTGTTGTCCCACCACTGCTTTTCTTCTTTCTTGGCAAATGCCGATTCCGATTGCACCCTCCGATATCCTTATCGGTACCGCTATCGTCGGTGCCACCACTAAAGGAAGAAAGAAAAATTCTCTTTCTCTTTTCTTTTTTCTTTTCTTTTCTATTATTTTCTTTTTTTTAATAAAATAATATTTTATTATTAATTTTCTTCTTCCTTCATATTCTCATACCTTCTTCGTGCCCATCGATACTGCCCCACCCCCTACTGCCCCATCATGACTCTTCTTCTCTCTTGACAAACATCAATCCTAATCGCACCTATGCCCCCTCACTTCTTTTCATACTTTTTTTAAACTTTCGGAGGCTATTAAATACAGAAATTTGGCTTTCAAATCGACAGAATACCATGCTCTATTTATGGATATTTATTATATTTAGTATAATTTGATCCAATGGATTGATACAGATCTTAAAATATATTATTTTTTAAAAAATAAATTAATATATTATTTTTAAAATTAGAAAATGATATATTATCTTTTAAAATAATAATAAATTAATATTTTAAAAAAATATTATTATTTTTATAATATTTTATTTTTAAAAAATTATATTTTTAAAAAATATTTTTTTTTCTTATCTCTCCTCTACTTTTATTTTTTAAATATTATTCTTTTAATTTTTAAAATACTATTTTATCTGTCCTCTCTTTTTTCTTATATTTTCTCCGCGTCCATCGGTGCTGCTCTACCACTATTTTTCTCTTGGCAAACATCGATCTCGATCGTATCCCTCAGTGCCCTTATTGGTACTACCACCATCGGTGCCACCACTGAAGAAAGAAAGAGAAAACTCTTTCTTTTTTTTATTTTTTTAATAAAATAATATTTTATTATTTTTTTATCTTTCTATTTTCATATCTTCTTCATACCCATCGATGCCGTCCCACCCTACCGTCTCACCACGGCTTCTCTTTTCTTTTAATAAATACCGATCTTGATCGTATCCCCATCTTCTTTACTTTTTCTCATATTTTTTTTTAAACTTTCGAAGGCTATTAAATGCAGAGATTTGACTTTCAAATCGATAAAGTATCGTGCTTTATTTATGAATAATTTATTATATTTAATCTAATCTAATCCGAATCGAATTCAGATCTTCGAAACATACTATTTTTTTAAAAAAATAAAAATATTATTTTTAAAAAATAAATTAATATATTATTATTTTTAAAATTAGAAGATGATATATTATTTTTTTAAATAATAATAAATAAATATTTTAAAAATATTATTATATTTATAATATTTTATTTTCTTAAAAATAATATTTTTAAAAAATATTTTTATCTCTTATCCCTTTCTGATTTTTATTTTTAAAATATTGTTTTTAAATTTTTTTAAAATATTATTTTATTATTAGTTAAAAATAATATTTTGATTTTGTAGTATAACTAAAATCATTTGAGATGCTGAAATGACAATACTATAATACTATATATTGTTTTATGTACATATATATATATATATATATATATATATATATATATATATATATATAATAAGGAGGTAGACTGGGCTCTGGTCGAATTGGAGCTCAGCCTAGATTCGATTGATCTTTGACTGTTCGATTAGCATGCATCTTCGAGCGCACGCCTAAAAAGATGCGCAGGTTGAAAAAATATGGGTGCATGCTTAAAAAAATAGTAAAAAAAATTCAAAAAAAAATCTAAATTTGAAAAAACTAAAAAAATAAAGAAAACTGAATCTAAAAAAACTAAAAAAAGTCTAAAAAAGTCCAAAAAATCTATTTTTTAAAAATTATTATTATTTATTTTATTATTAATTTTTTTTAGTATTTTTTTAGTTCGGAAGGTGCATGAAGTCGCCTTCATATCCTGAAGGCGCCTTCCATGCTAGAAAAAAAAAATTGAAGGACTGAAAAAAAAATTTAAAAAAATTTATAGGCAGATCCAAAAATTAAAAAAAATAAAAAATCTTTTAAAAAAAAAGACAAGCCTGCTTTCTTTAAGAGAGAAGGCATTTTTTTTATTATTTTTTAATTAAAAAAAGAAGAAGGCACCTTCGCACCTCTTTTCTTTTTTTTAGATTTTTTTTTGAATTTTTTTAGATTTTTTTTGATTTTTTTTTATTCTTTTTTAGATTTAGATTTTTTTTATTTTTTTAAATTTTTTTTAGATTTATTTTTTTTTTTCATTTATTTTTTTTTTTTCAGCCATATGCTCAAAAATGAATTGAAAATTAGATCGAAGATAGAACTCCAACCTATCTTTATATAATAAATGATAGATTTGTGTACAAGTATTTTAAATGGGCTCGAGCCTTTGGCTATCTAGCTCGGCTCGATTAGTTTGCACTCGCTCCTCGCGTACGACGTATCCCCACGCATACCGCGTGGCCGTGCGAGCGGCTACTAGGCTCTCCCGGCGACTTCTGCGCGGTCTCCTCCTCTGCTTTCCGTCGCATCTCCGTCGAGCCGTCGTATCCTCGAATCCGTGGCGATGGCGGCCAACTCGTTCCCCAAATACTGAGTGTTCTCCAAAGACCCTACTTGAGAGCAGGTAACCGATCCCAAAGTCTCGCTCTCCTCAATTCCGCTTGCTATCATTGTTATCTTTGCTAGGGTTCGCTTCATCTCTTCATTTCACCCTGATTTCCCCATTTTTTACTTTTTAAACAAGGGACGGGCTTAATCCACTGCTCCGTGTGCCAAGAGTCTCTCAGCGCAGTCGGAAATGGCGAAGGTGGTACGAGGAGCCGGCGATGGAGGATTGATAGAGAGGCTTCCACAGAGCCTAGTACTGGAAATATTGGGGAGGCTCGACTTGGAGTCTCTATGTTCGGTGGCTCCCGTCTGCAAAGCTCTCTGGTTCTCGGTGTCGCAGGCTCTCTCGACTATCTCCACAATCGACCTCTCTGTGAGTACCCCTCAAATCCTTGTTCTTGACACGTTTTTTCCTTTTCTTCACTTTGTCTTGCGAGAATAACTAGATGGGCGTCGTAAAGTTGGAGTTTTTGTGCAGATTTCTCGCTTCTTTGTGAGAGGGATATTTGGTTTTGTGATTCTTCTGCACCACTTAAGGGGGCTGCAATCTTAGACGGTTTCCCGCTTTTCAGATATTTTAGATGCCTTCTTGATTTTGTTTGCTCGATATTGTTTCTAGTAAAAGAAAATTGTGAATTTTTAAGTTTTTAGGGCCTGTTGATTCTTTATTTAGGATAAATCTCCTTAAATCTTTGAATAGAAAAAGATTTTCCCCTTTAGCATTATTCTTACTGTGTGAGCAGTGGATTAATTATTTAATTTGGGTTCCAATGCCCATGGTACATTAGATGCGTATTGTTTGGTGTGCAACAGATTTGCCTGTTATGTGTTAGAAATTAGTTTTGTTATAAACGTGTCCTATGCACTATGAAGATAATAATTACATAGAGGATCTCATGAAATTCCTAACTTATTCGTGGCACATTAAAAGTCTGCCATGATTGAAAAGTGGAGTTTGGCTAGAAAATGGAAAGGCATGCGAATGATATACTTTCTGGGCAATTTATTTTATTTTGGTGGCAAGACAGGTTTGAGATTCAGGTGGCTGGACCTTTTGGTGTGCCTTGTAACTTGAGTTTCTTACTTCAGCACTTTTGGCTACTCTTATCTTTATAATTTTTCCTTATAAACAAGTGTAGATTATCAAATTGCACTTTGCTCTCCTTTCCATCATTCAAAAATTTAATCTTTGCATATATCATAATCTTCATTTTATGAGGTAGAGCTGAAGAATATGCAGGAAAAGCTAAACCTACCTATTCATTTAGGAATAGACCAAACTGAAGACTGCTTACACCTGCCCAGCCCTGGAATCATGGGCCTCACATATGTTACATGCAGCGCCTACATTAAGAGGGTGCTTTTTTGTGGTTTGTAAATTCAGCATGTGGACAGAGTTTTGTTGCATGTGTGCAGCTCTAGCAGCTCTGAGATTTTGAATTGATGTTTGAGTATAATCTAGACCTTCCTTCAATTTTCTTGTTAAATATTGGTGGTCATTGTTGCAGGGGTTTTCACCTACTGTCCAGATCTTGAATATAGTTATGGCTAATAATAGCATGCTTCGAAGCCTTACCCTTGATTGTGCTCGGCTAGATGATTCTTCAATTGAAGTTTTTGCCAAGGAACATCTCCAAGAACTTGTTTTGCTTAAGTGCTTCATGTTCTCTTCATATATTTTCACAGCCATCAGCAGAAAGTGCCCCAATTTAAGGTATGGATCTTAGTTTCCATAAACCACATCAAACCATTGAATGAAGAGCTAAATTTGATGTTTTTGTCTTACCTGAAAGATAGAATTGCAATTATTTAATATGTTAGAAAAAAGTTAATTCCTGGACATGCTATAGCCTGATTTTTTGCCAACTATAATGTAATTCATTCCAAAGGTGTTTGTTCAGGATTTTAGGAAAGCTCAAATGGGAAGTCAATATATGTTATCCAAAAAGAAAAATGTGCCCCTGCCAATACACAGAGGACTCAATCCTCCTCTTTATAGAAATGATGACTTAAAGCATCACTAAGCCTTCTATAGTGCATGGTTAAAGTAAGCAGGATATACAACCATCAAGGAATAAAGGAAGAAAGTATATATTGGACTGCAATTATCGATATAGAGAACAAAATTAGAGGTGATTTTATGAAGTTCTGTCATTTTAAAGATGTGCTGCACTGTTCTTTATGTACAAGGCTATCAAAATGAAGTGCTTCTAGAAGGCTATCTCAAGTTTTATTATAATAGGTATATTAAGTAGAAAAGTAAATACTATGGATTCTTATAATGTAAACTTGTGATTAAGTAGCGAAGTCAATGGGTCATGTTTATTTCCTACGCATATTACCTTCCATGGTTCATGCGATATTCCTTCGACCGATCAAACTTGCATAAATCAAAAGGAATAATGTTATAAAAACTAAAATAATGACTATTCCAATTCAGAGATGCATAAAACTTGTGGGTTTCCGAAAAGAAAATATGAAATTTGTAGTTTGTAGTCTTTCAAAATTTTGATCAACCTTAGTTTCTGTGAACATTAAGCGCTCTATAAAATCACAATTGAGTCAACTGTCATAGTGTAGAAGAAATGTGCACGAAGTGTATCAATGGTAGGAATAATTTTATTGATTTAGTACAGAAAAAAAAAATTTATAGGGCCTCCTTCTTATAGGAGATACAAGAGATAATACAGAGCACAATAATAGGAGCAAATCACTGCTACAACTAGCCTACAACTAGACTTTTCTAATTTTTAAGAGTTGACTAAATCTGTACAAAATAAAATAGTTAAGGAAATTTTATGATAATGGTAAGATAATTATAGCAAGAAAATCTTCAATATCAGCAATAATTTGAAAATGACTTAGCCGAATCTTCAACACTCCCCCTCAAGCTGTCGTGAAGATATCTTCCATTCCCAGCTGGCTAATCAAATTGTCAAATTGCTTCTTAAGTAGTCCCTTTGTAAGTACATCATCAATCTTATCGGTAGTTGGAATGTATAGCATACAAATTAGCCCATTATCGAGTTTTTCTTTAATAAAGTGTCTATCCACTTTCACATATTTTGTTCTATCATGAAAAACTGGATTATGAGTAATTGAAATCGTTGCTTTATTATCACAGTATACTTTCATGGGTGATGGATTAGAAATCTTCAAATCTTCTAATAATCTTGTAATCCACATTACTTCACAAATTTCATGTGCAATCGATCTAAATTCAGCCCTACACTATTCCTAGCCACCACATTTTATTTCTTACTTCGTCGAGTAACAAGATTTCCTCCAACAAAGGTGCAGTAGGCAGAAGTTAATCTTCTATCAGTTATATTTTTAGCCCAATCTGCATCAGTATAGACTTCAACTTGTAGATGTCCACATTTTTTTAAACAATAGGCCCTCTCTAGGAGTCCCTTTTAAGTATCTCAAGAAATTTTTCCTAAGTTTGTGTTTCAGAAAAAATAGGAGAAGTGGAATTGAGAATTATATTAGGTAGAAGAATAGGAATGTTCAAAAATTGACTTTTTCTCTCTCTTTCTCCCTCTGAATATGATCTTTTTGCTAAAGCAAGGTTGATTTTCCAAAAAAGAAACATCCATACTTACATGGACTTTTCTAGTTTGAGGATTATAACACTTGTATCCTTTCTTGTTTGGAGCATAACCTATAAAACCACATTTTTCAGCTCTAGGATCAAGTTTAGATCAAAATTTGTCAGGTATGTGAACAAATACCGTGCATCTGAAAACTTTTAATGGCAAATCAGAGTATATTCTAGATTTTGGAAAAGTTTTTTTTGAGGCACTCTAAAGGTGTGACAAATTTTAAAACGCGAGTAGGCATCCTATTAATCAAGTATGATGCCATTAAAACAACTTCTCCCGATAAATATTTTAGAACATGCATAGAAAACATGATGGCACGGGCCACTTCAAGTAAATGTTTATTTTTCTCTCAGCAATTCCATTTTGTTTAGGAGTATCACGACAGGTAGATTGATGTTGAATTTCTTTTTTTTTTCCAAGAAATTTTTCAAGCACTCATTAAAATATTTTGTTTCATTATCAGGGCGAAATATACTGATTTTTGTTTGAAATTGATTTTCCACCATGTTGTAGAATAGTTTTTCCACTTCAGATTTTTCACTCATCAAGTAAATCCAACATAATCGTGTATGATTATCCATAAAAGTCACAAATCATTTTTTTCCAGATAAATTCGTAACCTTTTAAGGCCTCCAAACATCACTATGAATTAAATAGAATGGTTTAGAAGCATGATATGGTTTTGAGATATAAGTAGAATGATGGCTTTTTGATAAGTGACAACTCTTATCATGAAAAGATGAACAATCCAAATTTTTAAATAAAGTAGGAAATAAATGTTTAAGATAAAGAAAACTAGGATGTCCTAGTTTAAGATGCCAAAGCATTATTTGTTCATAAATAAAATTTGAACTAATACTACTGAAACCTTGAGCTTTTTTATTATTAAAAGGGTCATCATCAAAATAGTAAAGACCATCTATCATCCTAGCACTACTTATCATCCTTCTCGAGCTCTGGTCCTGTAATTCACAATGAGAATCAAAGAGCGAAACACGACAGTTAGAATCTTTGGATAGTTTACTTATGGACAAGAGATTACAGGCAAGTTTAGAAACATGGAGAACAGATTTAAGATCTATATTCTCTAAGAGTTCGATTAAGCCTTTCCCTGCAATAGGTGAGAAACTACCATCGGCAATTTTATTTGTTTCATTACCAGAACAAGGAAAATAGATATTAAATAGATGAAAAAAACTGGTCATGTGGTCAGATCCTAAATCAATGATCCAAGGAGTAGAATTTGAACAAGATAAAGCATTAAAGTCACTACCTGTTTGTGCAAGGTAAACACTAGGCATACCAGATGAGGAATTGAATTTTAGCAGTTTAGGAAGATGATCCATCCGCTCTTGGCTTAAAACATTGGTCTAAGCTGCATTAGTTGTGGAGGCCTCCTGTCTTCTTTCTTCTAAGAAGACTTCTCCAATGGGAGAGAAGAGTTGTCTACCAATAATCCTCCCCCTAACCTCATTGAACTCAACATTGAGTCTAGTAAAGACTTGGGTAGCAAGGGAAGACTTGGATGAACTATCTGACATGATAACAATAGAGACAAAAAAATAAGAGGCTGCACAAGGGCGTTCACATGAGCAAAATATTGTCTTGCTCTGATATCATGTCAATAGTAGGAATAATTTTATTGATTTAGTGCAGAAAAAGAAACTTTACACGGTCTCTTTCTTATAGGAGATACAAGAGATAATACAAAGCACAATAATAGGAGCTAATCACTGCTACAGCTAGCCTACAACCAGACTTTCTTAATTTACAAGAGTTGACTAAATTTGTATAGAATAAAACAGTTAAGGGAATCTTCTAATAATGGTAGGATTATTATAGCAAGAAAATCTTCAATATCAACAATGATTTGGAAATAACTTAGCCAAATCTTCAACAAAGTGCTTTCGAAAGATTGAGATAAGGAGAATACGAGGTCTAATATTTTGAGTGATATGTTGCTTTAGAGTTAGCTGGATTTATATCAATTTTGTTGTATAACATGATAATCTCTCTTCCAAGGAGAGACTTTTGTTTTTCCTTTTTGTTGTATATATTATGATTTTGTGTCATGGGATGCGAATCATCTTAAGCAATCAGACAAAATGAAGGGCTTTTCCACCATATGGAGAAAGAAATTTATGCTCACCGGCAACTGAACACATGCAATGCACATTTAAGAAAAATATAAACTTTTAAATTATACTTAATAAAAATTATAAAAAATAATATTAAAATAATCAGGATTTTTCATAATTAGATTTGTCCTTATCTGTTTGCAGCCCTTCTTTTAGTTTTTCTAATCTATTTACTCTTCCGATTTTTTATTATGATGTTTTTTCTCCATGTGGTTATTCTTACAAAATGATGTTGAGAGAAGAAAAGAAAGGATTTCCTTTTCTGTATGGTCACCAAAAAGAATATCTTCTATTAGTTTTCTTCCCTTGCAGCTGGTATTTTCAATTTTCCCCCTTTTGTTTCCTTTCACATTTTCTTTATTATGGCCATTTCCTTACTTGTTTGCAGCTTATTTGTTTTTTTTTTTTTTTGGGTTAGCTTTTTGAAGCTAGGGTTTTTGACTTGTTTCTTTATTTGTTTACTTCTAGAATTGTAACGAGGTGAGCTTTCCTTATTTATTTGTAACGAGGATTTTAAAATTTTTTCCTTATTTGTATACATGGAAGATTGCTTAGCTATTCTAGAAAGAAAGTATTTTGGTATAAAAAGGTGATCGGGTTTAACTTACCACTAGGCAAGTGCAATCTCAAGCAATGGTGAGTTCAAGACTCGTGCATAGCTTTTCACATGTGCTTGCCCTGCAATCACCATACATACCTGCAGCTGCGCTCGCCAATGGTGGTGAGGCAAAGTGCTTTCTGAAAAAATGATAGACTGAATCTAAACACAATATTCCCCAATTTGGAAACTGTCCATTTTAAATATGGCATGGATATTATGAAGAAAAGAGGGCCACCACCACATAACACACAATTGAAATACAAAAATATAGAAGACTTGAAGCATTAAGAAGGGTATAAAAGAAACCCTCCATATCATATGTTCATGTCTGTGGAATCATGTAGAATGACTGGTTGTAAGAGATTTAGTTTATGCAACAAGAGAAAAAGAAAAAAAATGATTGACAAAAAAGAAAAAAAAAAAATACTGCAGTCAACTTCTGTAGAATCTTGCTATTTGTGTTATATATTTCAGTGATCGGTTCCTCAGATAGATAATGCAGTAATTTGGTCACATACAAAATGTTTTATCAGCATCAGCAATGATCCTTGACTCAATGTTCACTTCTAATATTGCACCAACTAGTAAAGCATGACAAGCTGTTTACATCCATAACGTGAACTCTTTCTTATCAATTTTTTACAATAAACTGATCAACTTCTCTTATTGAACTGAAAGGTTAAAACTCATGGCATAAGTTATTCCAAACATACAGCAAGCTAAATTTGTTTTCAGAAGATTAGTACAAAATGCAATATGGAATCACTCAATGTTGTTCAGTGACTTTATTTTGTCATAACTTTTCATTGATTTGATGAGTGTATATTCCCTGATAGTTAGGATCTTACGTGAGCTGCATATATTCCCTGATAGAAAGGACTGCACATAGCCTGAAAAGTCATCTTTTTACCATGTCAGACTGTTATCATTGGAAATGATACGTCCATGTGAGCTTGACTCACCTGATGACTGCAACAATTCCATAGCAAAGATGCTCAAGGGATGCTTATTCTTGGAGGTGAAAATTTATATATACAAGATTCCAAATTTTCAGTTTCTTTTCACATATTGTTTGTAGC
This sequence comes from Cocos nucifera, assembly GCA_006176705.1. NCBI lineage: Eukaryota > Viridiplantae > Streptophyta > Magnoliopsida > Arecales > Arecaceae > Cocos > Cocos nucifera. The sequence continues at coordinate 409,683 of QRFJ01000429.1, forward strand.
AGAAAGTGATTTGTTAAATTCATATACTCTAATTTGTTTCTGCTGCTTTGTAGTCTCTGTGTATAAAGTTCCATGTCCAATATGATGGCCCAAGTGATCTTGAATTCATCCAGCTCATCTTGCCGAAAACCATTAGAGTTCTGCGGTTGCAGCCTATATCTGATTGGCAAGCCAAGCTGCTTGTCCTCAAAGCTGGAGCTGATAGGGATTCAACTGCATCCTTAGCTGGTGCTGGCAGTTCCTTTCTAAGGCCCAATTGTAATGGACTGCAGTCACTATCTCTTGTTTTAAATAAAATAAAAGATGAACTTCTTATAGCTATTGCAAGCAGTCTTCCTCAATTGGTTGAGCTGTGTCTTGAAGATAAACCACTGGAGGAGCCTTCTTTGCACAATGACTTGACCAACAGAGGGCTTCAGTCACTAGGCTCCCGTAGAAATTTGACTAGCCTTTCGCTTACACGGAGTAGACAAAATTTCAGGAGGGTGAACGATGTTGGTATTTTCCTCCTATCCGAGGGATGTAGAAGGCTTGAATCAGTAAGACTTGGTGGATTTTCTCGAGTGACTGATGCAGGATATGTATCTTTTCTTCACTCCTGCAAGAACTTGAAAAGGTTTGAGGTCGTCAATCCTTTTTTCTTGTCAGATTTGACATTTCACAATCTTGCTGATGCCATAAACTCCCTTGTTGAAGTGAGATTGTTGTCCTGCAATCTTGTAACCAGTGAAACTGCAGAATCTCTATCCTTATGCAGAAATTTGGAGGTTCTGGACCTTTCAGGATGCAAAAGCACTGCAGATGTCGGGCTCGCTTCAATTTCAAAACTTTGTAAATTGACTACATTGGATCTTGGTGGAGCTGATATCACTGACAGTGGTTTAGCAGCCCTTGGTTGTGGGAGTTGCCCAATCGCTTCTTTATGTCTAAGGGGCTGCAAAAGGATCACTGACAGAGGGATAAAGCAGCTGTTGCATCAGGATGGCATTATTAGGAGAACTTTATCAACTCTGGATCTGGGTTACCTGCCTGGATTGTCAGATAAAGGTATATCTACCATTGCTGAGGTCTGTAGAGAAATCACCAACCTCAGCATCCGGAGTTGTTTCTTTGTCACTGATGCTTCTATAACAGTTCTGGGTTCAATGGAAGGATTCGAGGGCAAAAGAAGACCACTTCGAAAGCTTGATCTCTATAGCTGTAGTGGGTTGTCAAACGCTTCATTTTGGCTGCTTGCCCCTCCTTTCTTCCGTGGCCTACGTTGGCTTGGTGTGGGAAACACTAGGTTGCTGGCTAAAAGCAAAGACAGATTTGTGGAACTTTCAAGAGACCGACCAGGTCTAACGATTTGTGCAAATGGCTGTGAGATGGGTTGTAAGGACGGATGGCAGTGCCATGAGTTTATCTGACAATAGAAATTTGGTATTGACCCGTTGTGCATAAGTTTAAGAAGTACAATGGAGATGAAGATGATGGATGACTATTTTATGGACACTTTGCATCTGAAAATAATGGTGTTTGCCATGCCAGACCTAAAGAGTGCTGTTGATGTTGAAAAGTTTCTTTGGACATGAAGCATCGACAATTGCAGTGGCTTGCATTCATGCATCAAGAACAGGATTCGATATTTCTCTCTCCTCTCCTCTACTCTAATCTTGGGAAGCAGGAAGAGAATGGACTTTGGCAAGCTCCAGTTTAGAAGGCTAAATCATCTTAGAGTCATACAGGAGCAGACTCTTTTCTTGAAGTAAGAAGTTGATGCTTACAATGGTGCTTCCATGCCTAGCATCGAGCTTCAAGAAAAGGAAGCAGTTACCTTTTCTTTTTCGTTTTCTCTGATGGGCATTTCATGGTTAACTAAGACCTCCCATGATGATTTTCATCCCGGATGAATAAGGTGGAGCATTCGAGATTAGGCTGAGGGATGGTTACAGAAAAGGAAACCTATTCCAGCTGCCATTGCAAAGCAGACTTCTATCTATTTTGTGCTTGTGGCCACTCCAGAAAAGGTTTTTGTGCTTGAATTAATGTATGCCCGGTATGAACTTGTGTGTTTAAGCTTTGCTTGGTATTACAAGACATGAACATTTTTACCGAAAGAAACCCTGACTGCATTTAGCCCAAGAATTTACAGAATTTAACTTTGCTACCATTCTACATTCAGTGATTCTGCTGAGGGTTTCATTTTCATATTAACGCTTGTTTCCTACGGAAAGGAATTTGTGATGGTGGTATCTGCTTACAAAATTTTCAAATTTACCTGTCTATTCATATCCTCTCTCGATTCACGACAGTTTTTCAGTTTAAGCGCGACTTATCTGATATATATATATACAATTTATAGATTATTTGATGCGGTACAGGGTACTCCTTCGGCTGAAAAGGTCATTATATGATTAAATTTCACCCACATCACTAGAACAATAACATTCATCTATTATAAAAAAATTTATAATACAAGAAAGAATTTAAATTTAGGCGGAAGGAAGCTGTTTTAGCCTAATTATTAGAAGGAGACATTAACGAGCATGGCGTGAGAGCAGCAGGCCAAGTAGATCATGTAATAGCTATTGACCATATGAGCTATTGAAGGTGATAAACGTATCTTCTTTGTTCTGATAATTTACTCCACAAAGCAATAGCTCAAACAGGTTCAGCATTCATCACTCAAATTGCACAAAAGCAGGTTCAGCCAATCATAGGTGACGACAATTGTGAACACTAGAATTTTGATTGGATTTCAAAATAAATGCTATTCCGGTTGGTGCCCTCATTGCAAAGGTATAAACATGCCTCTGGTCTAAGCGAGACCGAATGGAAGAATGGTACCCATGACCCACGCTGGAAGCATCTTGGTACCCCAGAGGTTTGCAAGTCACCGGCAAACTCATTGCTTAAAAAAGAAAACTACTAGACCTACTCGGCGGCCATGGTGCAAGCGTCCAAACCGCAGCACCGCTTACCTTCAGAGGTTTTCGCAACACCATCCGGTACTTATTTTTGGTTGGTGGTAAACACCATCCGGTACTTGATAGAAGGACCCTTGTTGCAATTTTCAGTTGAAAATCGAAACGGCGAAGCTGTCTGATCGGATGAGTTTCAGCAGTTCAGGCGAACCTTCAAAATCAGAAGGAATCTGCTATTAAGTGCCATGTATCTTCGTAGCCCATTTAAACCTAAACGGAATTTATTGGTTGATTTGACCAATAAGTTCATTACCCGTTATTACTAGCCTTCTGATATATGCTCGAATCCGAAGATGTGCTACCTAAATAGCAAATGATTACTTGATGTCCACGGTACACGCATTGCATGTATGAGGAGCGATGGAGATGGAGATAAACAAACACACGACAAATTCCATTCTTATTTCTTGAAGCTTCAACACCACCTTATGAGAAGAACAAAGGGAATTTGAGTTTACAAAGTTTAGAATGCATGAACCGAACCATGTGCTAGATCTTTGACGCACAAACAAATTTCAAAAACAAGGTTAAAAACTTGATCCTCCTATCTGGTGGCATCAACAGCAAAAATGGGAAAGTTTCAAGTTACAAAAAGTTTGCAGCGCCAGCATATGATCAACCCTTCTATAACTGAGAAGAAAATTGAACTCTAAAACCAACTAATGATGGAAAAACTTCGAGATAATGCCAGTAAAAAACAAGTAACACCAGCTATATGAAAGCAGTCCGGCCTCCCCTTCTACCGTGTCTGTCGTAGGTTGTGTTGAATTTATCAACCAGCTCATTCATGGTACTGCAAAGTTCAAGAAAGAGTTGTTATCACATGCCTGAAATAACTTGATAAACACTCCCAGATCTATAAATTTCCACGTCTATCAAACAAACGCAAAAGAATAAAATCTCACTAACAGGCTTTCAGATTTCATTGCAACAAATATACGTATATATCAATTTTACTGGCACTGGCAGAGAAGCAAGTAAACAATGTCACTTTGGTTCTCATATGGGCCTCTTATAAAGAATTTGTACACAAATAAACGAGCATCTTATCAACTGTAGGGTGGGATCACCAATCAAAATTTCAAAGGACCACTTGGATGCACATTTCTTGCAACCAAATTTGTCCTTAGGTTGATGCAGCACTACCATGTACCCATCTCACGATTCTCTGTGCTATTATGTAATAGATCATCTAGTGCAACAATCCTTTTTGGGTGCAAAAATAAAGTGACATAGATGTCTTCGCCCTCCCACTCTCTCCTCTTCTCATTTACGTGATCCTATTGATGGAAGACACAATCGTATTACAAATCGTCGATTCAAAATTCAAGCCTTCCATTTATGTAAATTCTTAACCTTCTTGTTTTTGTTTGCAAGCAAGAGAGACTTCTTGCATACCTTGAACAGTTTGTGAACATCGCAAGGTAGGTCATGAGAAGTGTGTCATTAAATTCCTGTAGAGGAAAATCAACATGGTTATTGAATTACTGATGGATAATTAGAAGATACCATCTGGGAAGGAAAAATGAACTACTTATATTGCTTGAAACCAAAAGTCCTGTCATGATCATGATCTTATATGCATGCAGTAGGCTTTATGCCAAGGTAGCCCAGCTTAACGGAATAGAGGTCTAATGCATCAAATCAAGCAAATGCACAAAGCAAAGTTGGCACACCCAAATCTGTTCAATACATACCATCAGAAAATCATCTTGGAACTTCTCTGATTCCATGGCTGGCAATCTTCTCAGAAGGCTCGAGACTTGTCTAAGCAATGAATTGTCGAGAGGAATATCACCTGCATGTTTTAAAATTGTGAGCATTTACTGCAAATTCAAGGAAACACATCATCAACAACAATTAAAAGTTACGGCACAGTAAGTGGAAAGAAATGCAAGAGGAATTCAGATTGTTTTCCATCTTTTTCCCCATGCTACAAAGATGCAAGATTTCAATGTTTCACACTAAAGCCATTCATCAATTTTCCATGTTTCACACTAGAGCGATTCATCACTAAAACAAATAAGATGGGATTCTACTATTCATGATATAGTGGCAGGAAATGCACTTTAATGCAAAAAACAGCATTCAGCATCAAGATTTTGTAAAAATGGATTGCAAAGGAAACGATACAAAAGAAAAGGTTGATGTAAACTCGAAGCAGCATGGTATAAAGAACCTCCACTAAGTACTATAAAGAGGAACATGCATTGAGGTGCCTGCTAAAGCACATGAAGAGTTCCTTGTGCTGACTAAAAAATGGCCTGGCAACTCCATATTCAAACCACCCTTCTCCATGTGTCGCACCAATTCCCATGAGTCACGCCAATCCCATCCTACCATGTTTGGCAGGAGGACCTTTCATGTGCATGAAACAGGCACCTCCTAGCATTACTCCAATGGAAATTGTCCATGGAAGTCACAAAATGAAATTGAAAATAATGCAATATTAAATAAGTCTGTAAGGTGATTTAAAGTCATATAAATGTACCTCTCTGCATGGCTTGCAGATACTGATGAACAACTCTAATTCTGCTATTTAGCATTTTGATGGCACTATGCATGCCAGTAAGATGGGCAGCCACTGCTCACATAATACATTTATAAATACAAAAGAAGAAGACAATAGAAAATATAAAATGAAACAATAAATTCAGTTAAAGAAAGAAACCTCACATTGTGTTGCAGCCGAGCCCCCATCAGATGGCTTAAGATGAGCTACATGATCCACTGAAATTCGCTCGGCCTCTACTGTCTTAATTTTTAGAGAAAATATCGAGTTTAAAAAATGTTTGCTGCCTCATCTAGATGGCAATGTAAGTGAATGGAAAGAAAAAGACAAACCTCGATTGTGTAGTTTGATCTAACAAATATAAGCTGAGGAATTCCATCAATGACGTGCAACTCTTGAAAGTAATGACATATTTCAAGAATAGAAGGCCAATTTTCAGTTAAATTCCTGAATTAAATCTTTTGAAACTAAGATAATTTAATAGAGAGAATCCAAATCATATTAATTATTCCCTTGCTGCAATTGAATCAGTTTTATTGGGTGGAACAAATGCAGGTCAGTGTACCAAATTAAAACTATAGAACACAATTAAATTAAAGATTCAATCATATAGACCAACAAACCAGACTGAGGGAGCTAAGGACCAACTTAAAACACCGTTAAGATGCGGCCTGCTAACAAAATGTGAAGTTAATCTCCTTGATTCATCATGGGAAGATCATTTTCCAGTCACAGATCAAGGTAACCATGTTAGCTTCAATATTTCCACCATATGGATTTCTGTTTAGAGGTCCGTGTTTGAGTTCAACAAGGTACTGTTTGAGTTACTTTGTTGTAGTTTTGAGCTAAATTATAGGGTCTTCTTTTTAAGCAAGTTGTCATGCCAATATTTTAAGATATGTCATAGGCCTCAAAATTGTTATTTAGAAGTTTAATCTGCGTCACATTTATGTAAGAGATTTCCACTTCGAATCTACTGGGTAAGGTGATTTCTGATATTAAATAAGTTAGTACGAGTTAAAACTTAAGCCATGTGTGGCATGCTTGCTGAGAAAGAGGTTTAAATCCAGAAGGGCACTACTGAATCACTGATATGAAAATCATCATTTTGGAAAAGAAATCTCAAGCAAATCATCAATGGTTTTGGCACAAGTTCAGTAAACCGAATAAGTCACAACTAACACAATGCATTAATGCAATTTACAAGATAAGAAGATGGAATGTGTTATTTATAAACCTATATAACAACAGGGAAGAGGTTCATTTACCAGACCCCCCCGTAAAATATGAGAAAAAAGGTGCTATCAAACTTCGGTTTAAACAAGAAATCACACCTTGATTTTGCAGAAGAAATCTAAAATGCACTTCCATTAGGTAGGAAAGAATATGTTACCTTGGATATATGCATTGAATAGCACCATGATCTAAGGTATATGTAACAAAAAAAAAAACTGCAAATATGGTAACAGAAATGTGCTTTTATCATTTAAATACAAGGTTGTAAAACATTCAAGAACTAGCATAGGCAAACGTTAGTTCACAAAGAAAGCCTAAGTATGAAAAGGATCATCGGTTTTTAAAAGGACCAGTGAATTGAACAACTTATGAATCAACAAATATATAGTTCTTCATAAGATTATGGAATTGCATACGTTATTATGATTCCAAACGAATGGTAAAACAGGAAAATCACAAAAAATGACACAACATGGGTTGCAGCAGCAAATATATTGGAGCATTATTTCAATAGCCCAATGAAGACTATCGTGCTGACTAGGATTGTATTATTGACTAGAAATTTATAGTATAGATCCCTATATCTCTAAGAATATGGACCTAGGAAAACTGCAATGCATTGGAGAGACTACTGATTTTAGATCTTAAATTAAACAGACCTAATTAGAGTACCAAAATTAAAACTTCTCGTCTCTGATCCAACATCCAACAGACCTAATTAGAGGCAAACGTTAGATCTTAAATTAAACCCCCCCCCCCCCAACACACACCCACACAAAAAAAAAAGCATTAACCATTCAGATCTCCAAGACCGACAGATCCTCCAAAATCTCCAATATCACGATATAGAAAGACCATAATGCATCAGAACTGTCAGAACTCTATGCCAATGGCCTCTTACGCTTCTAATGTAATGGTATTAACTACCAATACAACTTTGTTAATGCAATCCAGAACAGTCAAGCAAACTAGATGTCTATGTTACACTCTATTAGTCACTCAATCCCTAAGCTTGTTCCTTCTCACCAATCATTTAGTGCTTAAAGTAGCAATTTCCTACAACTTCAACATACATATAACGTTCCTCAAGCAACAAATGCATTTATCTAGATGTAAATCTCGTATTTTAAATGAAAATGATAAACTAATTTTTTGCATTATCAACTCAATTTTTTTAAAGTAGAGATCTCTTATTTTAAGCATAGAAAGTCCTTCACTCCGTTAAAAAACCCGGTTCTTCTGTTGTGCTCCCATTTAACATGGAAGGGCATTCAGTGACAGAGATGATAAAGTGCGACCAAAGGATACTAAGGAGGCAAGTAGATTGCGTGAAAAACAAAAGCAGAAGTTGCAAGAGAGGTTGTATCTATGGTTAGCTGAGTTCCTTCAATTGACTCATTAGAATTTAAATCTGCATGGATTTGGCTAAGGTTTCCATATTAGAATTTGTTTATAATTTTTAAAATTTAAAGCAGCAGCAATTTTGGTTATCTTGGATCCAAAAAATTGAGTATTTAGATTTTTTGGAAACTAATGAAACAGGGGTTCGATTTTCTTCTCAAGTTCTGACATAAGAGGATGGATTGTATTTGTAGAAACATGAGCTTGGGTGGCTACCTTTTTTTCTTGGGAGAGTCAACTATGGAAGAGTTTGTGTAGTCATAGAAATGCAGATACGATGAAAAGTTTCTAGCCACAGCCCCCTTCCACTGGCCATCAAATCTTCCCACGTTGGTAAGAGGCATGGCTTGTCAAATCATGAGCAGTCAATCAAGGGTGGCAAATTACAATTAACCCGACCCGCGAACCTGACCTGCAACAGTCCCCATTCAATCAAGTTCAAGTTTGGTATAAAGCATAAATGGGACCAAGCTGTAAGCAAGTAGACTCGACTTAACCCATTTATTAAGCACGCCAGGTCAGGTTAAGAATCTTGACCCATTTAACCAATTTTGACCCATTTAATAGTTGTGCCAAGTTGTGATTTGACCCATTTAAGACTCATTTAACCCGTTAAAGGCCTGTTTAACCACATTAAAAACCATTTAACCTAATCTGTCCAGTTTGTTAAACAAGTTATGCAAGTTGGATGGGGTTAATTGTTTAATAAAAATGTTGGATTCTGGTTTAGGTAGTAAACAAACCAGGTTTGGGTTGATAGATATTTGACGCAACCTGCATCCAACCCAACCAGTATCCAACTCAGTCCACATCCAGCCCAACTCGACCCATTTGCCACCCTTGATAACAATCCATATGCTCTTGGGCCAACACACAAGCCAGTTGGGCATTATGCAAGCACCTGGCAACTCACTATGCAACCAGTTTTGATGCAGTGCAATCACCAAGCTGCATCCACGTGTGCTACATGAACTGCAAATTAACAATGTTGGTGTAGTGTATGAAAAATCAGACACGATACTTGTTGGTGATGATGACTTAACCAAGAGTCCTAGGTTTATATGATGGTAATGAATCCATAAAACTTACTTTTTTAATCTCCTTTTCAATTTTGCTGCTTAGTTATATTTTTGTCCCGTGTCTTTAAGTTTTTTATAAAAATTTTCCTAGTTTCTCCGCATGCTTTTTAGGAACTGTTAATTCCTCCAATTGCTCCATCTAAACTAACACCTAGATTGATGTTTCCTCCTCTAAATCTCTTTTCTATAGTGCCTCATTCTATTGCTGAGACCATGAATGATTTTGCCCAGCAAGAATTAACATCTAAGCATAAGACAAATGTTTCTTAATCATGGCCTGCTCTCATGTACCCTAACTTAAATGCTCTTGAAACTTAAAGAATACCAAATTTCTATCTTGTTCAATCACCTAGCATCAAATTCGGGCAGGTCCCTCTAACATAAACCTGAAAGGTGGATGGGTGTTGCAGAATCTAAGGTAAAGAGAAATTTTTCACACCATTTTGCAAAATTGGCCAGGTCCTCATATCCAGCGATAATTCAACAAGCCCCATAATATACGCCTTCACATAAATCACCATCAACACTACAAAGACCTGATCATGCATCACTAGGCTGAATTATGTTGCTATATAAAACATCCTCACAGATTATCATGCATCGTATGTTGGCTTATCATGGTTCTATTACTTTGGAGATCACATAGTCCACTAAAGGCTTTAGTAGATTTGGACTGAAATGAATACATGGCAAGTGATACGAGATAGTCAGATTGTTGACTAAATAACAAAGAAATAAGTGCCTTAGAACTGCTTCATTGCCCATATTGTGAATGAACTTCTAGTTCCTACCACAGGATCGATCAAATCTGATCAGATCTGAAGCGGAAATTTCAAAAAAAAAAAATTCCTATGGATCCGATCAGATCTAAGAGTTCTCATATCTGATTAGATTGATCTGATCATTAAAATAAAAATTAAATTAAAACAGTAACATCTAATGTTACATGTTCGGATAAACCATTTACCGCAGTGATGATCTGATAATGATCCGAGGTTCTGACTTGAGCCGCGCACGCATCCGGCCTCGACCGAAGTCCACTCGGGTCGGATCCGAACTTTTTCTTCTTCTGGATCTGATCTCCAAAAATCAGATCTGATATCAACTTCCGGCACCTCAGATCTGATCTTCAGCAGCGATGCGTCCGTCTCACAAACAGCATCGTCTTGACTTGTTCTTCGCAGCAATAGCCTTCAACACTTGAATCTGATTTCACCCAATCTTTTTGGGCGTGGAGAAGAGGGAGGAGATCTGGAAGAGAGGGTGGAAATGAAAATAGGGGCAGCACCTAGGCATGGATAATTAGGATGCAGAAAAACTAGGCACAGGACCCCTTCTTATGGACCAATTGTAACCCTAGAGTCCTAGGGCTTTATGCAACTTGCTTGCTTAAAGCAAGACTCCTATCTGATTTCCACGCCATGTTCCCTTTATTCTGAATTTTTGTCGCACAAAAATGCAGGTAAAATGGCGCCATAATCAGATAAGAAGAGGTGTTGGCGTAGGGCTTTTATCTCCAGAGTTTTTGATCTCATCAAGACTCTTTGACCCATTCAAATGGGACGCCTCCTCTTTTATCCACATGGGGTGCACGATAGAAGGGATGTGCGCCCTCTCTTCCACGTAATTATCAAGGGGGCGCACCCCCCAGTAAATCTCCAGGGGGTGCATGCCGCTCTCCCTTTCTTTCCTATAAAGAACAGCTCAAACTGACCCTTCACCTGAAGCCTTTGTAAGGATTTTAAGACAAGCCCTGATCTCATCAGAACAAGCTCAATTCTGACCAGGACAAGGTCCAGTTATACCAAGACAAACCCATACAGGATTCTCTAGTGAACCAAATCTAATTTGACTCAGTCAAGACGAATCAGAAAGATGACAGAAGGAGAAAGTCAGGTCCAATCGTATGCTAGAACAATTTTCTTGAACTTGATTGGATCTAATCCAAATCAATCGAACTGAGTTAGCCCAATTAATGACATCCAAACCCAAAATCCTTGTTTGTGTGATCCAGTTAGGTTCAGTTCTGTATGGTAATGAGACATGTCGAGATCTCCATCATCGACATCATCGAAACATCTTTCGATGGACAAGAACTCTTCTGATTCATCCAATTAAAATCGTCGATCATCAAGATAATTCTAATTAGTTCCAAAATTCACCAGTGACATCTAGTAGTATGTGGTGGCAATCCATCAGAACCGAATACGAACCTCTCAATGCAGCTATCTGTGTGATTGGGTTCTTCTATCATGAACCCCGACAGAATCAAGGTCAAGGTGAACTCGTCAGACCTAACACCCGTCATATGAATGAATCATTCGATTCGAGTCCGATGTAAAAATCCTAATAGAAACTCCTTTCTATTAATTCACATTGTCATGGCCATGGGCTTAAGGACTCGATCTCACAATCATCATAGAACTACTCCTCTACCGAGATTGATATATCCCCTATTGGTACAATCCAATTCCTATAATGAGCATGCTATAGCCAACATACACATCAGAATTCTGAATGACTAGGAGACCGAATTATGATGTAGTCAAACTATAACACATTTAAGATAAACTGCCGATGCACCTCAGATCAAAAAACTAGACACATAACTGCAGCATCGAGCTAGTCATCAACGAGAAGGTAGACTTCCTTATGACTACTCGAGGTAGTCACGCTCAGTGTCCTTGTTCTCAACAAGTACCTGTACTTTCGCTCCGGTGTCTCCACACCGTAGACTCAAGACTCATCTATTCTAAGGAAGCGATCGTACATCGATCTTTCGAATCGATCACCATCCCTGTGATGATCCTACGATCAGGAGCAGTTTATAAATTAATTATGATAACGCATGTCTTAAATTCTCAACTCTTGAGAATATGTATTATCATGCATGTTAACTCAATAGATATATCACAGACACTTTAAATACACAATGTGATAGAAAATAACTCTTTTATTAATTTTAAATCAAAATTACAAAAATGCTCCTAAAAAATATTTTACAAGTGTCAGCCAATCTGGCTTTTAGGATACTTATCTAACAAACTCCCACTTGACCTAAAGCTAATTGGCTACAAATCTAAGTTCCATTTTCTCAAGATGGGCATCAATCTTCTGCGGGCTCAACGGCTTCATCAGTGGGTCAACCGCATTGTCTGCAGTGTCGACTCTCTTGACCTCGACGTATCCCTTCTCGAGGTAATCGTGGATGAGGTGATATCACCGCTCGATGTGCTCAGATTTTTGGTGAGGTCTCGGCTTCTTAGCTAGGACTATGGCACCATTGTCGTCGTAGTACAGAGGGACGGCAATTGATGACATCACTCCAAGCTCTACGGCGAACTTTTTGAACCAAAATGCCTACTTCGCAACTTCCAAGGCAGCGATATATTCTTCTTCCATGGTGGAGTTTGCCATCACGGTATGCTTGGAACTCTTCCAGCTTAAAGCACCACCATTGCACAAGAACAGACTATCAGATGTCAACTTTCGATCATTTATATCAAATATAAAGTTTGAATCTATATACCCTTGGACCTAGAGTTCTCTATTACCAAAGACCATAAATATATTCTTAGTTCTTAAGTACTTAACGATACATTTTATAAAAGTCCAGTGCTTCTCGCCTAGATTCGACTGATACCTGCTCGTGATACTCACAGTATGTGTACTATTAGAATCGTGTACATAGCATGGCGTACATGAAGCTTCCTATTGTCGAAGCATAAGAGATCTTGCTTATGCATTCAATCTCCTCAGGTGTGCTGGGGCACATCTTTTTGGAGAGATGAATGCCATGTCTGAAGGGCACTAGTCCCCTCTTAGAGTTTTCCATGCTGAACCTCTTCAGCACCTTTTCTATGTACATCTTCTGTGATAGACCCAGCATCCTCTTCGATCTATCCCTATAGATCTTAATCCCCAAAATGAAGAATGATTCTTCTAGATCTTTCGTAGAGAACTCTTTTAACAACCACTTTTTTTATCAAGATCAACATGGAAATGTCGTTCCCAATTAGGAGGATATCATCCACGTTCAGTACGAGAAAGATAACAGCACTCCCACTGATCTTTTTGAAAATACATGATTTCTCCTCGTTCTTGATGAAACCAAACGATATAATCACATCATTAAAATGAGCATTCCAACTCCAAGATGCTTGCTTAAGTCTATAAATGGACCTTTGCAGCTTGCAGACCTTCTGATCACCATCACCAGATGTGAAACCATGGAGTTGTTCCATATAGATATCTTCCTCAAGATATCCATTTAGGAATGTCATTTTCACGTCCATCTGCCATATTTTGTAATCGAAATAAGCTGCAACAGCAAGCAATGTACAGATGGATTTAAGCATGACCACTGACGAGAAGGTATCATGATAGTCAATGCCTTTACGCTGACTATACCTTTTCGCCACTAACCTTGAATGCCTCCACATTTTCATCTACACCTTTCTCTTGAAGATCCATTTATACCCAATAGGTACTATATTTTCATATGGATCTACTAAGGTCCAGACTTGATTCGAGCACATTGAGTCAATCTCTGACTTTATTGCCTCTCGTCATTTTTCGAAATCGATATATGATATCGTTTCGTCATAGATTTTGAGATCATCACCATGAACCCCATTTTTCGTGAGAAATATTTTCTCTACATCCTCTGAAATAATACCTAAGTACCTCTCAGGATGACGGAAATTCTATTTGTCCTACAAAGTAGAGAATGTAGTGTGTAGATTGGCTCAAACTGACTGGGTTCCACAGGTTTCTTGGCTTGTTGCTCTTTGGAGACTTTCTTCTCGAGCCTGATCTGTCTTTCAATGCCACCATCTTGAACAAATTGTTTCTCAAGAAAAATGACGTATCGACTCAATCACATTATGATCTTCAAGAAAATAGAAGTAATATCCTAATGATTCTTTAGGATATCCAATAAATCGAGCTCTAAAGGACTTAGACTCTAACTTGTCCGCCTGCTGTCTTTTGACATGAGCCGGACAATCTCAAATTTTGAGATGACTCAAACTTGGTTTCTTACCATGCCATATCTCATACGATGTGGTAGGAACGATTTTAGACGGAATCCTATTCAATAAATAAATGGCTGTCATTAAACTATCCCAAAAGAAACTCAGGTAGGTCCATGAAGCTTATCATGGATCGGATCATATTTAATAGGATCCAATTTTTCCATTTTGAAACTCCATTGAGTTGAGACATTTTAGATGGAGTCCATTGTGAGACTATGCCATTATCCTTGAGATAGTACAGAAATTTTCGACTAAGATATTCACTTCCTCGATCTGATCGAAGAAGTTTAATGGACTTTCCAGTTTGCTTTTCTACTTCATGTCTGAATTCCTTGAACTTTTCAAAGGCTTCAAATTTGTGTCGCATCAGGTACACATGCCCTTACCGAGACAGATTGGTAAAGATAATGAAGTAGACAAAGTTGCCTCTGACTGTCGCATCGAATGGACCGCGCACATCTATATGTACCAGGGCAAGAAGGTTTGTAGCCCTTTCTCCATGTCCTGCAAAAGGGAGCTTGGTCATTTTACCTTGAAAATATGACTCACAAATCGGATATGACTCGGAAGTCAACGGATCAATTAGTCCAAATTTCTTTAATTTGTTAATCCTGTCTTCAGCTATATGACCTAGCCTAAGGTGCCATAAATACCTTTCGCTGATACTATCCCTAGGTTGTTTTGATCTTATGGCATTCACGTTTTGCTCGACATTAAAAACAGAGACATCTACATGTAACTGATAGAGATTGTTAATTAAGAAACCACTTGTAATTTTATTTTTTTCATAAAAAATTGTACAGTGCTCCTTAAAGAAACTAATTACATAGTTCTCCGGTGCTAAACATGAAACAAAAATCAAATTCCTACTTGCAGCAAGCACAAAATAATAATCTCTAAGAACTAAGACTAATCCAGACGGTAGTCGAAAAGAATAGGTTCCCACAGCCACAGCAATAACTCTTGCTCCATTTCCGACGTGCAGGATCATCTCACCATCCCTCAGTCTCCTGCTCTCCTCAAGATCCTGCATAGAAGTGCACAAGAGCACTAGAACCAAAGTCAAGCACCCAACTGGATGCAGAAGAAACCATAAGATTAGTCTCAATAACGAGCATACCTCCAGAAGGACTTGCTTTCTTCTTGTCCTTCAGACTGGCCAGGCACGAAGGACAATTTCGCTTCCAATGGCCATCGGTGTTGCAGTAGAAACATTTTTTTTTATCCGTGGCCTTCTTCTTCGATTCTTCCATCTTTTTCTTCCCTTCAACCTTCTGCTTCTTTGTAGACTTCTTTTTCTTTCCAAAAGACTTTCTTTTGGAGGAAGTTCGCTCCACAACAAGAACTGAACCCTTTGAACCTTTCATAGTTTGTTCAGCAGTAACCAGCATATTCATTAATTTAGCCAAGGTGCACTGGAGCTTATTCATATGGAAGCTCATGATAAACTATCCATACGAATCAGTCAAGGACTGCAGGGTCACATCTGCAGGTCCTTGTCCATTATGACACCAAGCTTCTCAAGTTCTTCTAGGTCCTTGATCATCGCCCAGCAATGATCTTGGACAGACTATCCATCGCGCATCTATGCTTTAAAAAATCTCCTCGAGATTTGATAACGCGAAGTGTGACTCTGTTCACCAAACAACTCTTGTAGGTGAGCCAACATTTGGTATGCAATCCTAATGTCTTCATGTTGGCGCTGCAACTCATCTGACATTGAGCCCAACATGTAGCACCTGACCTTGTTATCATCGTCAGACCACTTCTCATGAGATGTTCTCTGATCAGCAGTCGGACAGACTGGAAGAGTGAGAATTTTCTGATCCAGTACATAGGACAGCTTTTCGAAACTCAAAACGATTTTCAAGTTTCGAAGCCAATCATTGTAATTAGATCCGATCAGTCTGTGGGTATCTAGGATTCGGGCTAGGGGGTTTGATGCAGTCATTTTTCTGCAGAGAATCAAAGTTTCTAGTTAGACTTGTAATTTGACTTAACCAATTTATTTAGAAATTTTATTTTTAAACAAATTTAGACTCTCACTATTTTTTCGGATCCCTACACTTCCTTAGCAGATATGCAAAAGTCTCCGTGATTAATGACTTTTAATGGGTAGTGCGGTCCCACCGACTGGCTCACCACCTCACCTAATAGTTATTGGTGATGGGTCAATCGATGAGTGGACAACTCTTATCTAATATTTCTCTAAACATGGTGCATCCAAACTTAGTCCCTAATTCATGAAGCTCACCATATCCGAAATATTGCTCCATTCCTTAGTTAAGCCAGACCTATCGTTTGCACGAACTGGATTACTGATTAGGACCCTCACCATTTTCAGAATATTGAGCCCAACCCATCCTCCAATCCGTAGCATCCAATGCCTAATAGATGTGGTTGCATCTTTCCGATGCAACTGAACCACTGTATCTAGCCGAGAATAATTAATCCCGGAAAGGGCCCGCGCATCTACAATGATGAAAGACCAATAACTTAATATTTTCTTAGAGAGTTTTGATTTAGGTCTCTTAGACTCGACTTAAACATAACGATTATGACTAATCTAGTAGCATGGGTTAGCTTGAATCGTTAGCTACCTCAATCCAGAACTGGATCGACCCAATCGGCCAGATAAGTGAGATCGATGGAAGGGATATGCCATTAACTTGCTATGAACGCATTCAGGTTGAGCAGCTCTCAATTAAAAATCACCGGTCATATACACCAAACTTAACCTTAAACACCAACTTGTCTAACCAGAACTGATCATGTTAGCCTACAATTTAGGCTCGAACAGCGAAGCCAAATTAGGTCTTAAATTGATCGACCACATATGGCTGTCGACCTTGACCAAGACTTACATCTAATGGGCTGGTCAAATCTAAGCACTCTTAATCCCACCTAACCAACTCTTAATTTAGTTTGATCAACCGCTTAACCTAATTGAGCTTCCTATATCCGAACCCATGTTTTATGAAGGTGTCTTAGATCTAAAAATTTATAATTTTTAGATCTAATTAATTTCATAAACTTAATTCTTAATTAAGTCCAGGGGTTCATAAAACAAAACATGCATCAAAGATCCTTGGATTTCAAGATCTAGAATTTTGCAGAAAAGTAAGTTTTAATTTTTGATTAAAGACAAATGCGCAGCACCCCTACACGCTATAAGAGCACCCCATCGAATGAAAAGAAAGGACCTTTAAATCCTTCTTACTCTTATGACCAGATGGCCAAAGGAAATGCCTTAATCAGAAATATGAACTATACTACAAAACAGTTTAATCTAATACATAAATCTCATATATGATTAAAGATCTTAAACTATGCATGCTTTGCATATATCACATATATCAATTTAAAATATTTAAATATAAGTTTTAGATCTGATTACATCTGATGTAATATTTGAAAATAAGAATTTAAATGATCATATCATAAAAATTTTAGTCTAGACTATTCATAGCATAGATCTATTAAAACTAGTCTAGACATGCATCATATATATCACATACATGAAAATTTTAGATGCACTTACTAATTCCAAATCTGGTTACATCTCATATAACATCTGAAATCTAAATTATCAGATCACATAAAAAAAAAGTCAAATCAAAACCAAATAAATCTAAAAAACTGCAAACCTGGCTCTGATACCAGTTGAATGAACTTCTAGTTCCTATCGCAGGATCGATCTGATTTGAAGCGAAAATTTCAAAAAAAAAAATTTCCTATAGATCCGATTAGATCTAAGAGTTCTCAGATCTGATTAGACTGATCTGATCATTAAAATAAAAATTAAATTAAAATAGTAACATCTAATGTTATCTATTCGGGTAAATCGTTTACCGTAGTGATGATCTAATGACGATCCGAGATTCTGACTTAAGCCGCGCATGCGCTCGACCTCTACCGAAGTCCACTCGGATAGGATCTGAACGTTTTCTTCTTCTAGATCTGATCTCCAAAAATCAGATCTGATATCAACTTCTGGCGCCTCAGATCTGATCTTCAGCAACGATGCATCCGTCTCACGAACAGCATCGTCTTGACTTGTTATTCGCAGCAGCAGTCTTCAACACTTGAATCTGATTTCACCCAACCTTTTTGGGCGTGAAGAAGAGGGAGGAGATCTGGAAGAGAGGGCGTAAAGATGAAAATAGGGGCAGCACCTGGGCGTGGGTAATTAAGATGCAGAAAAACTAGGCCCAGGACCCCTTCTTATAAACCAATTGCAATCCTGGAGTCCTAGGGCTTTAAGCAACTTACTTGCTTAAGGCAAGACTCCTATCTGATTTCCACACCATGTTCCCTTTATTCTAAATTTTTGTCACACAAAAATGCAGGTAAAATGGCACCATAATCAGATAAGAAGAGGTGTTGGCATAGGGCTTTTATCTCCAGAGTTTTTGATCTCATCAAGACTCTTTGACCCATTCAAATGGGATGCCTCCTCTTTTATCCATATGGGGCGCACGACAGAAGGGACGTGCATCCTCTCTTCCACGTAATTACCAAGAGGGCGCGCACCCCTAGTAAATCTCCAAGAGGCGCACGCCTCTCTTCCTTTCTTTCTTATAAAGAACGGGTCAAACTGACCCTTGTCCTAAAGCCTTTGTAGGAATTTTAAGACAAGCCCTGATCTCATTAAGATAAGCTCAATTCTGATCAGGACAAAGTCCAGTTAGACCAGGACGAATCCATACAGGATTTCCTGATGAGCCAAATCCAATTTGACTCGGTCAAGACGAACCAGAAAGACGATAGAAGAAAATCAGGTCCAATCATGTGCTAGCACGATTTTCTGAAACTTGATTGAATTTAATCCAAATCAATCGAACTGGGTTAGCCCAATTGATGACATCCAAACCCAAAATCCTTATGTGATCTAGTTAGGTTCAGTTCTGTATGGTAATGAGACATGTCGCGATCTCCATCATCGACATCATCAAAACATCTTTCAATGGATCAGAACTCTTCTGATTCATCCAATTAGAATCGTCGATCATCAAGACCATTCTAACTAGTCTCAAAATCCACCAGTAACACCTAGCAGTATATGGTGGCAACCTATCAGAACCGAATATGAACCTCTCGGTGTAGCTACCTGTATGATTGGATTCTTTTATCATAAGCTCCGACAGAATCAAGATCAAGGCGAATTCGTCAGACCTAACGTCCGTCATATAAATGAATCATTCGATTTGAATTCGATGTGAAAACTCTAATAGAAATTTCTTTCTATTAATTCACACTGCCATGACCATGGACTTAAGGACTCAATCTCACGATCATCATAGGACTACTTTATCGAGGTTGATAGATCATCTATTAGTGCAATCCAATTCCTATAATGAACATGCTATAGCCAATATACACCTCAGGATTCCGAATAGCTAGGAGACCGAGTTATGATGTGTCAAACTATAACACACTCAAGGTGAACTGTCGATGCACCTCAGGTCAAAAAATCAGGCACACAACTGCAGCATCGAGCTAGTCATTGATGAGAAGATAGACTTTCTTATGACTACTCAAGATGGTCATGCTCAGTGCCCTTGTTCTCAACAAATATCTGTATTCTTATTCCGATGTCTCCACACCATAGACTCAAGACTCATCTATCTTAAGAAAGCGATCGTACATCGATCTTCCGGATCGATCACCATCCCCATAATAATCCTACGATCGAGAGCAGTTTATGAGTTAATTATAATAACATATGCCTTAAATTCTCAACTCTTGAAAATATGTGTTATCATGCCCGTTAACTCAATAGATGTATCACAGACACTTTAAATACACAATATGATAGAAAATAATCATTTTATTAATTTTAAGTCAAAATTATAAAAATGTCCCTAAAAAATATTTTACAAGTGTCGGCCAATCTAGCTTCTAGGGTACTCATCTAAAATATTGCTCACAAATTGGATTTGAACCACCATCAAAATTATCATGAGATATGGATAAGATGGACTTTTTTAAAAGAAAATTTTAAACATGTTTTTATTTTTATCTAAAAATAAAACATATTTTTTATCTAGAAGGTGGACCTTGGCACCCTTTATGTTTTATTTTGTATCTACCAATACTAGCAAACTAGTGCTTTGAAGGCTCAAATCATGAAGTCATCATTAAACAAAGTTGGGCTTCTCTTAGAGAATAACTATCATTTCATCCATTTTCCTATAATCCTTCACTCTACTCACAACCTAACCATATGTGCAGAAGCATGCAGATAGAGGGACTATCGATGGTTCCAGCCAAGGATCGCCAACTCGGAACCAGACCTTATGCCAGCCAATCAGCAATACGAGTTGGCATGCCCCCTTACCAAGCACAAACCAATATAGAAACGGGGGATGAACCGAGAAGGAAAAAAGAGAAAAAGAGAGGGGGTGGAGGGGGAGAAGAGGGGGGAAGGAATGGGTGGCCGGCAAAGATACTTGTGGTGGCCACCGAGGCCTCCTGACCTCCGTGGTCCTCCATGAGAGAAACTAAGAAGAGAGAGATAGAGAAAGGGGAAAGAAGGGGAGAAAGGGGAGGGGAAGGCAATGGGGAGGCCGCCAAAGGGCCGTCGTGGCCGCCGAACGGCCCAAAAATCCCCTCACGATCGCTGCAGGTTCGAAACAGAGGCTTCGCCCTTGTTTCCTCAGGTTTTAAAAAATCTAATAAAAATCCAACAAAATATTGAAGCCGGCAAATTCATTGCCAGCTTCACTATGTATCGAATTTTTTAAAAAATCTGACGAATCAGAAGCAAAGCTCCTATTTTGAACCCACGACGGCCGTGGGGATCTTTGGGCCCCCGATGGCCTACCCATTGCCTTCCCATCCCTCCTTTCCCCGCCTTCCTCTCTCTCTCTCTATATATATATATATATATATCTTCTCAGTTTCTCTCACAAAGGACCTCAGAGACCCAGAGTCTTAGTGGCCCTCCGACGGCCTCAACAGGCCAACGCTGGCCTTCCCCATCTCTCTCTCTCTCTCTCTCTCTCTCTCTCTCTCTCTCTTCTTTTTCTCTCCCTCGCTTTGTTTTCGCTAGCGTTCCGAATCAGACACCCGAACCGCACCAGTTAGCCACCGATACGGTTCGATACACCCCGAACTATTCGATTAGAGCCAATTCGGCAAATATTTTCAGCCTATGGCCAAACAAAAGGAACAAGGATATGATGCAAAATTTCACAACTTGTAAATAAGAAGCAATTCCAAAAAAATTCCTCTTATTTTTAAGGTGGGAGGTTACATTCAACAGGTGCAGGAGTATAAGAAATGCATCTCACCGATGCTCTTCATAATCTGGGTCATGATAAAACCAACTTTTCCCAACCACATTCAGCATGTCTGACCCACAAACTTCTTACATACCATAGAAGTGTAAATAGAGAGGTTTCCTTTCAAGGCATATTCACTAGCAATTCTTGGACACTTCAAAATGAGAAGATCTTTAAACAAAGGTGCCCACGAGTGACGTTACACAGTAAGAATTGACAGTATAAGCCCTTAACCTCTCCCTGCCCCCCCCCCTCCCACCCACCCACACACACACACACACAGATGCAGAGGGGGTGGGGGGAGAAAAGGCCACTGATGCTGCAACTTGCAAGGATGAAAATGCATGAAATTGCCATGATTTGGGAATTTATTTGAAGTAACAAAAGAGACAGACACACATAATCACAGATAACTTGACAATGATTTTTAACAAATTTTGCCTCTGTTTTTTCTTTCAGGGAAGAAAACAAGAAACAGATTGGTGAGATTTGAATCTTCACTGTACAAAGCATGAAAAATCACATACTGTAAATGAGAATAAGAGGAAAACAAAAGAAGGTTCTTGGGGCAAGATCACACACCACTTTCAAAGATGGTTACTGGAAGGTCCTTTTGAGCATGGTTGATTGAAGGATTCAGAAGGACATAAATAGGACTTTCATTAATATCCATCAACTGTTTCAAAGAAAAATGTTTTGTTAGCAAAGAGCATGAGACTTAGAACAAGTGTTTACCATAATAATAACCTCCACATGCAAACAGCAAGAGAAACATTAGTTCTCAAAATATATCATATGAAAATAGGATGCAAGAAGGACTGGGTCTTCTATAATCCATAATAGAACAGAGTATGTTATGACTCACATCATACAGTTGGTGGAGAATAACAGATATACCATTACATACAAGAACATTACTATCACAGCCAATCTCCTTTTCCTAAAGTTAACTTTCTTTGCCCTAGTACTAATTTTGTCAATTATGCTACTTATGACATAAATGTTAAAAGATCCATAATGCATGAAATTTACAGCCAAATAATCAAATAACTTTAAAAAAAAGTCTAAACAATATGAATATGTATAACCAGGGCAAGATCAAGTACCCGTATGCGACAAGAAAGACCTTCAGAATCACACACTCAAAAAGCATGATTTGTCACAAGTGTTTGATAGAGGAACACCAGCACAACTAATAAGAGATCTAGAGTGACATCACTATTGATATACAAGCCTCGACATTATCCACATCAACCTGATGCCCAAAAAGAAACTAGTAGATCCAGCAATTCAAATACCATAATCCAAGACCTGCCTATCACCAAGCCGTGTCCATACAGGTTACCAGCCATGCAGAAAGAACCATGCATTAGCATGGAACCTACCATAGTACATGCCATACTGACCAGTGATCTGTTACAGTCACATGCTGCAGTTTAAGCAACCTTGCCAAAATATATTTCTAAAATAACTAAGATAGTGAGGTCTAAAAGAACTAGAAAAAACAACAGAATTGCCCCTAAAGTATTTTCTTCTTCACCCTTTTCCACACATAAATGAAATCTCAAATGGAAGGGTCATTCTCCTGCAGCGAAAAAAGATCTACAGGAACAGAACAACCTTCAAGTTGGTCTACAAAGAACTCCAAATTTAATTCTCAGGAACATATCAAAATTTTCATGCCAGCCGCCTGGGCTACCAAAACCCCTATTCCTCCCCTTTATCTTGCTGACCTGTCTTATAATTGAAGCACAGCCCCCCAAATACTAGTGTTATCAGATTGTCCATTGACTAGCGCGTGGGGTCAACTTTAGGCTGCTGAAAGAAGAAGCCAATGTTATTCTGATAAGTTTAATACAAATTCTTAATTATTTCTTCTTCTGTCCCTTCTATTCTCCTTTTTTGCTTCTGCTCCTCTTTAGCTGAGGTTTGAGGATTCACTTATGCTATGTTAATCATTCCTCTGTTATCAATCACTAGCAGGGTTGATCTGGAAAATTTAAATTTAAGCATGTAGATTCACATGGATCCTTGGTAGATTGGTATCGAAGTTCTGAAATTCACAATCTAAGCTGCAAGATCCTTTCATGTGGTGGCACACAGATCATGGGACAAGTTGCAGACAACTTGAATAATGGCATGTACAACTCAAGAGAAGATTCAAACATCTAGATCATACTATCAGTGCCAATCAACAAGAATTAAAAGCCATGAATGGAGGAGCAAATAGATAAGCAATTACATGAAATATGGAAGCAAATGGTTGCATCAAAACTCAATGAACTTCACATACTATCAAATGAAGTTTCAACACCTACAAATCAATTGCTTCAAGGCATGGTTTGTCGTACTGGGCATACCGTACCATATTGGTACTAAACTGAGACTTCATATAGAAGACACACCAAGTCTCAATATGCTGAATCAACCACCATAACTGGCATACTGACACTATACCAATGTGGTAACAGTATGGGGTTCAATACCAAGACAGTGAACCTTGCTTCAAAGTCTTGAGATAGAGCACCTCACAAAAGAAAATTTCAATATTAAAGATCAATAGCCAATGATCTCAAAATCAAAGATCAGCAAGATTTAAGAATTTAGTAATTTGCAACCAGAGCAACAGAAGATCCAAATATTAGATATTTAAAAGAGGTAAAGTTCTCATCAAATTCAAACTATTATTTTGGAACCAATTGATTTGTTCAACTCCTCAATATATGATTTATTTTATCCTAACTTCAAACGCTCAGCAGTGAAAGATCACAAGAGAAGGATTCAAGTCATCAAACAAACACCCTCAGAAGCATTCATTCATCAATCAAATCATGAAATAAAGTTTTCATCCAGTAAATCATGATAAGAGATAAAGTTGGGTCTAATGCTGGAGCACACTATCAGACATGATCAAAGAGATCTTACAGATGATCCATGCAGTGGATGCATCTAATTCATTCTAGGGTTTATATTTAAATTTGAATCTAAATATTTAATTTTTCAAAGGTTTATCTTTTTTTGATGTTTTTGGCATCTTAGAAATTAATTTTTGAGTCTTAGGGATCTTATTGAAATAAATATTATATATTAGCATTTTTTTTAAGAACCTTTTAGATGACCTTTGGTCTAAAGGTTCTCCCTATTTAGGTTTGAGTCATCACTAGGATGGCCAGCAAAGTTTTTTCTTCTCTCCCTAGGCTTTCTCTCTTTTGGTGGACTATCTGCAATTGGGACTTGACTTGTCACCTTCAAAACATAGTTGTAACCTTTGCTGTTGAATTTTCAGCACTAGAACTCAAAAGTTCAAATCTATAATCAGCAATCAAATATAGGATTTATGCAAGACTCTAATTGAGGGTGACTACATCAGCAACCGCGAGAAGATTGATCCATAGTCACACTGCAAACATTTAAAAAAAAAAAATTGAAATCCCAAACTCCCCTCCAAAGCAATTTTCCATTTTATGTTAGTTATGTTAGTTTAACAATGGCATCACTCCATCATTCCATTTCCTAATATGAAGGTTTGCCTAGCCTCTGAAATTTTTGCCTCTACAAATTTCTCTTGGAGGCATCCTTCCCTCATTACAGACCATCATACTCATCTCTACTCCCTCTTCAAGAAGACTATTTTGGATACTCCATTAAGTTGTCACCCTGATAAGAAGCATGAGCATAGAATCATAGTAAGAAATTCACTCAAACTGTGTAAACCTATGATTATTTTCCTTCAACACCAGCAACATCTAAAAGAACATTTCAATATCTACCACAACCTCATGAATTCGAGCTGGTCCTCTCTCTCTCTCTCTCTCTCTCTCTCTCTCATCATTTTATGTTGCGATAAATAGCAAGCTAGCTGTATCCAAGTAAGCAAGCACTCTGTGTGGCATAGCAACCCTGCCTACTTGAACTCCGACCACTCAACTGTAAAGCCCAATACCTAATTAGAAAATCTATTCTCTATCTTAACTACCCCACATTCTCCAGTAATGCATCATCCAAAACCTACACCAACTACAGAATTTATATCCAAGTTTAGTTGAGTCAGGGTGACATAATCATGTAGAGCCAACACCATAAAATATAAGCACCTAATAAGATTTTGGTAGGTACAATATCTGATCAATTCCCCACCCAGACTGCCGTAAATACATTTCTAGCTTATGATATTTATGTATAAAAGCCAAATCATTTGTTTATTTTGCATCTAAGCAACCTCTCTCGCTCTTAACCCACTCCCCATATCATAACTTCAAGTCCTCGGGCCTCTTTTCAGTTAACAAGTACTCTCCTTTTATACCCAGCTTCCGTATCTCCAGTGACTACCCAGCATTGTTGAACTCCTAAACCATCTAAGATAACTGTCTAACATGTTCAAACATCTCCTCACCCCCTTTACAACATTGTCTCAAATACTCGAGTGATCCCACCTTTCAAGTCATGTTATCTTAAATCTATAAGAATATTAGCATGGTTGATTCCCTCTACAATTATCATGTTCAAGTGTGGCAAGACACAGAATAACAATTATACAATCCTTGAAAAAAAAAAAAAAAGAGGAAACTTATCTATTTTCACTATAGAAGAAAAAATGTAGGATAGTACTTGAACACGAGTTATGATTATAAAGAGCAAAAACATTGTAACAATAACCTGTTCTGATCTATTCAAAAATGTTCACCATAAGGATTAAGCAACGGTCTAGGAATCCAGCACCTAATGGAACACCAAACAGAGTTTGAAAACTTCATACTTCCAGTAGCTTTCCACAGACATGCTTCTCCAGTAATGTTAGATGACAACTAAATCACCCTCAATGAATCATAATCTATTCCAATTTGTCCCAACTTAGTCAAATCTAAGTCAGCTTCCTAACCATTGGTCATCTAGGCCTCAACTCTAAAAGTAGCCAAAAACACCACCAACATAATAGTCTTAAATGAAACATCAAACATGATTATTTTCACCTTCCATTATTGAAGAGTAAAAACATATTGGGGTCCCCCCAAAAGTAAAACACTAACAAAGCCAACATATTTCTCTGGAACCAAACACAAATATCTTTTTACGACTAAATTACATCCTAACCTCATGTTTACTTTCCTTCTTTTCACCAGCTCATGATCAAAATCTTGAAATGAAAAATATTCAGCTCCAATTTATATACACAAGATCTGTAGCTGCTTTCTTCCTCCTTAGGGCTTTTTATTTGTTAGGGAACTACACTTCTGCAAAGAATTGAAACCTGTCCCTTTCCTCCCAAGGGAGAGAGGGAGTGGGATGTCAATGCAACGAAAGCAGCAGGAGACTGGTTTCAGGTAAGCTGACCACATTCCAAGAGATGATCTTCCCAAGCCAACATCCTTTCTCATGCTCAAACCATCTCATACCTTCCTTTTAAGTTCATAGATTTGGGTTGATCAAATCTTATTTAGAAGGGATCGTAAAAGCTTCCAAAGACCCTTTGTGTTCAACATGCTGAGCTCTTCATAGACCAAGAAAATCTGTACAGTGCTATTTACTACATTGTATAAGCATACACACATTGACTGCACGGATTGAAAACACAGCCTGATAACTGATCATTCTCAAAACTCCACTAGCATCAACATAAAATTAACTATCAACCTAAAGACAATGCCAAACTTACAGCTTTGTGAATCTGCATATCTGATTCCTGGGCATCACTCCCTGTCGAATACCACCCCAGAATATAAAAGTTTGGGAAAACCTTCTTGTCTACACCAAAAAGATCCAAGAATTTTAAAAGAATATTTTCAACGAAAAAAAATAAAAAGTAGCCTAGCATCAGAAAATAGAAAACCCTAAGTTGTATCATATCTTGATCTTTTTTCCTCCCTTTTTTTATAGAGAAGATTATGACCTAAAAAAAGAAAAAAAAAAAAAAAACAGAAGAGGGGAACACGAGAAAGAAGAAAAACTCTAGACGAGGAAAGAGGAAGAAGTGATTTTGATTACAGAGCTCTTGCTTCTTCTCGAGGAAGGCGCGGTCGAGGGTGTGGGTTACGGGGTCGAAGAGAAGCTCGAAGCTGTTGAAGATCTCGACGGTTCGACCGCGCTGGACGCCGATGACGCACCCAAAGACGCGGGGCGGGGGAAAGGGAGCGCCACCGTTGGAGGCGGCGCCGGCGGCGGGGACGGCGGCAGAGGAGGAGTGTTGGGCCTGAACCTTGACGCGGGTGTGGTGGTCGGAGATGTTGACTATCACCAGCGGGTGGAGCTTGAAGGTCAGCCCGCTGCTCGACGACGAGGCCATCGCGCCCACAGCAAGCGAGCGAGAGGGAGGAAGAGGAACGAGAACAGGCGGTGGGAGCGGATGCAGAGGGAATTTTTCACTTGCAGCTCGGAATCTACGGCTACGTTTGGATCTTTCTGGGGACAAGGAAAAAGTTACAGTAGAGATGTTACTTTACACCGGCTTCGACAATTTATTTTCTATGGTGTTATATCACGTAATGATTGCAAATTTCCGAACGCTTGGATGCTGACGGGAATAACAAATGCTATTTGAAATGGTCTTTTGTGATTAGTTATTGAAATAGATTTTTTTAAAAAAAAAAAATTAGCAACCCTTCAAAGTTCCGCGCTATTCTAAATTCAGTGTGTAAATATCATGTTTTGATATTTTTATGAGAAATAATATATTTTTATAATAGTAGAATGAAATGATAAAATATATCATATTATTTTTATATTATTTTTATATTATTATTATATTATATATTATAATTATGTTATCGAATTTGTCAATAGATGTGGAGCAAGAAACAAGCATACTCCTTGATCACCGATCAAAACAAATTTTTGGTTCTCTTATTGAGAAAAACCATTAAATGTTTACTTGATGCGTAGGTAGCAAATCCTGAGAAATAATTGAATGCACTTTGTTTTTTTTGCATATATCAGCAGTGTATAATATCAAATTGGTTAGCCTTTCTGTGGATAAGCCATTACTAGGTTGATTATGTGATTTGAACATCTAGAGCCATTTGTATTTATGCTGTTATGTTTTTTATTATCATATTTCTCCATGTTAGGTCTATTTTATAAGTCAATCTTACAAAAGATTTAAATAAGACTAAGATTCTAGAATCGAGAGGATGAGACTTTGTCTATAAAAAATTTTCTAACAATACAAACTTAATCTATATGATAGGAGATCTTGAAGAAGATTCAATATGATAATAACAAACTGAGTGATTGATCAAAAAGCATATTGTAGTTTATCTAATATAGAAGTTATAGACTCTATCCCATCCATTATGGTTATTAGTACTCTTATATTATGGTTAGAAAGAGTTTATCTTTGAATGAGATACAAGAGATATTTCTTGAGATATGATACCACATACATCCGTTGAGGAACTCACCTATATGAGATTATTTATACATAGCTACATATATAAGATATGCACTACTATAAAAAGGATCTATGGTAGCATTTATTACTGCAGTAGTTTGAAAACCACTACCATAGAGTCTACGACAGCGGTTATTCATAAGTGCTGCTATAGGTTTGAGCTATAACAGTAGTTATTGATAATCGCTGCCACGAATGACATATAGTAGTAGTTATAAATAACTGTTACCATCGGTCAAATTTATGACAGTGGTTTTACAAAATTTATTGCAACGGTTATATATAACCGCCGTTATAGGTTTGACCTATAGTAATGATTGGTTAACTACTTTCATAAGCTTGACAGATGGCAGTGGTTATGTATAACCAATACAATAAGTTTGATTTATGACAGCAATTATGCATAATCGTTGCCATAGGTTTGAATTATAATAGTGCTTATTTAATCGCTACCATAGGTTCGACATATAATAGCAGTTATATATAATTGCTATCATAGATTTAACCTACTGCTGTGGTTATTTGTAACCATTGCTATATACATATAATTTTTTTATTTTTTTCTAAATATGATATAATTTTAAAATTTAAAGCTCATTTTCATAGTTTATTATCTAAATAATTATCATTAGAGTGTCATCGTAAAAAACATCCTCGATCCGATAGCCCTATGTCGATCATAAAATTTAATTTCGATGGTCATAAATAACCACGTGATGATGTGATAAATAAAGATCATTCATGGATCCAAAAACTTGCAATAATGATTTCGATGATGTTTATAGCATACTATCAAAATTTTATTTCAATTGGATATCATTATCATGATTAATTTAGCATGGGATAATTTTGACCATTAAATGAAAAATAAGTGATCAAAAGGCCAAACGATTATAAGATAATTTTTTAGATAAATGATCTTTGCTACTATTCTAATTATTTGTATAATGGTGATCATAAAATCTAAACCGTACCTATATGAACCATCCATATTAAGCAAATCTTACAAAAGCATAAGTATGATTACTTAAAAACTTTAAGAACGAATATCAAGAGATATAGTTTTGGATTGTTCATATATGTACGGTTTGAATATTAAGATCATCACTATACAAATGATTAAAGTAGTAGCAAAGATCATTTATCTAAAAAATCATCTTATAATCAGACGTCGTTTAGTTATTTGATCACTCATTTTTTTTATTTAATAGTCGAAATCATCCCGTACTAAATTGACCATGATAATAATGTCAATTGAAGTAAAATTTTGATAGCATACTACAAATATAACTGAGATCATCACAGCAAGTTTTCGAATTCATCGATGGTCAATATCTATAAGATCATTATGCTGTCGTTTATGATCGTTGATATCAAATTTTGATCAACATAGCTAGGACTATCAGATCGAGAAGATCTTTTACGACGATATTCTAATGATAATTATTTAAATAATAAATGATAAAAATAAATTTTAAATTCTAAAATTATATCATATTTAGAAAAAAAATATTAAAAAAATTATATTTAGGCTCTATAACAGTGGTTGAGAAGTAACCGCTACTATATATCTATTACAGTAATTTATTAAACCACTGTCGTATGTTTATAGTAGTGGTTGATAATTGTTACTATAGGACTATGGCAACGATTTCGAAAATCACTACCATAGATTTGAAAATTTTTTCGACCGCACCCTCTCTTCTTTATTTCGTACGCCCGATTTCATTCCCTCTCTCTCCTTTTTGCTACCTATGCCCTGCCCTCCCAGCTACCGGCCCACCCACTGCCCGCCTCCTCCCTCTAGCGTCATTGTTGGCTCTAGCCCCCTCGGCCCTGGCCCCCTTTGGCCACCTCCTCCTTGTAGCACCACCGCTGACTTGTCCCACCATCGACTTTGGCTCCCTCGGCCTCAACCCTGGCCCCCTTTGGCTGCCCCCCATCCTTTAGCATTGCCCTCCTCCCTCAGCCCCGATCCCTTTTGGTTGCTACCCCCTTCCTCTAGCATCCCTTCCTCTAGCATCGCTGCTGTGACTCTCATAGCTCTACACGACCCTCCTCCCCACAGTCGTAGGTATGATTTTTTTTAATTTTATTTTATAATAATATTTATAATTATTTTTAATATTTATCATAATATTTATAATAGTATAAATATTTATAATAGTATTTATAATAATTTCATAATAATATTTAAAGAAAACTTTCATCGGTGGGTTCTGTACCATGCCAGCAGCTGTGGGTCGTGTCGATAGATTCTAGATTGTGCCCACGAATTATGGGCCATGCCGATAGATTTTGGGCTATGTCGGTGGCTGTCGGCCATACCGTCGGGTTCTAGGCGAAGGATTCTAGGTTGTGCCAGCAGATTTTGGATCGTGTCCACGAGTTTTGGGTCATCCCAGCGGATTCTGAGCCATGCCATTGGATTTTGGGCTATAGAATTAATATAATTTTTGTTATAAAATTTTCTAGATTACTATTTAGTGCCTACTGCTTTTGTTTATTGCATTGCATAATAATAGATCCATCAATTGATTAGTGTACATAATCTATGGCATCCGTATATTTATATATTTTTATACGAATATGAGAATTATGTACAATGATTAATTGATTATTCAATTTGGATAGTTTAAGAATTATAAATAATTATAGTAATCAAATGGTATGCTGAGAGTTCAAAAGAAATTTTGGATAATAATTTTCTTTTATTCTCCCTACTAGGGAGAACTAAGAAGAAATATTGCCAAAATTTCTTTCAATTTCTATTACGTATCGTTTAATTATTATAATGAACTTATAAAATTAATATAATTTCTAAATGGGATAGGATTTATCTTTACTAATTAATTGATGATATGATATATTTATTATATATCTAAAAATAATATTTAATATATTTTTATTTCTTCAAATATTTATTTATAATGCATTGGTATAAATGTTTGTTGATCCTATGATTGATTTTGATGATCATAAAATATTGAGCAAAAATGTTATTAATCATGTGTTTTAAGAATGAATATAGGGTTTCTTAAATGCTCACATTGAAGAAATTATCTTTGGAAGAAATTCTTTCAAAATATTAAGCCAAAGCACTTTAAAAAAAAATTCATAAATTTGGATGGCTCATTATAAAAAAATGAAAGAGGAAGAAACAAATATCATTTGAAAGATTTAGGACCAAGAAATTTAAGTTTGAAAGATCAAGTAATGAAGAAAAATGAAGTTAGAAAGTTTAGAGCTGACCCAAGAATAGAGCAAGCTCTGGCACGAAATAATATTGATACTTTAATTTGGTATGCAACTGAGCTAGTTCTAATTGGATCCGAGCCAACTTTCTCAGGATGGTAGAAAAGATATTTTTCTATTCTACTGATCGAGCCAGCTCGATTTAGATCTGAGCCAGCTCTCTCAGGATGATAAAAAAATAATTTTTTAGTTCTACAATTTGAACCAGCTCGAGATAGAATCAAGCCAGCTCTATCAGCTCGAGCTAGCTCTAAGTCAGAATCGAGCCAGCTCGACGATGTCTGATAGCATTTAATAGCTAGTTTATACAACATCTCCAACGGCTTTTTTTCGTCTCTAACAACTATTTTAGAGCTTCCAACGGCTAGAACTCACTCTTCAACCATCTCCAAGGGTATTTAAAGATGGAGAATCAATTTGCAAGTAAGATTAAGTGAGATTAAAAGAGAAAATCATCTTCAAATAAGAGGAATTCCATTTGATATCAAAAAGAGAGAAAAAGAGAGAGATTATATAGTGATTTCAGAGGGCATTCAAGAGATATCTTCTACAATTTCTCAAGCATCCTCTCAAGTCTCAAAGAAAAGAGTTCAAGCTTTAAAA
Source organism: Cocos nucifera (assembly GCA_006176705.1). Lineage (NCBI taxonomy): Eukaryota > Viridiplantae > Streptophyta > Magnoliopsida > Arecales > Arecaceae > Cocos > Cocos nucifera. Next base: position 442,441 of record QRFJ01000429.1, read on the forward strand.
GAGCCGATCATTTAACCTCTTCTTTGTATCTAAAAGAGTTTAAATTCTATTTTTCTTTTGAGCTAAACTTCTGCATCTTGTATTTTTGTTTTCTTTATAAGTTTCTTTGAAAAAAAAAAATTTAAAATTTAGGCTGGTCCAAGCCCGTAATTGGATATTGTAGATTTTGATTGGTAAGCTTGTAAAATCAACTGGATTGATAGTGAGTCCGAAAAACTATCGGTGTAAGATTTTGGTTGGTGATCCCGAAAAATCAACTAGGTTTGTTTGTGAGCCTAGAAAAATAAACATACTGTAATCAGTGAGATTATAGTAGAATTTTCAAGAAAAGCTTGGAAAGTGGACGTAGATATGGATTACACCGAACCACTATAAAATTCTTGTGTGTTTATGTTGTGCCTTGTCTAGCTTTTTTTTTTTACATTCAATTCTTACTTGCTTAGTTTTAATTCTTGAATTACAATCTTTATATCCTATTTTCGCTACTTTATTATATGCACTTTTTCAATACTTGAGTTAGCCTAATTAATTACACATACTTATTTAGATTTTAAATTTGGTTAAAATTTTATAAGAATCCAATTCACCCTCTGCTCTTAGATTGTTATCTCTAGACAATAATTGGTATCAGAGTGGGTGCTCTAATATTTGATTGTTAATCTAGTGGTTAAAGAATAAAAGTTCATGGCAACTTCAATTGATGAAGAAAATACGCAGGATTTCTAGCTTTGATTTTAAAAACTTTTTTCAAAGATTGCACAGCAAAAATAATTATTAATCATATTAATAATAAAAGCTATAGATCTAATCTAAAAATCCTACACTATACAGGATCTAATGTACATATATATATACATGCACATCTAAAAAATAAAATATCAAGTGTAGTAAAACTATTTTATTACTTCTATGTGTTCAGAATACGTTATCTTTTCATAGGAAGATAATTTTCGTAATTTGATCTTCTCGATGTAGATCTGATCACCGCAACGCAGCCACACATACATCTGATCTCTACAGATGATCCATACAAGATTTTGATCTCGATCAGTTTCTCCCAAGTGCTAACTCACTATAGGAATCGTTGATGGCTGATATCAGATCGAACTCCTTCAATCTTCTTCACTAGCTCTCGGATGCTCTAATTTATCGATGTAAATAAGAAATATAGAAGGTTTTTCTTCTAGATCTGTGAACTCATGACTCTCGTTGCTCACAATGTAGAACCCAAATCCTAGATGGATTCTAGGATTTGCACTCACCCAAGACCCTTATGCCTAGAATTCCTCACACAGAGAAGAGACCCTCTCTTCTTTTTCTCACACGTTCTCTCTCTTTTCTGAGTTCTCATCTGAATGCTCATAAAATCAAGTATTTTATAGATGCACACAAATAAGAGAGGCGTGAGGGAGAGGTCTAGATTAAGTGATTATCCATTCAAACTCAAATTCTATTTGAATTGAACTTGTGACCAGATTAAACCTATCCATTTGGGACGTGAGAAGGAAGGGCATGTGCCCTCTTGTGCATGAAATTCTTCACGAGAATTCTCAATTTTCATGAAGAATAGATGGTACAATATTTGGATGATGTGGTGCATGGGAAGACTAGTCAAACTAGTCACTTATTTGACATCCAATTGAATCAATCCAATCCAAATTAGTTAGGTCCAATTAGATTAGAATAAATCTAGCTTATTTAGGCCTAGTTAAATCCTAATCAAATTAAAAATTAATCAAGTCAAATCTCTGATCAGATCAGAGATCAAACCTCCTTGACGATTAGATCATCTCATAACCTAATCGGATCAAATCTAAATGAATCCAATTCAATTAGTTTTGATAAAAAACAATCACTCAATCAAATTGAGTTAATTAGCAATAAAACATTAATTAATCTTTCATTGATCGGCCATTAGATCGAGTAGGAACCTCTAGTGTGTGATCCCATCGGTTCGAACCTAAGTCGGTAGCATAGAAACTAATTTTTTATACTAATCGAAGTGACCATCCAGTAATGATACCCAATGTTCGGATAGGCCAAATGGTGTAGTCACAATATTCAGAATCTACATGAATATGGTTATCATATAATTCATCCCTTTAACCTCTATGTATAGGATGACTTTAGGATTTGACTGTCAATCCTAAAAGATACATTCAAATCATGTCTCAAAGTAATTAGTCCTAAGACCCCTCATAAGGACTATCTTGGCTAAAGCTTTGCTAAATTTAAATACTATTAAGCATAGCTCCTGAGTTCAGAAGTGTCAATCCCATTTTGACTCATGCACCGACTCCTCAAGTACTTGACTGTATCTAAAAATCTTTCATCATTTAATTAAAAATTCAGATAGTCCAGCACCAAAGCATAGTGAGTTGTTTGAAAGTCACCATGATGATCTCAGATCGAAGAAACATTTATGCCCATATTCCACCAGAGCAATTCTTGATAGTAGAAAAGCTCTAAAGTCGATCACGTTCAGTACAGATATACTCCTACATCTCATCTGTATGCCATATCAGTATCTCCATACTCTTTAGTTAAGAGAACAACCAACATATATGGCACATAATAATTTATACTCGATAAACATTATCGTCCTTGATAACAACGTATCATTGATCGCGAATTATTTTAAGGACTAAACGATACATTCTTCTTTGTGGATTCTAAATAGTCCTAAAGACTTCATCACATTAGACATGAGTTTATTAGAAGATAAAAGATTTATGATGAAAAAGTCAAAATAATTTTTATTCAATTAATAATTCATATATAATTACATAAATTAGCTCAATCATTAACAGACTAATGATTGGCTTTGGGATACTATTTTCAATAATTGGTTCATCATTTGCTGAAGGCCAGTCCATATCTAGACCATCCATTATTTAATGATATAAATTACATATTTTAAAAATCTAGAATAAAAATTTTCATACAAGCTTTAGATTATAATATATAAAAAGTCATAACTAGAGGACCACACACACCCATAATTAAAATTAATGGTATGTCTATTCCCAAATTGAAAAAGAATTAGGATGAATTTGATAAGAAAATGGCTCAATTAAATGCTAAAGCCATCAATATTCTTTATTGTTCTTTTGATGTACATAAATTTAATAGAATATCTATATATACATCAGCTAAAAAAATTTAAAAAAAATTAGAAGTAACTCATGAAGGAACAAGCCAAGTTAAAAAATCTAAAATTAATTTGCTTGTTCATAATTATGAAATATTCAAGATGGAATAACATGAGTCTATTTTTAATATGTTTACTAGATTTATTAAAATAATTAATACTTTAAATGGTATTGGAAAGAAATATACTAACTATGAGCTTGTTTGTAAGATTTTAAGAAGCTTGCCAAAGACATAGAAAGCAAAAATAACAGCGATACAAGAAGCGAAAGATTTTACCAAGCTGTCCTTAGAAGAATTGATGGTTCACTCATGACTCATGAGCTGAACATGGCTCAAAAAGAGGAAGATCAAGAGCCAAGATAAATGAAGACCATCGCTTTAAAATTCACTGCCCACTATGAAGAAAGTAATGAGTCGGATGACGAAGAAGAAGAAGAGAAAAGTGAAGATGATGAGGATATGGCATCTCTCTCAAGAAAATTCAGGAAGTTCCTCATGAAGAGAAGTATGAAGAAGAAAGAAAAGAAAGAAGAAAAATAAAGAAAGAGTGTCACTTGCTATAATTGCAACAAAATGAGACACTACAAGTCAGATTGCTCCCTACTCAATAAACATCCTAAAAGGACCAACAAAAAAGCTACGCTAAGAATTTGGAAAGATAGTAACACTTCAAGCTCGGATGAAGAAGAGGAAGCGGTAAATCTTTACCTCATGGCCATTGAAAATGAGATAAATTCTGAAAACTCTTCCGAGTTTATATTTGATGAATTATTTGAAGCTTTTAATAATTTAATAGATGAATTCAAAAAATTAAGACTAAAAAATAAAGAGCTCAAAAAATCTAATCTTTTTTTAGCTGATGAAAAGAATAAGTTATTGAATGAAAAAGAAGATGTCTTGATAGAAAAGAATGCTTTGGCTAAAAAAAAGTACTTTTTAAATCTAAAAAATCTTTAATTAAAGAAAATATTAAGCTGAAGATGGAATTTGAAAAATTAAAATTTTGTATTGAAGAAAAAAACTTGTTAAATGAAAAGCAATCTCCTTTAGAAGAAAATATTAATCTAAGAAAAGAGATTAAAAGATTAAAGCCTATGCTCAACAAATTCACTTATGGATCTTAAAAGCTTTAAACAATATTAAATAATCAAAAGGCTATTTTTAATAAAGCTAGAATTTGGTATAATTTCTTAAGAAAATAAAAATTTGTGAAGAACATATTTAGCAAAGCTTCATCTGAAAATTATTTAATTATATATTTTAAATATAATAAATTGACCATAAAATTTTAGAATATAATATCAAAAGAATTGGCCAATTTTTAATCAAATAAATTTAGATTTCAAAAGAAATCATGTGCTTTAACATCCATGGACTCAAGATGACTTGAGTACCAAAAATTAGCAAATGATTTTGCAGTTACACCAAGGATCTAATGTAATAAAAAGAAAAAAATATCATGGATGGATGCCTTAGGAATAAAATTGGATGGATGATGATGTTTAATAAAATCTAAATTTTTCTCACATCATGCCATTATTATTTACTAAATATATTTTAATTATTAATTAACATAATTATTGAGCATGTTAGATTGATTTTGATGATTTTATCATTGCTTAAAATGATCATACTCCATGAATAAAAAAATTGATTTATTGAATCTATTGACTTTAATAATTTGTGAATATGTATATATATAATAACTCTTTTTATGCTTTGATAAGTATGATTGATTTTGATACTAATAATAATTTAAATATTTTAATTTTTAAATTAACATGTTCTCTTTTGTATATCATGCTATGGATGAAATAGTTTTATCTTAAAATTTAGCATGATATCTTAAGACTTCCATTTTATAATTGATGAATTTAATTTAAAAAATGCTTAATTAGGCATGAATGTTTTAATTGCTAAACTCATAAGAGAAACTAATTTTTGGCATTTCCTACAAGATGCTAAATTATCAAAATTCTTCTAAAATTTTGTATGAAATGAGTCCTTGAAGATAAGACATTCAATTATCAAAATCAAGTATTTGATATATTGATTTGCATCACATCATAGGTTAAACCCCTAAATATTAGAAGCTTCCTAGTTGAACTAAATTCATAGAGCCTTCATCTAGTTTTTTCTTAATTTGATTTATTTAAATTGATTATTAGAATCCTCCTAATTGATTATTTTTTATGATCCTCTAAATTTACTTGAATATCTTTCTTGATCATCAATTTGATTGACTCTTTGATCTTAAAAAAAAATTATTGATGAATATTCTTATTTTGTTTCAATTGATTGATTTTAAAAATTAAATTTAAAAAATGTTCTTCTTAAATCTTTTAAAGTTGATATCAAGCAAAATATTTCAAGACTATTATCATTTATCTTTAAAGCTAAATATTTAAAATAAACTTTAGTTTTAAGTAATTGATATCAAATAGCTTACTATTTATCACATATTTGATTAATTTATCTTTTGATAAATTGAGAAGAATATCTTTATTTTAAATCTAATTTTGCACAGCTATATCTTTTGATATAACATCATTTGAGATAAATTCAAAAATACATATCTTTTTTGAATCTAATTGCTTGATATTTCTTAAGAAAAGAATAAGATGATCTTTTTGAAGAATAATTAAAAATTTTTATATGATTTATCCTGATTATTTTGTTGATTATAATTTAAATTAATTTATTATTCAAAATTCTTAAAACTATTTGATTTGAATTGATTCATCTTTATCATTTCAAAACTAAAATGATTGGTATCAAATTGAACTTGAAAGATTTTAACACTGACAAATAAATTTGATTATTATAGAGAAATAAATTTAACAAATATTTCTTTTAAATCTTTAATTGATATCAAGAAATTTTTTTAAAAAATTATTAATTAATTTAAATTTTAAAGTAATTGGTATCATTATTCTCGTAATCGATATCAAATAGTTTGTTCTTGTCTTAAATTTTATCGTTTTATCTTTTGGCAAAAAGAAAAAATATTTTATCTCAAATTTAGTTTTGAATAGCTAATATGATATCATTGAAGATAAATTTAAAAAATTTCATGCATTTTCTAAACCTAATTGAGTGATATCTCTTAAGATAAGGAAGATCTAAATTTAAACAAAAAATCTCTCTATGATTTATTCTACAAGATCTATTGGTATCAATTAATTAAAAAATTATTTATTAAAATAATTTGATTTAAATTTAATTAATTTATTTTTTTGATAAAAAATTTTAATAATTGATATCAAATAGATCATTCTTGCCTTACACTTTATTGCATTATTTTTGATAAAAGAATTAAATATTATATCTTAAATTATTTTGTATTAAGATGTAATACTATTTGAGATAAATTCAAAAAATATATATCTTTTCTGAACTTGGTGAATTGATATCTCTTAAAGAAAAAGAAAAGATATTTTCTGAAAAATTAAATATATCTTATGCTTGGTTTTGATATTCAAAATTCTTAATAGTGAAAAGCACTATCCTTTTAAATCTTTAAAGCTCCAAATATTTTTCTATTTTAATTTTAAAAAAATATTTTTGCATCCATATTTTTGAGAATGAGGAGAAGTGCCATTAGATTTATATTGTTCAAAAATTTAACTAAAATATATTTTCTAAAACTATCTAAGTTTAATTTGAATTTAAGAAGAAAAGAAAATATTTTATTTTACTCTTAAAATATAAGGGAAGAAAACATTAAAAGAGAAAATATGCTTAATTTTAAAATAGCTTTATTTATAAAAATAAGAAAAAAATATTAAAAAATTATTTAATTAAAAAAAATTTAAAATTAAAAATATCTTTTAAATTTAAAAAATTTAAATTTAGCAGTTAAATTCATATTAAATATGCTTGATTTGAAAGAAAAAAGGGAAGAAAAGTTGAAAGATAAAATAATCCAGCTATAATTATAAAAAATAGGAGGAGAAATGCTTTTTATCTTGATTTGATTAAAAATTTTGATTAACTTGCATTGAAAAAAATAAATTTTGAGCTTAAATTCTTAATCCGTTACTTTATGATCTTCTTAAATTAAACTTTTATGTATTTATTCAATTTGATATGCATAATTTCATAGTCTAATCATTTTTGATAATTAATTAGAGTTAAATTAAATTTGAAATATAATCTTACTCCAAGAATTGAATTTGATACATACTTCTAATTTTGAAATTCATTTAAGAATCTAAATATAATAAAAAACTTTTGATGTGCTTTGAAAATTCTTATAAAATCATTTGTATCAAAGTAATTTTTACTCAAGAAATAAATTTAAAAAAGTAATTCTCATTTGCATTGATATTATCATTAATTTGCTTAATACATTCTCGATACATATTTTTTCTAAATTTAAATGATGGATTTTTATTAAAAAAAAAGAATGAACATTGATGCACATATTATGCATGATTTCATGTTCTAATCTTTTGAAATGATCTATTCTTCTTAAAGCTTACAAGTGCATATTTGAAGATCTAATTAAAAAATTATATTCATTCAAAAAGAGGGGGAGCCTTTGACATTTGAATTCAAGCCAATTTTTGAAAAAGAAAGAAATATTTTAAGCATATTTTGAATCAAAAGACAAGTTTTTAAAGAAAAGATGATTCATTTGAATTAATTTTCTGAATTTGATACATCTTTTATTTTGATACATTATTACATATTATTAATTTTGATAATTTTTTTAATCTTTTCATGAGCTTTTTGATGCTATCAAAAAAGAAGAGAGGAATGTCGAGTATATGCTTAATAAATTAATTCTTAAGATGCTCATTAATTTGATGCTTGAAATCTTAATACTCATTAATTTGAATTGAGATATTAATTTAAAATGAGTATATAAAATATGTGTAATAAACTAAATATATGCAATAAACTAAAGACTAATTGAGAACTTTCATGAAGTATGCATTCATGTGTTTGATCTAGTACTTCATGATATATATTGGTAAAATGCATTGAAATACATTATTTTTTTATTGCACATATACTCAAAGTTTTATTATCATCAAAAAAGGAAAGATTGTTGATCCTATGATTGATTTTGATGATCACAAAATATTAAGTAATAATGTTACTAATCATGTATTTCAAGAATGAATATAGGATTTCTCAAATGTTCACATTGAAAAAATTATCTTTAAAAAAAATTCTTTCAAAATGTCAAGCCAAAGCACTTAAAAAAAGAAGTTTTTATAAATTTGGATGGCTCATTATAAAAAAATAAATAAAAAAATATCATTTGAAAGATTTATGGCCAAAAAATTTAAGTTTGAAAGATCAAGCAATGAAGAAAAATGAAGTTAGAAAGTTTAGAGTTGATCCGCCTAAGAATAGAGCAAGCTCTGGCAAGAAATAGGATTGATACTTTGATTTGGCATGTAGCCAAACCAGCTCTAATTGGATCCGAGCTAGCTCTCTCAGGATGATAAAAAAGGTATTTTTCTACTCTATTGGTTGAGCTAGCTTGATTTGGATCCAAGCCAGCTCTCTCAGAATGATAGAAAACTGATTTTTTTAGTTCTATAATTTAAGTTCTACATTTACTCGAAGATTATGTAATTGAAGTTTAAAGCTTCTATCAGCATCGAAAGCAACAAATTCCTTAAGTGCAGTGAATCAAGCCCAGCTACGATGCACAATGTCCTAACAGTCTTTAACAGTAGTTTCTCTGCAACCTCCTCCAATGAATTCTGTTTTCAATCTTGCAATGAGCGAGTTTAAAGAGCTATCTAAACCATCTATTATTCCGAGGCTACAAAACTAACTCTCCAACAAATCCTGCTAAGGATATTTTAACGAGTGGAGAAACAATTTTGATGAAAGTAAGTATTTAAAAGGCAAAATTTAAAAGAAGAAAAGTATATACAAATTAAGCGAGATTCCCCATATGATACAAAAAGAGATTATAGTTATTATATATATGTATGAAGGGAAAATAATTGCAGTATACTTCATAGATAGCACAGATCTAAGAGCCTATAAAATTTAAAACAACTCTTCAGCATCTCTCTTTTCAAGTCAAAGAAGAGAGTATCAAAGCACTTCAATAGATCGAACCAATTATACATATCCTCTACGATGTGCGAGAATGAGTTTTAAAATTATGTTTAATCTATTTTGAATGAACTCTGCAAATCTTGATATTTTTTATTTTAGATTGATATAAAAAGTATATACTTATGAGAAAAAAATAGAAACTTGGGGTTAAGGGGATCTGGCCCAAAATGTCTATAATGGATGTAAGTTTCATTTGCTAAAGTACCTGGATTTGAGGTATTTGATTGGTGTTACACAAAATTAAACTTGCGATGAATTATGTATGAGCTGCTCCACAAAAAAATTTATCGAATAATTTGTGGGTAACTTGATAAATAAAGTTATCTGATATTATTCTTTGAGAGAGGTCACCTGGAACAAAAAGATAAATATTAAGTAAATCAGGCCTAGACACAAATACTAGATCACACACACTGTTTGCCAAGCAGTAGCTTAGGACGGTGGGAAACCTTCAGGTGTTGATACTCTGCACAAGATAAACCATTTAATAAATCACTCTTATATATTATATTATTTTGTAACCACTTATCATAAGATCTAAACTTAATTTTTCTTGTGACATCTCAATCTCTTACTTGCTAGCTTTTTTACATTCTTTGAAAATTGAAATAATTCTTCATATCTCACTTTTCGTTGAGATAAATTATTTAGGATACTTCCATCTATTTATTCAATACTGTGTAGTATTAGTCTAGATTAATCTTGCATATTACACTTTTTATGTTATAAAAAAAAATCTTCGGATTAAATATTTTCATAAAGAACACAATGACTCCCAATTTATCCCCTTTGCACGTCTGAGTTGCTACGCAGCCTTCTAATATACAACTCTTAATATTTTTTATTGAATGCTCCTATCATGCTAATGATTAATTTATTCACACAGCCATGTTTATAGTTAATCACACTGTAGCGTACGATAGCAGCAATATTGGGCATACCAAAACCGCAATCAAAAATGTGATCTAGTTTTACAACCATCTCATGCAACTTAGACCTCTCTTCGCGTGGGCCCAACTTTTACTAGTAGAGTGCGCACATCTGAAAGCTAAAGAAAGAGAGGGATGGAAACACGAGAGCGGCAAAACATAATGCTATAATTTCCTGCAGGTGCTCGATTTAAACTGCGTAGACGAGAGCAATTACTTTACCTAATTACCAGGAAAGGCTCCCACTTGCCGGTGGAGTCAAGATATCTTGAAGCCTAAAATAAAATAATTGATCACCTAGTCAGCTCGATGAGGTGCGCAATAAACACTTATGGCGAGACTCGCGAGAGGTAAGAACATGGCTCCTACCTCACACAATACTCTAGTCCACATGACGATCCATCATGAGGTGCCACTACCCGAACCATAAAAGGAAGTAATCGACTGTTCTCTATTAGAACCCAACCTATAATATATATTTATTACTCTACTATTAGGTATATTTGACAATTTATCTTTTATATAGTAACTCACATTATAGTAATGATCATATAATAGCTCACTAGATCCATCTCCCAGTAGAAATTACATTTTTTACCCAATTCCTAACAGTGAAATGCATGCACAACATAAATATGGGAACCCCAGACAGTTCCAACAGGTCTACATTGTGCTAGAGTAAATATGCACTTGAGGCAGGGTAAAGGCTAGAGTAAGGAAGAGACTGATGAATAATGATGCACTTCCTTTTAGAGAATATCTGAAAACCTTGTGAGGCGCAATGCACCAAGTCTGTCAAAGGCACCTGAAAGGAAACAAGGTGCTGTAAGAATGTGATGTTAATTCGACATTGTGGCATGGATTATTTGGGGTGAGTCTAATCCAGGGACCATATGTGAGTAAGAAAAAGGATATGGGGTTAAGTTGTATCCCGATTAATTTTATCGTTATGAACTATCAATGGGAACATTACTTTAAACACTTAATAGAATATATGATTCTAAAAATCAATTATGTTGTAACCTGAATGTGCTGATGAAACTTTTGCGTACAGCCAGAAAAAAGAGAACTTTCCCCAGATATTAGATGAGGCTCAAAAATGCTACCCTGAATGTACCACCAAACAATTGAAGGTTATAACTAGAAATTACAAGATCACAGCTAATCATAAAAGATGGTATAAAAGCACCGGTAGGAACACTGGAGAGAGCTTGTGTCTTGGGATATCCAGCGGATATTGTCTCCCATAATCAGTGGATCATAATGGGAGGATAGGATCAGAGCAATATGGGAGGAGTTATAGGAGTTAGCCAAACAAGAAGAATTTAAATATTAGTTATTATCTCTTAATAAATTATTTTTATTTACTATCTTGAAAATAATTTCTTCTTGTAATTTTAATCATTATTATCATTGATTTAATGACTACTTTCCCTCAAGACTTATCTATCTCATTCAAATATATCTGGAGAGGAGTTCCAAAACACTGACTCTATCAGGATAAGATTACACACTCTAACATCATAGATTTATTATACTAAGCTCCGTATTAGCATAGAAAATGATAATGAAATTCCAACGCGTTTACGGTTTTATAAAATTATGGGAACAATTTTTATTTTTGAGGAGTCCTGGTTTCTTAATAAGTCTTGATTTTTAGATTTAATAATTATTATATATGCTTGCCGAGAGCCATGAGGTGGGTATATGCCCAAACCTTACCATTAGTACTCTAGTCATGCTTTCCAATCGTAGTCCAGAAGGAACACAAAGTAGAACTGACAGATCACCGATCATAGGAAACTGACGCAATCCTAAGAAAAAGAATTTTGTGTAAAGTAATAATGCAATCTAATAAATTAAGTATGATTAGAATTATAGCATTTTTTAATGAATTATTTGAAATTTCTATAAAACATTTATCTTATCAGATTAGGAAGACAATTTAGATCCAGTAATCGGAGACACGGGCATCGATCAATATAGATATTAGACCAGTAATGATCATTTTATAATGAAGAGTTTAGTGTGAGAAAATGGAGCACTCTTGGAGGATTCGTTGTAGGATCGGCGGACTCAATCGATTACTGGCCTGCTAGCACGATTTAACCTTGAAGATCGACTAGAACTATCGTGGTCTAAGAGAGGGTAAGCTACATATTCCTCCTCACATGCTCACAGGTTTCCAATATCAATAGGCAGATAACTGACTTGAATGACGCTTTGGAGTGAAGGTAGCGTCTACACTCTTTGGGACAGTAATTGTCACTAAGATCTGATGAAGCGCGCACGAAAGCAGCTATAGAGTGTCAAACTGCTCGGCCTAAATCGTAGACATGGCTCAATCATTTTGGAGTTGGTAAATCTTTATCTTTGAGGCTATCCTAGGACATTATTGATGGTGTTCTCAGAGCTTCCATACTAGTCTACTTATGATACCCCTCTCACAGATCTGTTATTCTATTAAGTCTCTATATTTTCGATGATGAGAATGCACGTTGAGAGATGAACCTTTAGATTCTAGAGTATTTATATACTATATTACTAAATTCACTGACATTTTTAAGAAAAATATTATAATATAATCGAAATATGTATTCTAATTACATCACTAGAAATTTAGAGTATTACGGAATTGTTTTTCCTATATTTACACTAGTAACTATATATGTTTTTAAATTGTCTTGCGAGTTTCTTTGTTCTTTTTATTTTATATAATTTCGAGTAATATATATAATTGAATTATCATCATATGACAGATAAAACAAAAACATGAAAAACATGGATTAAAAAATTTTATGAATATTTTTTGCTAAAGTGAAACTATCTAATTTAGACAAGCTGATTGCACCCGAAACACAAATTCTGCTTACACACGTAATAAGCATTTGCAAACAACCACTATCTTAGACATATGCACCACACACACTGCTACCCTAGTAGTAATATGGTGGGCAACCCATTGAAATTGAAACGTGAATCTCTCATAAAGTACCGTACAAGATAGCAATTAAAGAATACTGCTGCTATACAATGATCATAATAGTGTTACCTAATACAACCTTACTATAAGTGTAGAGATAGATATAACAACAATTCAATATACCGTTTTCTAAATCTCAAATCTAATAGCTAGCTGGTTGGGTTGTAAGTATCGATAGGAACGGCTACTATTATTATCCTGATCTAGTTTTGCAGGTGGGTTGGAAGTGAAAGTCGCTGCTAATATTCAAGATAACACGCGCAGAGTTAATAATCCAAGTAGAACCGAGATTTATAATATAATGTAGAGTTACTTAATTATTCCGAGAATACCTAGTATTTGGGCAGTGCGGTAATGAGAATATACCTGTTAGTCTGTGAATCAGTAAATTCCTAATTGCGAATGGCAGATAGTGGCAGTATTGTAGACATAACCTAAGTTCTAGTCTTTATGAATCATCCTCATCATCCTGTCACTCTGTCATGGTCCATGGGCTTATCGAGTTATTTGCTTATGCACACGGCAGCCATTATCGAGTCGCTATCTGTAGCATTCATCTTATAGTGATTAGAGTGGCGAGTCTCTATTATCTAGAATCCTGCACCTACTATGAGATTATTTACTTACACCAGCTACCCATATAATGAATTGATATGGGCTATTTCTAATTAACTTTCAAGAAAACATTCCAAAAATATATAGAGTTAAGAGTAGAGGCCATAAAGTGACATATATTAATACTGATGGGATCCTTAATTTTGCTGGGATGGGTTAGACAAAGGTCTGGATAAAAATGCTGAAACAAAAGTTTTACCTAGATTTAACATAGGTTTTCACCATAGATTCCTTGATAGCATGGAAAGATTCAATGCACAATTAAGTAAGGTTATAAGGTTCCTTTATTAAACAATTAATCCTTATCCTCATACGCTAACGTATAAACATTTTATGAATTCATAGTTATTAGTTGTTATGTATTCGAGAGTTATTTAAAAAATATATTTTTGAGGGAGAGTGAGGTAGGGGATCTTTTGATGTAGTGGGTAAAACTTAAGAAGAGAAGAAAATATATTAAGTTTTCTTAATTATCTTAATAATCTTACACCTCCAAAGACATCTTTACTCGTCCTTTTAATTTTACATGTTAAACATTAATGAGTATTAGACTGTTATTCATTATGTTCTTTTAATTTTTGAGATCTTGGAACTAATTGCTAGCACACTATATAGATCTTGAAAATGCATCACATAAACCCATAATCAATGGTAATGTATCATTCAAATATTATAGTTTATAATCTTAATTTATGATCATAGACTCAAGCGGAGCTCCTTATTAGGATATTAATGGATCAATAAAAATCCAAACGGTCACAAACCATTAAATTGGATGGCTATAAAAGGATTATCTTGAAACATGTATTTAGACACCCCATCTAAGCCCCTCTCTTTTCATTCTGATTTTTTTTATTTTTTTATAATTATTTTTTTGGATGCTGAAATGCATCTTTATCAATCCTTTTTCAATGAATCGTGCTCGTAGGTGGAAGAATTTTGATTGTATCTTGAAGATAATTTTTTTAAATTTTTTTTATATTATGGACATAGAAATATATTTTTAGGAATAGTGCCTTGCATACATTTCTGGATTTGATCACTTTTATATTTCTTGATATTTCATAAATTATTTATAATTTTTCTATAATAAAATTTTTTATTAATTTTATTTGATATTTTAAATCATAATAATAAATTTTTAATTTCTGTTTTAATAATTTATTTGCTACTCTTGCTGTTAAGTATAGCATATTTTGTTTTTTTTTTTTCAAGCAATATAATAGTTCACGTTCTTATTTTATATATATATATATATATATATATATATATATATATATATATATATATATTATTATTATTACTCTTAAAAGAACTAAAGTATTGTCATCGGTGCTGCTTCAACCATTCTCATGTGGCGGTGGAAGATTGGTGCAAGGAAGGCACGTGAGTGTCATGCAGCGGTTGAGCCCTTTTATATCGTTCCAACTATGGATTACCCCGGCGGCCGATGCAAGATCCCCGGCTCACATGCCTAGGCAAAGGCCCCTATCCCAATCCATCGTGACTAACACTGGTGCACGATCCTCAGGACCTTATCTTAACACAACCAAATCACCAGCCGTCCATCCGCTGCGTTCAACCAATATCCGTTGCTGGATGATCTCAACCTTTTGATCAATCAACGAGAGAACCACTAATCGGGCCTCCGGCGGCGTGATTAAACAATGTGATGCGCAGAGGGGATGGTTGTTGTGGGACAAACTGGCAACGAAATGGGTTAACTCACTGACGGTGACCGAATCCCGTCCCGCTACGACCGCGGCTGCGAAACGGCTCTATGGCTATCTCGTTCTCCGACCCCGAAACAGCGTTCGCTCGTCCTCCGCTGTGCGACTCTCGTCGCCACTCGCCACGAAAACCATAAATATGTTAGAAAGAATTCCAGAGAAGCAATCCGAAGTCGAGCGAGCTCCAGCGTTGTTGAGTCCACTAGGAGGGCGGTGATGGCGATGAGGGATCTCGTCACCGGCGGTGCGGCTTGCGCCGTCCCCGGTACCTCCTCACCCTCGAATCCCTTCGGCGCTCTCGCAAACGCCATCCTCGGGTCGTCCTCCAAGGCCCAGGTACCTTTGTGTGACTCAAATCTCGAATTCTTTTTCAAAAACTCTTCGGTCGGTTCTTGCTGGTTGAAATCGATGAAACCTACTTGATATTTGATGTGCCATTTATTTGAAATATTGGATTTCTTGGAATATTTTAAGTTCTGGCTTGTTTATGCCCAACAAAGTCCAAATATCGAGTTGTTTTGCTGATTTATTAGGTCAACTTTTCTTGGACTTTCTCGTGGAAACTAACTGTCGAACTGATAAAGTGTTCATCTTTCTATCAATCTCTCCGACGAGCTGTTGGAATTCTGCCAAAAATCTCGCATTTTCATTCTTTCAGTTGAAGCCATGTAGATATTGGATCACACGAGTCTTTCCTTCCATACCTCTTTGATTGACCAGCAGACCTGTTTTTATGCACCGTTTTAGCGGAAATCGTGTGCACCTTTCTGAGAAATCTATTGGTACGTTTTGTTTGGACATAATAATAAAAAAAATTTCTCATTGCTTGTTAGAGCATTTATATTTTCTCTTTTTCATACGAATTTTGAGTTTCTAAGTTAAGAAAAATGGATCACTGGCGCCATTTGCCATGTAGTACAGCGTACATTTATTTTTTGCTTTATTCAGTTGAATCATGGTGTGCAAAATCTCAATTTTAATTTTTATAGTTTCTCTTAGAACTGCTCTGAAGGACAATTGCTTCATACAAGAAAATCCTTTAGATTTTATTTCTCAGCCTAGGGTTTTGGAATTAATTATCAACTTAAATTCTTGCTGGGATAACACAACTATATAGGAATCCTTAGCTTATTATGAAATGTGTGCTATTTGAAATCGCATAAGTCATGCTTAGAAGGGCAGTCATCTTCGTCTTAGTAGCAGGACTTTTCTGCTTAGGGTTTTGTATCCACTTTATAATCATAGCAGGAACTTGCTCCGGCACCTGCTTTATATATATATATATATATATATATATATATATATATATATATATATATATATATAGTAAAATGGGGAGGACGGTAATGATTATAGTGCATGCATTAGACATGAAGCGAAGAGACCCATAATTGTCAATGGACACCTTTATGCAACTTAAGCATCTCAATAATATTAGATCCATGAGTTTGCTTGAGTATTAACATTGACATCCCAAGCTTGTTTTTTTCGCAATGGTGTTGGAGGAAAGGAAATGTTTTTAAATGTTTTTATGGTGTATGATTGTGGTGCTATCAACTTGCTGATTAATAGCCTGCCTAATGCGTATTTGATTTGCTGCTGGTCATTCAGAAACTTAAAATAACCCAATCAATCCAAAGATTGAAAGGCCGATAGGAGTCTCTCAACTTAGGACATACCTCTGCAGCTCTTTTGCGGAAGAGTTATATCTTTGGCTTATTTAAGGAAGCGTATGTTCCTTGAGCTGACTTGCATGCATGAGTTTTTCTTTTACTCACTATATTAAATAAAGTGTCGTGACAAAAAGAGAGGAAAGAAAAGACCATGTTTAAATGTTTTGATATGGTTAACTTGTGCAATGCAATGTGTGATTAACACAGGTGAAATTTGATTACTGATTGGGTTATAAGCTTGCTTAACTGTTAACTGGGAGACGTTTCCTGGTTAGTTGATTATTTAAATTTTGGTCAAAGAAAATGCAGTCTTGCCTCCTCAAGAGTAGGGATAAGCAGTTCGAAGATAAAAGAGTTCTAACATAGTAAATGCTAGTAACTGCTCAACCTTTTCAACGTTGGTGTTGTTGGACATTTTGTATAAATATTTTCCAACTTTAGAATACAGGTACCTGTCAAGTAAACACAGTTGATAACGGTTGTTTAAACATTTTGATATGATTGACTTGTGCCATGTGATGCATGATTAACGTTAGGTGATATTTAATTACTGAATGTGCTATAAACTTGCTTAACCGTTAGCTGGAACATGTTTCCTGGTTACTTGATTGGTTAAATTCTGGCCAAGGAAAATGTGTTCTTGTCTTCTCAAAAGAGGATAAGGAGTTCGAAGATAGTTATAGAATTTTAACATTTGTAAAATAACCTTCTCAACCTTCTAAATCTTGGTCTTGTTGGAAATCTTGCATAAATCATTTCCAACTTTAGAATATGGGTGCTGGTCAACCAAACATAGTTGATAGCAGTTGATGGAGTTTTCATTGCTTATCTTGCACATCTATGAATACATGAATGCCCCTATATAATTCTTTAATTTTTTCTCCTTGTTTCTCCTTCTCTGTTCGGTCAGTTGATCCATTATCTATTGTTTTTAACAGGAGTTGAAGGGACTTCCTGAAACCTCAGTTAATGTTCCTGGTTCCTTTTCTGACTTTAGGCCTGAAGCTCCTTTGACAACCATTCCGGGGTCAGAATATGGGAACCAACAGCATCAGCAACTGGATGCCTGGGTAAAATTTTATCTTTTAAAAGAAAAAAGATTAATATGTAGAACTTCTCTAACTGTAACTAACCTTCCACAGAATTCTGATTTCCTATATGGCTTCCGCTCTGCTAATCATGGTCTTGAAGATGCTTGGGATGAAATCCATCGACCTCCAATTCTTCCCCATGCTCAGGGCAGAGAAAGTGAATCCCACTTAGCTGAGTTTGAGCAAATTTACGACCATAGTGGCAGTTCTGTCCTTCAACCCACTTGGGATGGTATGCTTTCAGATCTGTTTTTCCTTTATTACTATTACTGTTATTATTATTCGTGTAATCCATGCTATATATCCACAGTTTTAGCTGGTTTTATGTAATTTGAAACAGGTTCAGTTGGCTAAGCAATGCACAAAATTGCTCCTCAGGACACTTTAAGTTGCATATTTCTTTTTCTTTTTTTCTGCCTAATGTTTTTGTCTGCTATGTCCCTAAACTACCTGCTCTTTTAGGCAGAAAATTGCCTCTAAAGCTTGCTTATTGAACAAGCTGATACCTCATGGTAGTTTTATATGAACACTTTCTCCACTATATTGCTATATTTGCAAGGAACCAACCTTAGGTTCTTGCAAGGACAATTTGATTTTAGCATGATATATATTCTTTTTTATATTACTTCATGCTTGCCTTCTTGATTTTCAATATGGAATCTACCCACCAGCTTGCTTCTGATTATAATTTGCCAGGTCTAAATGCTTTAGTTTATGGTATTCTGTAACGGCCCGAACCAGCGGGTACATCCCGTACCGTACCGTACCGGCGGAAAACCGGAACGGTTCAAACCGATTTTTTGGAAAATGTTATTTAGAAGCACAACCAAACTAATTCACATATGGTGCTTTTATTCCTTATATGATTTTTGTTGGCCATGTTAATGAGCCAAATAATCTTTTCTTTTTAAACAAATGCAGAATGGTTTGATACATATGGACTTTCTTTATTTTATGCTAGTTGGTGTATCTTTTGTTATTATTGGCTTAATAATCTCACGAAAAGGAAATTTGGAAAAATAATTCAAGGACAATATGTTGAGATATATGAGTAGGCGGGAACAAGTTGTCACATCAATGAAAAGCAAAATTGTTATTTGTGAAGCATTTGGGGATATTGATGGCATAGTTGTCAGGTTGGGAAACGAGTGCTAGAAACCATATGAGAAACAAGAGCGGAAAATGATTGATAAAAAATTGTATAAGTTGGGAGACAGGAAACATTTATATAACATTACAAAAATCTTTCACGTAGTTAGTATAAAAAACAAGAAATATATCATATAAAGTTTAACAAAAAATTAAAATCTCTATCCTAGTCAACATTCTCTCCCTCCCATCTCCTTAAAAATCTTCACCAAAAAATTAAAAAGATTAGCTGAGGTAAATCCATAAAAATATTTCTTAGATCCACAGGAGGGAGGAAAGCCCAAAGTCCAGCGCTTATGTATCCTTGCTCCAATTGTTGCGTGCACGCACACACGCACACACGCACACGCATACATACATATATGTATGTATGTATATGTATGCATGCATGTATGTATGAAAAAGCCAAGCAGAGGGGGTGAATATTTTCTTTCTTCTTTTTCATGGGTGTAGCACATATTAGCAGATGGTAACTTATTTTTAATTAAAAGTAGTTGTAAATTTATAGGACTTTTAATTAAAGAAGGAAACTTATTTAGGTTTATAAGACATCTAAATAGAGAAGGAAACTTGTGCAAGTTGAGAATTTCTGTGGGTGCTGGGCATGGGGAAGGGAGAATGAGATCATTTTTTTTCTCTCATCTGAGTGGGATTGGTAATTTCGAAAGCGTGAATTCTCTGCTTTTTAAAATGCAATTCGCACTTGTTTCTCAATTCAGTTTCCCTGGAAACCCCTCTTAGAGTGGGAAACATGATCCCCAACATTGATGATTGATGGATATTTTATATTTGTGGTTTTTCATAGATCAAGGCTAAATTTCTTGGTGTTAACTGGATAGAATTGGAAGTTTATGACTAAGGTGAGCCACTCTTCCTTGGGATATAACCAAGTTATAATTTCATGGAAGCTCATCAGAACCTATGTTGGTTGGGTGGACAAATTGTGACATCATACACTCATTTTGGTAATCTGGATGGAGTGGTGGAAGACCTCTAAGTTACGGGAAACTTTCATGAAAACTAAAGAATTTGGTGAAGTTTTTAATTAATGAAAATATTGTGGAAGGCAACTAAAGTTATGATACTTTTGGCTAACAAATGGAAACATTCTGTAAGCGGGGCATTTTCTAGCTGTCCATGGGTTCATGCGCTTTCTTGCTAATAAGGGTATTCTAGATCATATAATCCTTCTATTAGTAAGATGTTGCCATAAACTTTCTTCTTTGGATTCTTTGGGCTCTCTTTTGTCACTTGCCATTTTTCCTTTAAATAAGTTCTTGCATTATTAAAAAGGATTATCATTAATCTTTAAAAGGTTTGTTGTGCTTAAATTAAGATGGATACAGCACTATCTATATGAGTTCATTTTGATGGAAGATCTCTCGGAAATCTCGGCCCTTTCAAATATCCGTTCCCTTTAGCATCATAGTTTACTGTAAGAGCCATGACAATTGTTTATTGGTATGTGGTAATCCTATGTTTCTGCAGAATGAATATCTTTCTTAAGGGCATAAGGAGTAGCAATCAAGAAATTACTTATTTGCACTTTCATATGATTTGCAGAACATTTTCCTACATCAAGTGGCCACAAGATTGGATGTTCTCTAAATGATAATCTAGATGAATAAGTGGATCTTTAATGGCATTAGATGGTTTGGGCCAAATTTTCCAATGTTGAAAAGGGTCCTTTGATTCAAGAAAGAGGCAGGTTGTAGTCAAAATCTTGTAGAAACTCAAGGATAGCAGATCACGTTATCAATTTAATCCCTAATTGTAGTAACAACCATGAACTTGAAAGAACTAGCTACATCTGATAAGAACACACTATTCCTTCTGACCCACTTGGAAGTTTGAAGTAAACTATCTCCCTAATAACCTTTAAGCTCTCTGTCAAGGATTAATGTACCCTACCAATATCTATTGCATAGTACATATTGTATGGGGTAACTGCATGCATGTAGAGGGATGTATATTTGCATCCTGACCACCAATCCCTGCTGGCCTGTAGTCTGTGATGATGCATGCTGGATTGGCACAGATCAGCATCAGCTGATAGAAATCAATATCTTGCCATAAGTCATGGCATGTGACCACAATCATGCCAGTTTGTGATTTATATGGGCTTGGCACCATGGTACTATATCTTTGCTCTCCAGGATGCTTTCTAGAGTGAGGAATTGTCTGGACAAGATCAATTCTTTTCTAGAAAAGCTGAAATTTCATCACCTTTCCCAAAATAAACTTACTTTTTCATACCACCATGATAATAGAAAAGCCACTTACCTGACAATCGAAGGAATGCTTCTTCTGTCTATCCAAAGGAACATACTACTCGGGTCATGGAAGCAGAACCACCTTGCTAACAATTCCAAGTAAATGGACCTCCCCTTGAAGATGATTTCTCACAATTGCAATATTAAAAATTGAATAAAAAATAGCAAGACTAGGCAAGATTAAACAATATAGTAAATCGGTAATCTTGTTCTGCATCTAAAGAATTGTGCTCCCGAACTTTGCTAAATTGTGAACTGAGCACTCCAAAATTGTATCACTCCAAAATTGTATCCAAATATTTTTCTCGTTAACTCATGATACCCTGTGGAATACCCATGTACTTTATTAGAAATTTATTTACCTTGTAGCCCAAGAAATTCTAGGTTAAAGGCATGGTAGAATCAATCATCAAATTACTTCAATAAAGTACTTCATTTAAAATTTTATTTTCTATTGAACTAATAGTACTGGTAGGAATACCGATATACATATATGAAAGAGGGATTGGAGCCAGAGCCCAATCCAATGCATTAAGACACTGAATCAGGAGTGCTACAGGAGCTTGTTGGCTATGTTGGAGTACTACACAAGAGGTTATTATACTTCTTTTCAATGCTTATACTTGTCACTGGAGGCGCATTTTTCTATTGACTAGACATATTTTTAATCGTTTAAGGATGATGTTGATAATATCCATAACCATATCCATTTTAATTTATGAATATAAACATGCTTATCAAGTAGAGTGCTCAAGTATATGTGTTTCTATTCTGCACATATATGGATACAGATCAAAATGAGTAATATCTATACATTGATATGTTATATACAGGAAAAAAATTGAATACAAGTAGTGTCACTGTTTTCTTCAATAACAAATATTGGATAGAGATTGCATAATTACTGCAATTGTGGTCTTATATCTATTTCTCACAAAGATAAATGAGTTGAATACATCACATGCGATAAAAGTAGATCTATTGGGTATATTGGTCTTTATAGAAAGTAACATGTATAACTAATCTTCTAAATGGAAATAAATTCTAAATATGTAACAGTATAAGGAAAAGCTATTTTGTGATACGTTGATTATTGTGTTATATGCGTTCCAGTATTTGGATAATCTGTAATCCTATCCGAATTATACATTTCTGTATTCGTATCCAGATCTTGTGGGAAAAAAATCTCTACATATCTATATATTGACTGGATATACAAATACATTTCCATATCCTACAATTGCCATATATTGGAGATGGATGTTGTCGGATTATATCTGATCTGTTTCAGCCATAATTTTCTTCCTATCATGATGCACGAAGTCTTGGTGTAAAGCTTCTAGAACTATGATAAAACCTTATGACTACATATTGGAAGAGAAGCGCAGAAACATACTAGGTTTTAAGAAATCAACATGATTTATATCACCTTTTCTCTTTGTAGGACCACCACAGAGAGTGTTGTCTAGTTTCTTGCATTCCTTTGTGGACAGTGGTCGTACAGGTATTCCATTCCGTCCAGTGGTGCAGCCAGTTCTTGGGTTGTCTGAAGGTGACAAACAATGCATACGTGATCGTAGCTGCATCATGGCTAGGCATATTTTTGTGGATAAAAGTGAAGAGTACATCAGTGCACAGGTTGGCTTGAGTCTCTTATTTGTTACGCATGATATTTATCAAAGTCATTGCTTTTCGTTTTATTGGCTGCATTGAAAATTTCCAGGTTGGTTAAGTTGATCAGTCTGAAGTGCATGCCTATATTTAATGATCATTCAATATCTACTTTGTTATACTAGCTGGATATTCATATTCCTAACTGAACCATGCATTATAATGTGATTAGTGGCAACAATGAAAAGTCCCTTTTCTCTTAGCAAAAATAGACCACCTTTTCCCCCTGTGTTACCTCGAATTATCTAGATGAAGTCATTTTCTTTTTTTTTTTTTTATATTCATCTATTTCCTTTTTGCACTTCATACTATGTTAATTGCTACATTAAGTTCTGTGCATTTTTTTTAAAAAATTTCAGAACTTATATTAATCAATGCCTGTCTCAGGTAAATGCATTGCTGCACTCTCTGGATATTGATAGTGACCATCGAATTAGAGGCCCCATGCATGAGCCTTTTCCAGAGTTGGAAGAGTATTGGAATAAGTCTCAAAGTGGCTTGAAATCTGGGATGCTTAATTCTGCAGATGGATGGGTTACTGAATTCAATCAACAGAGGGAGAATGGTGACCCTGAGGCGTGGGCTTATTCTTTTGAAGAACTACATGGTACTGATGGTTGGGCATCTGAATTTGAGAAGGTAGTCTCACAGAGCATATAATTTGACTCACATAATTGGATTGTTATGTACGTGAAGGCCCTTAACAGAATGCCTACTCTGTTGTTACTGAAGCATCCATGTATTAGTACATCTGGATTATTTATGATTTATATATTGGTGTCCTGAGACCAGATAATGGCATGGATATGGTTACTTGGCTTATTCCGACTGTAAAGAATATGGGATTATGCTGTCTGTTGGTAGATGCGTCTATCTAGACTTCTGATTAGTTTTAGGAGTCTTTTCTCTATCTTCTTTAGTTTCAAGATGGTCATATAGAGAACTTTTATCTTCCTATTGATGCAGGCCACTCATGAAAAAAGTGAACAATCACATGTACAGGTGTTTCTGCTGCTGAGATGATTTGAAATTATATTCCTTTCTCTTTTTGAAATATTTCTTCTCTCCTAGAGATTGTCAAAAAATTGCAGGGAACCTATACATACTGTTTGTGGTGGTCCTCTGTGTAAATTGTGAGCATAAGAAGATATGCAAAATGAAACTCATGAAATATGCAATTTGCCTTGCCATACACTTTGATTCAGTAGTTGTTAGACAAGATAATGTACCTGGTTGTAGTTTTATAAGTTAGAAAAACAAGATATCCCACTTGATTTGTTTGTTTACATTCTCCAGTACTCCACAGATCTAGTTGTGCATTTAGTGAGGGTCTGAGGATGGTGTTTCTGTGGATATGTTAGGCAACATGGATGCATTTCTTCAGGTATTCATTTGAAATTCTGATCAAAGTTTCAACTCAAAGTTGCCGTGGATCAACTCTACCTGGACTCATCTGAATTATATAGGGTTAAAAATAGTACTCTAACTGGAACTACTGCCAAATTTATTGATGATTATGTTTAAAGATATCTTACTTTTAAGTCACCTAAGTACAGGTGCTTTTTCTTGATATGGAATCTTCAATCTCTTCTTGCTCCCACTTGTCTAACCTCTCATTCTTTCATTTGTTCCTACCTCTGGTTGCTGTCATGTCTATTTTTTATTCACTGCCTAGCTCCATAATTTCAGTATGACTTCACTTCTTATCTAGATACGAGACAAATAAATCCTCCAAATAACAATCTTTTATTGACGTGCGGAGTTTGAGATTGCATTAAGCATAGGTTCTACCTTTTATTTGTTGTTATCAGCAGCCCATTCTAAGCCAGATCCTAATTCCACGAACTGCTTACCCATATAAATTTACTTTTTTTTTTTTTTTGAAAAAAAGAAGAATCACTGGATACCAGCTAGTTGTCATAGAACTTAATCAAATAAATCCTTCTTAAGTGAGGGCTACTAAATTTTTTGTGGATTGGTGCTTTGCCATCCGACATGCAAAAGTTTTACAACATAGCTGCTTTCCAATTAGCAGATGCTTGAGATTATAAACTGTTTAGTTGTTGTTTGGATAAGAGTAGGTTTGCCGTGCTGGTACCGGACCACACATTGATGCTGTGCTGATACAGTGTTGGGACACATGTTATGGAGGTCGGTTTGGCATACCGAAACTCATTATGCCTCCAGTATCGAGTCTTAGTTCAGTACTCGTATGGTATGGTATGACCTGTAGGGGGCAGTATGCATCAGTATGGTAAACCTTGGATAAGACATGGTAATTAAAATTCTATCCTTTAGAGTGATGTACTTAATCCTGCAAATCTTGAAATATTCTCCCCTCTTGGGCTTACTAATAGCAGGCAATCCCTGCTTAATAATAAAGTGATTTATGGACTGTTTGGTTGTCAGGTTTTACTAAAGCCAGTTCAAGAATATCCTCAAAAATGAGTTTTAGAAAACACCTGTTTGGTTGCTTTGCATAAAACTTTTTTTCTGATAGTTCATAAACCTGAAGATTGAGTTTTTCGAGAAACAAATTTCCCCATCTTTATAAAGCCTGCTCTACATTAATTCAGGTTCAATAATTATTTGTTTACCACTCATGGGCAACCAACAAGCCCTGAGTTCATATTACTTTGCACTTTTATATGACATATATTATAGTTAGTTGCAAACTTGTGTACTTGATTGTCAGGAAAAGCTTTTCATATAAAAAAATCAGAAAAAAATAAGATATTCTATTTTTATTATTAGACGGTATTAAATAATTCACAGTTCAGTTTTAGAGTATTGAGCTCTGCCTTGACAATGTCTTCACTTACAGGAACAATCACAAATGGAATCATTTGGTCAGATAAGGGGTGGAAACATGTCTAATATTTCAGCTATGGAGCAGAGCCGTATGCTTGCACATGCTTTAGCACAAAATACTGACCCAAAATTTCAGGTATGGGAATGTCAGTTGTGATGTCTTTATAGAAATTTTTTTTGCAGCTATCATCTTTCTATTTCAAGTCTTCAATCTCAATAAATACCAAGATTACTGGTGTATTTGACGCATTGTGTTATGTAGCTGACATAACTTGGCCATGTTGTACAAGATTGAAAATTCAATTATATTTAGTAGAAATTTGTTTGAAGAAGGTTAGCTGTAATATTCAAATGTTGATTTACTATTGCTTTTTGCATATTATTGTTTGTGCTTTGTATCCTCTTGATTTCAAATAGTTCAAACATATAATTAATGGGGTCTGTGTTCTGCATGAAATGGAGACCAAGGGCTTCATGCCTATCTAAATTATAAATGTCTTGAATTGTGACTACCATCGTGTTCAGGTTTAGTGCTGCTTTACAATAACAAATGACTTGGTCTCTTAAAGTTATATGTGTCAGTGTGGGTGGAAAGTGCATGTGTCTGCTTGTGCTGTGTGTAGCATGTTGCATGTTTGTATTTACACATATTTCATACATACATATAGACACATGTAGACATACAGACATGCAGAAACAATATAATGTCGAGTGATATAGTATATCATCTAAGGTTTGTTGTACTGTACTGAACCGGGCAGTATGGGCATGCTGTACCATATTGGTTCGATACCAGTACATGGTATGGAGAGCATACCGACACTCGGTACACTGAACTGGACCCGTATTGACACAATAACAGGTTGGCACCAGGATGGGGCCTGATATAGAGACAACAAACCTTGGTATCATCAATATGATATTATATAGGATTATTGACCAAGACTAGGATTGTTCGTACCACCAAATATGCAGTAAGGAGATGAAGCCTCAGCATGGAATGTTTCATACAATGCTGGTAATTTGTCCATTTTGACTTTTGCGCTTAGTAACCTTATAGCATTTCCAAGAGAAGGGATTACAAACTTAAATGATTTTAGCCAGCCTTAACGGACAACACTATCGTTTAATCCCATTAATCATTTTCCTTCAATATTCTTGTATTACAAACACCTGACATTATTTTTGCTTCATGATCAACAAGAATTCAAAGTTTCTCCAGTTTGTTTCAAAGATGAGCCGAGGGGAGCTTATAGTTGATGAGAACCAAATCAAGCCAGCTACTGGATCTATTTCTGCTGATTGGGCTGATGAATATCAAACACAGTATAATTTTCGTCCTAACTCTTGGGCTGATCAGTTCACACATGAACAGGTAAGTTATATGCTGTTTTCATCATGAAATATACTGTTATATTCTGTATTTGTCTTGAAGAATGCTATTATATTCTCTATTCATCATGAAGTACACTAAAATATCAAATTTCCTTTTCTG
The DNA here is from genome assembly GCA_006176705.1 of Cocos nucifera. Lineage (NCBI taxonomy): Eukaryota > Viridiplantae > Streptophyta > Magnoliopsida > Arecales > Arecaceae > Cocos > Cocos nucifera. Next base: position 470,104 of record QRFJ01000429.1, read on the forward strand.
AATTGTTCATGGGAGTATGATAGTATAAGTTGTTGGTTTTTGATGTGCTCCACTAGTGATGTTGTCATATTTAAAACCCTTTTTGTTCATTTACACAATTTCGTTTTTTTGTCCTGTACTTTGTTAAGTCAAAGAGGCTAGGCCTTAGTGCTGCAGTAAGGTTGCTCCATTGACTTGGGTATGATGGGTTTGAAACACGGAAGCAGCCTCTCTTTTGGGGGTTAAGGCTGCATATATCTGACCCTTCCTAGACCTCACAGTGGCAGAGCCTTGTGGATGGCCTCTTTTACTTTGTTAAGTCGAAGTTGGAAAAAATACGTAGGACCTCATGGTTTGAAATCACCAACCTCTTCTTGTTAGCTGATGCCTTATGTGCTACCAATTTTGGTGTAGCTTTCACAAGGAATGGATAAGTGGGTGGATGAGTTTGCTACGGAACATCAGCAGCAGGGAGTTGATGATCAATGGGTAGATGAGTTCTCCAAATTGCATGTCCAAGACTGGGCAGAGGAATTTGGACAGCAGGTTAGTGAAGGTGCTCTCGGGGAAAATTCTGCAGATAATTGGGCAGATGCATATGATGAGTAAGTCTAATCGCATCAATTTCTTTTATAATGTTAGGTGATCATGCTTTCAATAAATCATTGTGCATATGCTATGCTTACTAGCTTATTTATGAAAATTCAGTTTTTGTATTTGGCTATGTAAGCCTTTCAATCTGAATTTGTTCCATAAAGTGTTATGCTTCCCTTTCTATGAAAGCCCATTTATCTGGAGATCTTTTGAACAGTTAGGAGGATGCATTTTGTTGATCATCTGTTATAGTATACTTTCCCAATTGTCTTGGATAAATTTCTGAAAATTTTTTTCAGTACATTAATCTTTTAATCTACTACTAATAGGTACCTTGATGAACAAGTACTGGCATCCAAGCAACAGTCCAATACTTCAAGCCGTGTTTATGTCTTTTCTGATATGAACCCTTATGTTGGTCATCCCAATCCTTTGAAGGAAGGGCAGGAGCTCTTTCACAAGGGACTTCTAAGTGAAGCAGTTCTTGCTTTAGAGGCTGAAGTTTTAAAGAATCCTGACAATGCTGAAGGATGGAGGTTGCTGGGAATAACACATGCAGAAAATGATGATGATCAACAGGTGAGACAATCTCCAACCTTTCAAAAGTTTTCATCCTCCTGTCCATTTATGATTGCTTCAGCCCAAAATCCTTTTTTTTTTTTTAAAAAAAAAAGACTAACACTGGTGTTATGAGATTCTAGAAACATCCTGAAATCCCTAAATGTGCACTTCGCCATTGGTGATGATAGCAGGTGGATCTCCTTGTTGGTGAATGTTTCATGAAATGAAGCATGATTATTTATCATGTATAGGGTTTTCCTAAGCTAGTGAAGCATCTCTTATTTTTGTACAGTTGTTTTCCTTAAAGGAATGTTTGAACATCTTAGCATATGAGACATTTACCTCTATCAAATTTTGTGCTTCATGTCCTCAAATAATCATCCGTATGTTTCAATGGTTCTGCTTTTGTAAATCACATAGTCTCACTCCAGTAGCAAAATGTGATGATGCAACTGCTCTTGGTTGTCCGAATTGGTCATCTCAAAAATAAATGAAGCTATGCTTTACATCCTATTAAATATTATTACTAGGTTGGATGAGGCTGGCCTTAGATAGATGAATAAGGCTTGTTAATATGTGCTATCTTTTATATGATGTTAAATAGCAGCACTTGTGAACATGGAATACTTATATGTACTAACTCCAAGCAGACATCATTTCTAATTGATGAAATTTAAAGATTGTTTATGCCATAATACTCTTGAATTCGCTATGTACTTTTGTTCACTAGACCTGTCAATAGATCTTTTAATAATTAAATAGGTCATTAAATGTTTGCTTGTGTCAGAAAATTCTCAGGTGGGAGTCTTATTGGACAATATGGTTATTCATAGATTATTTCAATGCCTTACTGCTTTAACCAATGAAATTTGTACCTTAGTGGACAGAATTTGAGATTGATAGGGATGAAAAGATGAAAACAAATGTTGAGATTTATAGACATGAAAAGATGAAAAACATAATGAAATTTGCTTCATTCTAGATATTGCATTTTGGGTTCTGATTATTTCAGTTGTTGTAAATTAACTGTTTACATTTCAGGCTATTGCATCCATGATGCGTGCCCAAGAAGTAGATCCAACAAACCTCGAAGTGCTTCTTGCTCTTGGTGTGAGCCATACCAATGGTGAGTGTGACGCTTCATGAAATTGCTATGTGCCATAATATTTGACTACTTGCTTATAAAACTTTAAGAAATTTCATTCGCCAATTCTTCTTCCCATCACCGATTATCATCATTTTTTTGAATCGACACTTTTCATTCATAGCACTTATGCATGATTTTTCTCTTTTCTTTTGTCTGAACTCTACTTAATTGTATTGCCAATGATGTCATATAGAGACTTAAGATCATACCATTTTCCGGTCTAAGATTCTTTTTGATTCTTTTTCCCATGACATCTACAGAATTAGATCAAGCAGAGGCATTGAAGTTTCTTTATAAATGGCTTCAAAATCACCCAAAGTATGGGGCTCTTACCCCCCATGAGCCAGTTGATTCTCTGTATTATGCCAATGTAAGTACTCCAGACAATAACCTATAAGTTCTTGTTGCCATTCTTAGCGAATTGATGTCAGAGACAAGAGAGAAGAACTTTAGTTTTTTCTATTACAACCCTTATGCACAATAGTTTGGATTTGAGCAGTAGTGATGTAAATAACCATCCCTTCAATTTCTTGATTTGGGTGGCTTCTGAAAATAAAAATGTTAACATTGGTTTCTCTTTACTACAAGACAGGAGGCAAGTTGTTTGGGTCCATCAACTTGCTCTGTCGACACAGTTTTTAAAAAACTTAGCTGATATAATGAAGATTGCATCTAATGTTGTTGATAAAAGAACTTACTATATTATTGATATCAGGTAGCAAGGTTGGTCAACGAAGCTTCTCAAATGTCACCTGAGGATGCTGACATCCATATCGTACTTGGTGTGTTATATAACCTGTCAAGGGAATATGACAAAGCTATAGAATCCTTCAAGACAGCATTAAAACTCAAACCACATGATTACTCTCTTTGGAACAAACTTGGTGCAACCCAAGCAAACAGCATTCAAAGTGCAGATGCAATATTGGCATACCAACAGGTAGATTCATTATCTTTTCAATGTAACTTTACAGATCTTTACAGATTCTTATAGGTGAAAAAAGACGACCATGATATGTTCATTGATTCGATTTATTGTGCTAATTAGTTGACACACCACACACCGCATACTGGTGTGCCTTATGTGCTAGCAGGCAGATTGTATTACTTGTTCAGATACTGACATTGTAAAATCTGCATCTGGCATGCATCTCACAAGTTTTGTGTCTCCTTCAAAGAGTTGTCTCCATCATTCTTCTTTGGTTACAGCACTGTTACAAAAGTCATAGCTGCATAGTTATTTACTTGTAGATAGTAGAATAGCATATCATTGTTTTTGGGAAATGCACCCAAGTAAACGGGCCTGCATGTTGCATTCATTCGAATGAATAGTGTTTTTTTTTAAATTTTTTATATTGGAAACAGGGAGCATTAGGTTGTTTCCTTCTGCTTAATCTAGTGTGTTGTCTTTTGGCTTTTGTAGTGATCTTACTTGTTTTCCTTGTTTTGCCTTTCTCTTCCCAGGCACTAGACTTGAAACCCAATTATGTTCGAGCATGGGCAAATATGGGTATCAGCTATGCCAATCAGGTTATTTTTCCCTTTCAAAGTCAAACGAACCTTTACCATATGGATATTAATTTTAATTGTTTATTTCTGCTGTTAGCTTGTGAAAAGTGATGGTTTTTTCATTCATTGCTAGACATTGTTCAGTAGATCTTAAGGTGGTTAAAAAATTATTTTTTTTTGTTAGTACCTTTTCTTGTGGGTTCCTCAAGCAGTTATTTGGCATTGCTTCTTGCTCTTTCCTTTCTCATTGGAGATTGCTCTTTGATTCTTGGGCAAGATAAGCTGGCTTTTGCGGAACTGTGATCGCTAAACTATTTGTTGTTATAGGCTTTCTTATCTATGTCCCTGAAATTAAGAATTAGAAACTAGATTAGGAGTTGATACTTTTTTCCTGGGATATGTTACTTCTTTTAATTGGAAAAAGTGGGAAGACTTGAGGTAAATGTATAAGACACAAGTATGAGAAAGACAAATTTGTTGACTTTAGTTTTCCTGTGTGCTGTTTCATGGTTACAGGAGCCTGTGAGGTGCATTTGGGACTTCACATTCTCTAGTAAGCTAATGATCCATGCCTGCACCCATCTTGATCCTGGTCCCCATATCAGTCTAGGGCCATGTTAGGTTGTTACCCGAACTCCCATCTTGACACTTGGGCTGGCATCCCAGTGATTTACTAGGTTGCCCTTCTTTTAAATTATTTAGAGGTTTTTAGGGGTTGTTTATCAAAATTTAGGGCTTAGGGTAGGGTTTTTGAGCCAGTGGTTGGGTTTAAGGTGCCGGTGATAGATTGAAAATAATGGAAAATTAATAATAAATTTAAATGAAACACTGCTTATCTATCATATCATGAACAAAAAGTCATGGATTTAAATAAAATAACAAGAAAGCCCCTAGAAAACAACCATTGGAAATAAGTAAAAAGAGACATGATAAAATTGGTATCCTAGTTAATTATCTGGATACTAGGCTGTCCCAAGTGTCAGGATGCATCAATCTCAGTCTGTCTCGGGTTTCACATGTTAGGATAGGTTGGAACAACCTGATCTAAAGAGATTGGGGACTTGCCGTTTAATTTGATCTGGGCCGGTCAGACTAATCTGGTCGGATTGGGGTCCATGTGACATCTGATGCTTGATACTTTCTCATTTGCCTTGATGTCTTGATTTCTATGTGCCTTCTTGTGCTTATCCCTTCTGTAGAAGAGGTAATCATGGAGGCAAGCCGGATTATTCTCATTATCTTCTTCTTCTTTTCCTTTAGGAGCTTTTTGGATCCTTGGATTTCTCATCCATGAATAACTTATGATCAGCAGTTTTTAAGATAAAAAACTATCTAACAGCTTTGAGGAATGTATCACTCACAATCCCTCAGTCTTTGATATTAATAATTCCACCATAAAAGTGGTTTAAGTTCTCCCTAAAGCCATAGGGATTTGGAAGCTTCTAGATTCCCCAATTGACTGAAGGACATCCCTTCCATCCTTTTCTCTTTTGTTCTTACTCCAAGCAACACTACTGTATTCCCAATAAGCCACGGTCAGTCTCCCTTCACCCCTTCTCAGTACATGATTATTTGTCAACCTCTATATTTTGCAGCTTTTTTTTAAAAAAAATTTGAGAAGTGGCATGGCAAATAATATTTCATTAGAATGATGATTGTAAATGGATCAACAACATACATGTATGTATGATTTCTTTTCTATATAGTTCTATATAATCTGTCCTGGGCTTGCATGCAATAATTGTACTCTATGTATCCTTAGGGAGTATTCCTTTTCATAAATTTTCAAATAAGATCCTTGCACAATTTTTTAGATACTTATAAACTCTATCCTTATGTAGTCCCAAAAAAGGGGAAACAACCTAGGTTATCACAATCAACTACCATGTTTATCAAAACCACCTTTACAAAATCTTGCAATGCAACAGCCCCTATAAATAATTCAATAAAACCCGAACATCAAAGCAAAACTGAAAGTGAAGGAATTGTGAAGTGTTGTAATTGGTAGAGGTCTGGAAATGAACAATATTGTTTACGATAGGTGGAATCATATTTGCTCGTGTAGGCCAACTATTTCTGTTTATAGCTTGGCTTTTATAACAATTTTCACGCGTGCATGCTTTCCTTCTCTCTTTGTTCAGGGTCTGCATGAAGAGTCTATACGATACTATGTGAGAGCACTTTCGATGAATCCTAAAGGGGACAATTCCTGGCAATACTTGAGGATTTCTCTCAGGTATGCTGCTGATAAGTTTCTATCCCATATGCATTCAAAACTGGAAACCAAACCAATTTATTGGGATAAACAAAAATATTTTTTAGAGAGTATACATACGGGAAAATTTTGTGACAATATGCTCTTTCCGTTTATACAGCTTTGCATCTCGGAATGACATGTTTGAAGCTTGTGATTCACGAAACCTCGATGTTCTTCAGAAAGAGTTTCCACTGTAGTATTGCATGTACCATGGACCAGAAGTTTTCAATATTTCCACATGGAAAATAAAGGGTAATGTTCAAAAATGCACAACCAAGAGTGTGCTAATTTACACACAGATTTTTACCTTAAATGTTGATTCTGATAAATTTGCATTATCCAGTGAAACAAAAAACCAATGTACAATAAGATTTGAGGTGGACTGCTGATTCAGGTTTAGAATTTTGGAGGCTAAGCTTCAAAGCGAAGACATGGAGGACTGCAATCGATCAGAAGAGTCAAAATGGGACTTCGGCATTCCGAGAATAACTTGGAGAACCAGACAGCATATACTGAGGCAGTATATAAATCAGAATATTGAATATTGTCAGATTACAAACTCACATTATCATTGTATGAAGTCAGAGGGGCAAGAAATCTCTTTGAAATGATTGTGCAAATCTATATTGCAGTTCGTAAGAATTATTTTGTTTGAATAATTCTTTTTAAGTGCTGGTCCAGCCTCTTAGGTGGATAACGGGTCAAAACACGATATGTTATTGTATGCTAAGCATTTTCATCCACAGAGAAGAAGTAGAGAGTATGTGCTGAGCTTCTCCGTGCTTTGACGTTTTAACAATGTGGCAATCCGCTTGTATTCAGTTTGGGTCAACATAAGAGCATTCAGGGTTTTATATCGCACAAGAATTTTCTTTTCTTTTACGTTTGCAATCAATTTCATATTAACAGCTTGGAGTGACATACTTGAAGATTGCTATTTGCTGAACCTTGATGTTCTCAACAAAGTTTTGACTGTGAAATTGCTTGCACTAAGACCAGAACTCTTCAATATTCTCACATTGCAAAGGTTATTTTGATGAATAGGTCGTTCGAGGATGCAGAGCCTGTCTTTTGAGCGCATTAATGGACAGTCTGGGTCTTTTGCTTATTTGGAGAGGGGGATGTAGGAAAATGCAAGGGGCGATAAAGTTGAAGTGGGTATATATATATATATATATGCTATGATATGCAGAATGGCTGCTTGGAATTATTACTTGTAAATTGCTAATGTTGAGGGCATGGTAGGCATTTGATCATATTGCCTGAAGCACGTCCATAAAAATTCATACACAGTGAGTAGGAGACATGTTTTTCTAATTTTCTTTAGGACAATAGAAGCAGGAATCTGACCTCACGTAAGTAATCGAGATGATAAATTTTAAAATAATGTTGGCAGGCTGGAATCCCACGTTGTGATAAGAACTCTCACCACCTTCAGATAAGAGGAAGTGTACCGGTTCACATATACACCAGAAAGGAACCAGTAAAGATGCAGAGAGAGAGAGAGAGAGAGATTGTAAGATTTTAATGTCTGCCATTCGAACCGGGAAAAAATGGGCCCAAATACAAGAAAACATAAGATGTCTTAGTTTATGCATTTATTTATTGTGCTCTAATAATCTCATGTGAACGATTGAGAGTAAGATAATTCTGCCATTCGAATTTGAACAATAATAATTATGATAGAGTTGCAAGTGGGCCATGCCCGTTCTTCCTTCAGTTGGAGTCTAGATCAGATCTAGGTTCATACAGCTGCATCTAGATATTTAAACCAATCTTTTGCAATTCACTGTTGCTTTATGGGCCACTTGGATCCAATTGTTGCAAGAGCCATACTTGAATAGGAGAAGAGGTCAAATCCTGATTTGGAGCCCATTCCAACTCTTGGACATTACTTCAATTAAACTCGGGTTTACGCAGAATTTGAATCTACATAATCTGTACATGTCCTATCTTTTGAGGGCTTGAAAATGAAGTGCTACAGAGGCTGAATTCTGTGTCAATTAATACCCTGAAGCTTGACCAACAATATCTTACCCATGCTACATTGATGAAAATAGTTATGGAAATTCTTTGATTAACATACCGAGAGATTGCTGCATCACAACTCTCTAGATTCTTAATTTAGTGATCATGAGGGGATGATTGAGGCAAATGGATTATATTAAGTATCTTAGTAAGAAAAATAATTATGGCCAGCATCACAATCCAAGACCTCATAAACCTCAAATAAAAATAAAAAAATAAAAAAAAAAATTATTCGAAAAATATTATTTGAATTTCTTAATCCTGTATAATGGGATTAAACACACACTTATACGGATCTTCACATATTTTTTTTCATTTAAGTTTTGACATTCTTATTAGACTAAAAATTTAAATTTATTCAAATTTAATTACAAATATTCTGGTCAACTCCATCCACTTTGAGATCATTTGTCATAGCTACCACATCCAGAAAAAGCTAGTCGGAGGATATATATCCAGAAAATATCCGATAGGACTAACCATACATGTGCATGTGCATGAGTCCTTATAATCAAAATATTTGTGGCGTGAGGTAAGGCTTGCCGGCTTCCTTCTTCTTACTGGTTGATGCATACTGTGATGAACCAGTTCGATTTATTCACCGGGATTTTAGGAGAGCAGCCATCTTTTCAGCAATTCAAGTACCATGCATGTTGTCTTTGTTGATGGAATGCACTCGTTACAGAATATTCGATGAGTAGATTACAGGTCTGCAGGGGTATAGATTAACGCCAAGCCAATCGTTGACTCTTCTCCACCGGTTCCCTGCCACTGGTAAAGCAGAACGTTCATGTGATGCACCCACAGGGTGTTTGGCCCGTGACTGCACCACTTTATCCTTTTACATTCTCCGGTTCTCTACGGCAACAACAACACTCTTAGGTCCCATCAACTTTATCATCCCATCACCCTTGAGCCCAATACGGTCGGTATCCATTATGAGCTAATGATCATGCGCTCAAGTTTAGCCATCCATGCATGTGATAGAATACGAAAATGTGGCCAACCCCATTTCCGAGCCCAGCTGCCACCATTTATATTCCAAGCCATTCAATGTTTCGTATGCAAATGGTTTACAGGACATAGCTCTGCTCCGATAGATCCTTCGGTTGACTAAAGGCCTGATTAGTTTTCAGTGTTCTGGTTATATCTTTGGTGGTGGGAAAGAATGATCGATATTCTTTTATAATGTGAATTGTTGGATCGCATCTTGCATAGATTTCCAGCCAATTTCATCCATTTGTTTGTATAGATCTTGAAGAAGTCATGGTGCGATCTGAAAATTGACATTGCAAGATTTTCAGCCGATTTCATCCATTTGTTTGTATAGATCTTGAAGAAGTCATGGTGCGATCTGAAAATTGACATTGCAAAAGAAAGTAAATCAATCTTTTGCACAAAGGATGCAACCTAAACCCTAGTTTCCAAGGGGTTTGATTCAAATTTTGGAAATTGATTTTATTAAGACCTTTTTGGCTATGATCAAGGTCACTTTTGGATATCCTCCTTTTTGTTCTTTAATATAAATCGGATGATTGGATGTGAAGAACATATTCTTATATAGGCTAGCTTCATTGACTTGTTTATATGGACAACCACTAGGTTTTAGGGATCCATCTACACTTGACCAAGTTTGCGAACTTCATCAAGCTTTCTATAATCTCAACTAAGCTATGGAAGCATGGTTTGATTGTTTTAGCTCTTTGCTCCTTGCACATATTTTTCTGCCATCTATTTGATTCATCATTATGTTTTTGTCATGATTAGAGATGCAATCGAGTTGAGTAGTTGGAAGCTCAAGCTCAACTTAATTCAAAATACTCGGATTCGAAAGTTCAAAATTTGATTTGAAATTGATCGAGCCTTAATATTTCAAGCTTAAACTCGATCTGATAAAAAATAGATAAAGCTAAAGATTGACTCGACTCGACTCAAATATGAACCGAGCTATATTCGAACTCGAAATCAAGCTTTAGTCTAGTAATAATATATATTATAAATAAAAATAATATTATTAAATATATATAAGCTCAAATAGGCTCATAAATTTTCGAGTCGAATATCTTATTACTCGAGCTCGACTTGAAAAACTATTCAAGCTACATAACCTTAATAATAATCGAGTCAAGTCGAGTTGGACTTGAATCAAATTCGAATAGCTCGCGAGTAGCTTGCCTCGCTCCTAGTCATCGTGACCGTAGTACTCCACCATTGATTTGCATTGATGATATAGTTCTCACCGGCAACAACTAATTCTTCTTAGCTCATTCATTGCACGGCTGAAATATGAGTTTGCAATGAAAGATGTCGGTCTCTTGCACTATATTTCAGCAGAAATCCAACCGCTTTGATGGTGGGTTATTTCTAAGTCAAAGAAAGTATGCCTCTGCAACTCTTGCACCGAGCTCAAATGCAAAATTGCATGCCATTGTCAACTCCTACGGTAGCAAAGCTAAGTTCGACGTCTGATGTTGGAAACTCTCCTTTACATGATCCACATTTCTTTCGGAGTATTGTTTGTGGATTATAATACTTGACCTTCACTTGGCTGGATCTTTCTTTCAGCGTTATTATGGGTGCCAACATATACACAATCCCACCATTACTTCTCGTTTGCCAAAACAATACTCTGAGATGTAAAGGGCACCATCGATCATGGGATCCATCTTTCATGTTCCCACGACATACACAGTATTTTATATCGAGGATTTAGCATCACTGAACCCCAAGTTACATGGAGTGGGACTACTTTAATCTCAGACACTTATATTATTTTGTGATAATATCTTATCTCGACCATTAATCCAGTGTTCCATATTTATAATATATTATATTGAGATAGGCTACCACTTCATATGAGAGAAGTTGTAGATAACCTCTTTCCTCAGCACCGTTTCTTCCCGCTTGTTTCATCTGTTAACCAAGTGGCAGATAGCCTCTTTCCCGAGCATCATTTCTTCCTTTGGGGAATTTGGTGATCCATTTCCAGCTGATACAAGCAGAGCATTCGAGGGCATAAAATCTGCTCATGTACAGAAAATTGCATATTCCATATATACCTCCATTATTTTTAGAAGATTTGAAAGGACTATATAGAATGGTTTTTTTTTTTTTTTTTTTTTTATTTCTTCCATTCATGCAAGAAAACATATTCCTCAATTTTGTTAGGATTTGTTTAGCTGGGATAAGATTCTTAGAAATCATTTATTTAGAAAAATGATTGCAAATAAAATATAAATTTTATCATATTTAATTGATGAAAAAATTATTCTAAAAAATAGCATTAAGAAGAATTATTGTGTTTGGTTGGAAATAATTTTATATAAAAATATTACTAAATTTCAACAATATTCTTAAATTAATAATTTAAGTATTTTTTTTTGTTTAGTTAACTTGTTGGCTATTTGTAGCATAGTTATATGAAGACCGTTAATATGAGCCTTTTTGAATATTAAAATATATTTATATGAGCTAATAAATATCAAAAGTGGGGGCATTTACGTTAATATAAGAGGGAATATTTATGGGTTTCAATAGAAAAAAGTGGAGACATTTGCGTTAAGTAATGACAATTTCAGATTTCCTCCACTCGATAATCTAATGTGCAAAAAAATGCTACCTCCTAACTTTAATAGTAGTTATTTTATCTTCTCCATTATTAGTAAATAGGCATGGAATCTACATTTGTACAAAATATGGTAATCTAACATGTCCTATGCCATAGTTATCTCCAACTAAATGAACCCTTACCATTTGTATACCATTTGGTATACCAAAAGACTGTATAAAGGAAAGGTGAGAGAACTGGGCGTCCACTAGGTACACTTTCCTCCAAAACCATCGTTTTAAACTCTCTCTTGGAATACACGAGCCGGAGTGTATAGATTGGCAGTCCAGATGGGTAGCTCGACTTTTGCCGAGACAAATTAAGTTTATGGCTACAAATGGCTATATATATATATATCTAGAGAGAGAGAGAATGCAGGTCCTCCTGCGCATTCATCTAGTGCGCTATTTTGAGAAAAATAATTTGGTCCATTTTGGAAGATATTAAATGAACTTTTTCCTGCAAAACCTTTTAAAAAAGGGGGAAAATCTTACAAGGTGCATGGTCTCGCCTCCCATTTAGCCACCATGAGTGGGCGTGACACTAGACGGTCAATTTTGTTATATCATCTCTATGTAGAAGAAGAAAGGCAGCAAGCAGTCAAGTAGTTGAGGTCGTTCAGGAGTTTTGTAAACGTCGCATTTCTTTCAGACTCAAGTAAAAGTTTGGAGTTCATATCCTCCGCAGTCCTTAACCAACATGGTAAGCAGTCTGGCTTTGTCTTGGCAAGAAAATAGGTGAAAATAAAAGCACAGTTTTTGTTGTACCCATTTTTCTTGGAGCAAGATGGTGGTAGCTCCACGAGGTTGAATTTCATGGTAAGCCTAAGAATGGCAACGGGTAAGGTATAGATCCAAATCAACTAATATTCATATCCATTCTATAATTAAAAATTTTATATCCATACCTGTCTCGTACTTATCTATCTCAAGTTGGGTTGAATCAAATAGAGGTGTAGATTGGGTCGGATTGATTAGATAAGAGGGGTCGGATAAAACGTTCATCATGTAAATATTATAAAATAATTATAATTTTAAAAAGAAGATATAGAGTAAAATTATGTCGGATCGGATTCGGGGCGGGACATATTATTATCCTGATTCTGATTGGATTGTATTAGGTTAGATACCCAATGAATTGGCTAAAATTGGGTTGCATTAGTCGACTGGATTGGTACCTAGAAGATAACATGTCTTGACTTAGGGAGAAATAAATTGGAAAAATTAGAAATGATGAAGGATCCAACTGTCAATAGGTATTAATTCGAAAAAATAATTTAGAAATCTACTCCTTAAATTTAAGACTTGCTATTTTATTACCTTGGGGCCTCAGATGCTATTGGTTTAAACCCTTTTCCCATTATCTTAATCATCTAATCTGATAAATAGTTGGAGTTACCGTTCCTGCTAAGGGAAGCCGATAACTGAAACATATTGTACTCTCCGTAAAGAATGGAATGTTGAATTCCAGTCAGCAGATGCTCTCGCCAATATCCTTTCTTCAGCTTTCGAACATCCTATATAAGCAAAATTATGTAGAATCTATTTAAAGATCCTGATCTATTGTAGCTACAATTCCTACTTATAAACACGATATATTAATGTTGCTAACCTTTGAAGCTGGTAAGCTACCTCATTTCTTTATGCATATATATATATATGCATGCACACACAAAAAAATAACACACCTTTTATATCTATTCAGTATATTACCAATGTATCAATAACGAACTGTACTAATAAACACTTATTCCTCATAACAACAAAATCTTCAACGCAAAATAAACTTCTCTTTGAGGGTGAAAAGCAAGAGAAAATCAGAGATAACCTAAGCTTAAAAATCATAACGGTCATTTAAATACTAGATTGGATATATTTTTGCTATGTTTAACTCAAAACTAAGAATAGATTGTAACATGCAGAACTCTTGTTTAGACATTCTACAACAAGTACTAAAATGCTTGATTCGATCACATCTTTGCTAAGGACCTAAGGTGTGTCAGAAGCTTATAGGAGACAATCGATGCTTGCGTGCGTTGAATGCGTGCGTGCGTTTAGGTGAGAGAGAGATCAGCAAGACCAAGGCAAAAAGGGAGGAGCTATGAGCAAAACATGCAAGATCCCAGGAAGTGAGGCTTCCTAGATCGATAAAAGGGAATGATTTCTTGAGGAGGGCGGCAAGATGACCACCAAAAATTTAAATTTAGAAGTCCAATAGTTTTGTTTGAGGGGACAAGAGGCAGAATTTAAGGTGGTGGGCATGGAATGATGCTGTACCACAGACTACATACAGGGAATGGGTGCAGAAATCAAGATAGCTTCCATCCTGGAAGCACAAGACAAAAGAATATATATGGGAAACACAGGTTAGCCAATTTGCAGAGAAGAAAGGCATACCAGTCGATCGATCTCATAAATCCCATTTGCATTATTATTTTATCATAGGACTTTAAGTAGTGGGTGGAGACCAAGCATATATTAATTAATAAAACATAAAAAAATGCACAAATCACAAACAAGCGGGACAAAGATGCAGCAAATTAAAAACCATGCGAATTACATGAGGACTCGTAAAGAAAAATAACGCGGCTGAGGCAACGCACTAGCACAAGCAACATCATAGAGCAAAAGCCAAAGCAAAGACCATAAAAACAACCATAATACTATGATTTCATTAATGGCATGTAACAATTCGAAATCTCAAACACTGCAATATATATATATATATATATATATTGCAGGATTACAAGGAATATTATGTATATGAAAATAAGACAAAATTGTGGGAAGCAATAAAGAAAGCAAGAAGACTGGAGAGATTTGAGTTTCTTCTGTCTTCACTACTTCCAAAATTTTGCCATGCAATGTGCACCATCATGCTCATGAAACATGCATCAACTAGAGTTGAAGACTCATGTTCAGGTTTGGAGTATAAAGACCTCCCATATATACTACATCAACCTATATATGTATATCTATCCTTTGGGCCTTCATGATCTAGTTGGGTTTTTGTTTTCCATGGGAGAACCCCACTTGATCAAAAGAAGCAATACTCACCAAAGGAAATGGAGCAGCTCAGCTGGGTTTCTTCCTGGAATTGCTAGCCGCATGATCAGTGCCAAGAAGAGACCGAGAAGAGGGGCTTATGCTGCCAACCCAGGAACAAGGAGTTCTTCGACATCTGAAGCTGATAACCCTCCGAAGGGTAGTGCAGCCGGAGCAGCAGTTTTGCCTGCGACAGTGCAAATGGGCTCAGCGGGAGGCTCGAAAACCCCCTATCCCTCATCACACCCTCCCACCATTCAAACCGCTCGTGCCGCTCCTTCCTCCCTTCCCCCTCCCTGCCGATCATGTCTTCGATCTCCCTCCCGAGCCACACTTGCTCCACCTCGAGCCGCTCCGGGCTCTTGGGCGGCAGTGTAGCCTCCAAGGACTCGAAAACCGCCGTGTAGTGATCCAAAGCCTCCATGAATCTTCGCAAGAATATTGGCGAGTTGTGGCTGGCCTCCCTCTCGGCAACCGTCACCACCACTGGGTTCATCGCCTTGACCGCATGGAGGAAAGCAACGAGCTTGCATGCCGGATCGTCGCTGCTGCTGTCCTTGAGAAGCTTATGCAAGAATAGTACGCAATTCACGGCCAGGGTCTCGCCCGGGCGCAGTTGGAAAGAAGAATTCAGACAGCTGGTGGTTGTATCAGGATTGGTGGTAGGGAGGTAAAGGGGGTGGAATTGGAATCTGAGGCCCAAAGAGTTGGCGAATGCTTGGAGGCGGTCACCGGTTCGGTGGAGGACATCGAGGTCGGTGCCGGTACCGGTGATGCGGATGGACGGCGGACTGGAGGGGTCGGAACGCTCGGCAATGTCTTGTAAGAAAGGAGGCCATTGCACACCATGTGAGGTATCGAAGTCGAAGATGTGGATGGATCGGTGGCCATCGATGGCCTCGAGAATGGCCTGGTTGGCAGTTAGGTGAGCAAAGCGGAGGAAGGGAGTGACCTTGTTCAGGGAGAGGTAGGAGGACTGGAGGGTGTCCTCATTGGATGAGAACAATGAGGGGGAGATGAGATGGGTGGTGAGGTGATCGATGCGGAGCGAGAGGGCGCGAGCGAATTGGTGGACAAGGCGGTCGGTGGAGTCGCCGTGGGGAGAGGAGATGGTGGAGAGGAGGGAGAGCATGCGGCGGGCGGCGGAGTAGTCGGCGCGGTGGATGAGCTCAGCGCAGCTGATCAGCAATTGGCAGGAATGGGTTGATGGGGCGATCAGTCCATGTGGTAGGATTTGGTGGTTGGGGTGGTGGTGGTGTGCGCCTTCTTCCTCACCTCCATGCGAATTCAAGGAGGTGAGCATTTCAAGCAGCAGGGAGAGGCTGTGAAGCTAAGGGAAGGAGTGGAGTTTTGAGTCCAGTGAGAAGGCAAATTAATATAACATGGGAAGGAGCAGATGGAAGCGAGATTAGGGGGTTTGCATTCTCTTGCATTAATTGAACATCTAATTAAGAATGCTGCTGCTTTGGCAGGGCATGATCAGCCTGAGACGCAGAGATTAACAGTAATAGTGGTAGTATGGGAGTGTCAATTTATCCATGTAGGGACATTATTCGCAAAGGCCCCCTTCGCTTCCCCATCCCTCAATAGTATCTTAGAGAGAGAGAGAGGGAAGGGGGAGGGGAGGGAAAAGAGGGCTTTATATATACCTTCTTTTGTTCTTTTGTAGATGTTTTGCTTTTGGACTTCGGTGCCTGATATGTAAACTGATTTGATATCAGCTTAGGAGCAGGTACGTAAATGAAAGGAAGGAATCTAAAATATTCTATAAAATTGAATGGTGATATAGGAGAAGCGGCAAAGGTTAGAATGCCAGGTTAGCAAAAGAGAGAAACAAGACAAGGGAGAGATGGGATGGTGAGCAGGGATCCATGTGCATGGGTGAAAAATAGATCGCCATGCAGGCAGTGAGAAATGAAGAGATAAGTGCAAGAATAGTAACGATAGTGACTCTATGATAAGACATAGAAGCAAAAGATGCTCCTAATCTACTGCTAAACGGTGGACATCAGGAGATCGGATCTACCGCAGCAGTCTGGAGAATTTCTTTTCCACGCCAGCTCCTTTTCTTCCAGTTTTCATTTTTAACCTCCTTCATCTAACGTGCAAACCTTTTAGTAGGTCAAGAGAGAGTATTCATATATCACCAAAAAAAAAAAAAAGAGAGAGAGAGAGAGAGATCATTCATACCTCCCGAATCCAACTATCTTTTGTTTTGTCACCATATGGGAACTTGACTGATGGATTCCAGATAACATCCTTCCAGTCTCTTCTCTTGTCATTGGTACAAGATAAACTGTTACAGCAGGCAAGCCACCCACCTCTCCTGATCTCCCTTGTAAAAGCCTAGAAGTCCAAAGGAACGGGCACAGTAACCAGTCAAGTCTTGTTCACCGCTTGCTCCATTGTTCACTCACATCAATGTGAAATCAAGGCATATTTGTACATCCTATTAGCCAGCAAATGGAATATTGCAGGCCGAAGAGGGATCTTTTTTCCCAAAGAGATGGTTATCCTCAGACCCACCTCCCCCCTGAGAAGAAATATCATCAACAGGAACAGATCACCAGCACCACCAACTCATATCCGTTGCTAACATTCATTAAGATCCCTTGCTTGCTGTTTTGGATTATCTTTGTCCTCTCCAGTGAACAGATGATGTAACAGAAGAGATCAAGATGCAGCTAGCTGTGTTACCTTGGTCTAGGAGGGGATGGGGTTCTCGAACTCTCTTTTCCTCAAGTCCCGATTAGCTTAAAGAAGTGGGAAAAGATCTTGCTCTCAGTTGAGGAAATAAAAAACTTCAGAATCCCAAAACAGAGAATCTCCCCTTCCTTTCGTCTGCACGGCATCAAAAAAGGAAGAAATGGACGTTAACGGAGCAAATACTACGAACGTGGATAAGAACGTGCTGAGAGAAAATAACTAATAAAGAGGAGGTACAAGAACAAAAGATGATTTTTTTTTTTTTTTTTTGGGTTAGTTTACCTCTTCCAAATTGGATTTACTAGCTTGACATGCCCAAAAGTCCAACTTATAGAGAATCTTCTGCCATTTATTGTGTCACCCAGTACCTCTGCTCTTGCACCACCAATATATATTTTTCCCACCTTACTTCTCCCACCAACCGATCTCTTTCTCTGCCTCCTCCTCCATTTCCTACCTAAGGAAAATCTTATATCAGAAAGTGTTCTAAAAAGGATAACCGCATGGGGCGAGAGTTTTTGAGGAAAGAGTATGGAGTGGAGTTGAAGGCAGGAAAAGGGCAGAGTCATGAACATGGTGGGGCCAAGGAGTTATATTATTATCCGCAGCAGAGGGAATTTAGCCATAGAGGAAGACATAGAGGCATGTACGTTAAGAGAGCCCACTCATTGTTGTCCTTTTCTCTCACTTTTATTTGTAACACTCCAAGGAATGAACCTCTTCCCGTTTCCAGGCCACTCATGTGAACAAGGCAGTTTAGCAAGTTAGAGCAGTACTTCATGTCAAGCTTGACATTTCAAAAAGTAATCATGAAAAATTTAACAAAAAAAATTACAAGAGAAGAAGCCTAGATGGATCTCTTGAAGGATTTGGAAAGAAGCTTTTCAGAACTTTAAAACCTTCTTGTAGCCTTGTAATTAATGTTTCTTTCCATGAAAGGTCTCCCTAGGAACTTTTTCTCTCCCCATTGATATCATTCTTATTTTTTTCCTCTCATCATTATGCACAACCACCCAGCACCTACCACTCAATAGAAAAAGAGACAAATTTTGTTTTCTGCAAATTTCTAGCAGTTTCCTAAGAAAACCTGGTACCAAGATTTAATAGTGATACATAAGAAAACCAAAGTAAATACATATCTGATAGAAGGGGTGAAATATCTTTGGTAATAATTTCTTTATTAGGATTTCTTTGGATAAATAAGCTCCAAAGAATTGCAAGTTTTTTTTTTTTTTTTTTTTGTTCTCTCTCTCTCTCTCTCCTCTCTCTATATATAATTCTAGTCGGTCTATTCTAAAGGTCCTCTAGATATTTATAAATATGAATTGGTAGGAAGTATGCAAATAGTATTGATTTTAGAGAGTTCAGAGAGTTCATCAGCATGTAGGTATGATTGATCTTAGCTACTATGGACCTAGATATATCTCGTGCACCAATCGACAGAAGATGGCTAAGGTTTGGAAGCAGATTGATCGGGTGCTTGCTGCCACTGACTGGCTCCAACACTTTTCAGAGCATCAAGTTCAGCACCTCTTGAGGATCGATCACATCGGATCACTACCTGATTCTTATCATCAGTGATGGCTTGTGGATGCCCAGGGTCCCGTTCAAATTTGAGAAGTTCTGGACCTTCCACCTAAGATTATGGAATCTAATTAGGGAGGTATGGAGGATGTCGGCCCGTGGGGATGCAAGGTATCAGATGACTCAGAGGCTGAAGTTAGCCAGCATAGAATCTTTGATGAAACCGTCTTAAGATTGGTAGCATCTTCAGAAGAATTAGGGGGGAGGCGGATGTTGTGAAGTTGCCAATGAGAGAGGATCAGGAGGAAGGCCTCTAAGAGCCTGACTTGAGAAAGCTTTATCATAAGCTCTCGATGTACCATTCTTTATTGAGACAGCAGAAGATACTATAGAGGCAAAAGTCAAGAGTACAATGGATCAAGGAGGGCAACCAAAATACCAGATTCTTTCACTGATCTACTATGATCCGGAGGTTTGCCAATTGTATCAGACATTTGAGGGAGAGCATTGTTAGAGTGATGGATGACCGTAAGAGGGTTAGGAAGTAGGGCTTCCAATTCTTCAAATCGTAATGGATGGCGGCTTTGGATGTTGATATCCCCTTCCAAGGGTCTCAGCCTATGACCCGCATCTCTGATCAGAAGAATGAGGCCTTGACTCTATTGTGCAGGATCTCTTGACGTTGTTGAGGTTGAAGAAAGAGTAGGGTGTGCTTTCTTTCTCGTGCTTGAAGGCGCGCCCCCAGGACACCTTGGCATGTGAAAGACTAGAGAGAGGAAGAGATATGGGAGAAAACCATGATCTTTTATTTCTCTCAATTCATAGGGTTTATAATATATATATACCTATACATGGATCAAAATCTTATTAAAATCTAGCACCTCGAGATTTGGTCTATAATAAGCTAAGAATGAGATTTAGGAGCCACGTATGAGAAAGATCAGCCAACATACAGTTGGATTAGCTCGGATACGCAGTCGAGCTAGCTTGGGATGAGATCGAGTCAGCTCAAGATAGATTCAAGCTAGCTATTTCAGGCGGACAGAAAGTAGTACTCGGATAAGACGCAGTTGAGCCAGCTTAATTTTTGATGGAGTTGGCTTGATGGAGGCGAACAGCATGATGGCGAACAGTGCACGGGCATGCAAGCAAAAGTCTTTTCATGAGGTCAATAGTTTCTAACTCATGAACCAGGTCTATTCATGAGATCTATGAAGCTGTTGTGCTATCCAGCAGCCAAGAGAGCATGCAGGAGCTGATTGGATGGCTATTAGGATGATTAGGATATATAAGAAGGCCTGACAACCTAAGGAGTTTGAAGAATCTCAAAAAAATCTCTCAGATGGTGCAAAGATGAGGTAGAAAGCACTAGAGTACTGTAATAGCATCTTCTTGAAAGTATGTGAGCTGAGAGAGGCTTAGTGGTATAACAGTCGAGGAAGGTATCTTAATAGAGAGTGCCAGAAGCTTCTCAAAAAAATCGAGTGCTAGATCTCAGAGAGAGTCGGAGGTCTCAGAGAGCGCCAGAAGCATCAAGAATGTCAGGAGTGTCTTGAAATGATGGGTTTGCCTAAGAACAGAGGCTGGAGCTTGACGTAGAGGCTGAGAGTATCATAAAGTATCCAGGGATGTTGAGGATTCTGAAATCGATAGATTTGTGAGGGGGATCTTCTTGGGATTACTAATGAGAGCATTGTATGGATGAGTGCTTCTAGATAGAGAGAGAGGGTTGATAAGTTGAGATTATATCTTCTCTATTATTTTTTCTCAGTAGTGAAGCATTGTATGTTCTATGGATGTAGGCACTTGGGCCGAACCACGTATATGGTTATATTTATTTATCTTCTTCTATCTTTCCATAGCAATAGGTAGTGCCATATCTCCTATAGGTGATCTTGGTGGATGATCCATGTTCCATAATTGATGGATCAATCCTAACAAATCCTAATTCGTAAAAAACTTTCTAAGCTAATCCAATCTAAATGTACTCATCTAAATCCATGTACACCCATGATTTGATTATGCACTTAAACCCATGGATCCAAATCTGATCCAAACTTTGATTAACCCCTAAGAGACCCACAAACTAGAGCCCCATGATCGTGGAGGGTTGAACCCCATCTTAGGACTAAACTGGTCCTAGCCTTAGAACTCATACCTATCCTAGTCTCTTAGAGCCAACATTCTGACTCCTCTCATAGTCTTTCAAGATTTGAGACAACCACTAATCCTAACAATCTCTATCTTGGTGCCCTCAAGTCTTGGCAAATTTTGCATGAACTGTCTGCACCATTCTGCTGCCTCCAGAGCTGACACCGTCCCCTCGAAGCCACCTCATTTTCTTAGCTGCAACACCGATCTATGTTCCATAATCCCTAAGACTTATGCTCCACTACACTCCTTAGTCTCGAATTGATGTTCTCTTACTCTGATCCTATGGCTGCAATACCAATCTATGCTCCACAGCACATTCAGACAGCTTCTTGTACAAACTCTAACACCTCCATCAATCCTCTTCAGCTATTGTGCATCCTTGAAGATCTTTGGGATTACCGTCTCCATAGCTGAAGACCTATGCTTGCTTCTTGGAACCATCCTAGATTTTGTAGGATCCTTTTTGCTTGGCATTTAAATTACATTTTTAGATTTTTCTAAAAAATTCATAGCATTTTTGTACCGACACTCACTACGTACCCTAACACGATCTCCTCAGAACTATGCTTGTCCTCCTACACATACCACTCTATTTGAAACTATGCATTACTGATGTTGGTGCTAGGATTTCGATCCTTCTGCATCCCTCTGCTCTGAACTCGTATCAAATTTTTCTCTATCGATGAAGCCACTTCTGCTCGATGCTCCACTTAAAATTAAAGTCCATCTGATATCATAGAAGAATCTGATTCTATAACCAAGTCATCCGAGGTCAACCACTCAATGCTGCATTGCTGAGCATGCTGCTGCATCTCGATCACCATCGTTGCTCCTTAGGATCCTCCGTACACCACAGACCCTTTCGAAGCTGTCTCAGATATATTGTACCCTACAAGCTCCTCCGAAACATATAGGAGCTCATCCAACTCTTCTGAATCTAGCGACTGAATTCTGAAAAATTTTATTATAGCATTTTATCCTTTTCTATCCCTACACCAACCATCGTTTTAGTTTCACCTGAAGAAATTATAGCTCAAATCCTATCCTGGGCTCAGACCTATCTAGCTATCTCATCTTGAGACTCCTGAGACCTTTTGGCTCTTTCTGAGATCTACTCTCGATCTTCTTGAGATACCTCCTAATATTTTTTGTTGAGATACCTCCTTCAGATGCTACACTGTCGAGCCTCTCTCAGCCCTGTGCCTTCAAAAAAGCACTACTATAGGATTCCAGCGCTTCCTATCTCATCTCGACACCATCTTCTCATAGGTATTCAGATCTTCTCTTGCTGTACATAACCCATCCTCCACCTAAATTATGACTCTTTCTGGTGCTCCTATAGAAGAAACCTGATCCAGGATACTTTCAGCTACTTGATGCCCCTAGCGCTCCATGAGACCCCCTAGCTCTTCTAAGACCTGCTTCCAATCTCTCTAAGAAGCTCCTGATATACTCTGCCTTGGGTATATTTTTACTTTTAACACCATGCGAAGCTGCATCCAGAAGAACAACCATGAACAACAAAGAGAAAAAGTAAAAAACTCTAATACCCTTCAATTTTTTATTTTTTTCTCTCATTAAAACTTCCAGACTTTCCTCAGCTCCTTCCCATCTTCGTCTCATCCAAAACCAAACCGGACCGCCAGCCACCGACCGACCTTGCCCGAGCACCACCGTTGGATTTGGGCTCCTCTACCATCAGACCACCACTGCGGCATGCCATCGCTGCCGCCATTCATTCTCCACCATTGTTGGATCGGATCCTCACGTTGGAAGAAAGAAAGGACCCTGCACCATCTTGTCGGATTGGATCCATGCACCATCTTGCTAGATCCGTGCTCCACTACACCGGATCCATGCACCTCCATGCCGGATTCTTTGCTGGGGACTGGTCCAACATAGGATTGCTTCTCCCTAGCCAGCTCTCCAAGTTTCCACTACGCACACGTGACATCACCGTCGGATTCGATGCCTCTACGGCATGTCACCACCGTCGGATCTTATCGCCTGTGCTACTTCACCGAAAGGGAAAGATCTGACCAATCTTCCTTGCTCCTTTTGCCTCCTCGATCGGCTCCTATTGCATGCGTGCCTGCCGCTCGCATTCCACCAACTACCGCCGTCAATTTTGGTCATCGCTGCTTGCACGCACGCACCGTTGCCTTACGCCATTAATGCTTGAGATGATGCCACTACCATCTTGCAACTTTCTTGGAGAAGAAGACCCATGCCACCCCCCTCTGGATCTCGACCATCATGCACGTGCGCACCACTGCCGACTACCTACGGACCTTCGCACGCCATGCTTGGCCACCATATTGCTGGGATCAACGTCGGTTTGCAGGAATTAGCCTCTAAGCCTGAGACTGGTGGCTAATCGCTGGCCGCCAATCAGGAGGAAGAAAGGGGGGCCCTACCAGCCCAAAAATAATTTTTTTTGTTCTTCCACTGCTGAATCCTGTTGTCCTATGTTGGATCTGTTCTTGACGCTTTCTCGTTAAGTTGGATCTGATACCAATTATTATGTAGAATCCCTTGACATTATCGAGGCTGAAGGAAGAGTGCGTGCCTCCCTCCTTGTGCTTGGAGGCGTGCCTCCTAGAGCACCTTGGCATGTGAAAGACCAAAGAGAGGGAGAGATATGAGAGAAAATGGTGATCATTTTGAAGAAAAATTTTGATTTTTCGGACCAGATTCGTTCAAATTTGATCAGATCAAGAGATATATTTCAAAATTTTTTTTCTTTGATCTAGATCAGATCTAAAATATTTCAGATCTGATTCTTATTATTTTAATAATTAAAATAAATTTAGATAAATTAAATTAAATTTAATTTATCTTGAAGTAGGATAATCCTATTACTCGTTGATGATCCTATAAGCAGCGGAAGGTTCTGAATCTAGCCATGCAAGTGCCTGGCCTCTATCGATATCCACTCAGACTGGATCTAGAGATCCTCTTTTTTTCTATCACATCTTCAAAAATTAGATCTAAATCTGATTTGCAGGATCTTCAAAACTTCTTTTGAAGATCAGCAGTTGTCCTTTGCAGCAGCGCAGCCTTCTAGCTTTCAGTCGTCTTTCTCTCGTCTGGATTGCACCAACCAAGATCCCAAACACCTTTGGACGTGGAGAGGAGAGGGAGAAGTTGGCGTGGAGGAGGAAGAGGGAGGAGGCCTTGGGCGTGGAGAATTTTCTCAATCAATCTTTGAGTTGGGTGCAGGGTCTTATTTATAGACTGTCTGTGATCCAATTCCTCTTCTTCCCAACCAATCACAACTCTTTATGAAATCAGATCTAAATCTGATTGATGGGAATAGAGTCCTCTGGATTTTTTCTTAGATGGTGCCTAAGATCAGTCAAAGTTGGTTCTTAGAAGAATTCTAATCGAAATCCAAAAAGAAGATGGAGTTCCTATCCAACAGGAACTCCTGGGCGCCTTCAACTTGGGCATACGCCAAGGGTGGCATGCGCCCTCCTTCTTGCCAGGTTCTGGCAAGGGGACAAGCTCCCACCAGCTCTCCAATAGGTATGTGATATGTGGACAGAAGTCAAAATGTCTGTGGTCAATAATTGATCAGTCAAAGGTCAACTTTTGACCAAAGTCAAAGGACGAAAAATGGCAGGTGACCAAAAATGGTAGGTAATATCTTACAAAATAAGACAACCTTTTCTAATTGGCATGAGCGGATTGATAAGAGTGGCAAGGCGTCTAGAGCCAAACATGGGTGAACGTTCCTCAGGAACCTCCCAAAATGATTTTGTAAGTTTCTAAAGCTCAAAGTTCTTTATAATTGATGTTCTCAGTCAGTCTTATGTGTGTCGAGGATATACTATGCCAATGGGTGGAATGCAGACATTTTTCTAAATAGAGAGTCAAAGATTCTAGTTTTAGATATATGTAATATGACGACTTGACCAATTTATTAAGAAAATTTTTATTTTTAAACAAATTAGCTCACCATATTTTTTTGGATCCCTACACTCTCCTCTATAGAGATGCAAAATCTCATGATTAATGATTTCTAGTGGGTGTGCTGTCCTCACACCAACTGACTCAGTCATCCTCACCAACAATTATTGGTGATGGGTTAGCCATGAGAGACAACCTGCTTGATTCAATTGATTCTCTAATCATGGACCCAAACTTGGTCATCTAATTATGAATTCATCGTATCTAGAATATTGATCTCATCCTTGATTTGTCAGACCACTTTCAGACACAATCACCATTTGGTCATCCGGTCACAATAGTTCATTCAAATATTGCAACTTGACCCACCTTCGCCAGCCCTAGCATCCCAAGTGCCTAATAGACATGGTTGCACTTTCTCGGTCGCAACTGAGCCACTGTAATCAATCGAGAAACAATCAACCCCGGAAAGAGGAGCCCGCACATCTACAATGGTTGAAGGACCTCAGACTAATCTTTTCTTAGGAAGAATTGATTCAAGGTCTATTAAAATAGACTTATCATAGTATAACAATTATGACTAACCTAGGGGCATGGGTTAGCTCAGGATTATTGACCACCTTCAGATGAATTGTGTCAAAGATATGGCCAGGTAGTGAGACCGATGGAAGGAAATGCCATTAATCGACAAAAAACGAACGATTCAAGTCGAATAGCTTCCATTAAAACATCAAGTCGTATGTGCCAAAACTTACCTTAGCACAAATTATTTGAGCCAGAACAATATGTTAGCTACAATCCAGACTCTAACCTCTGAGCCTAATTGGTCTTGCTTGATCGTGATCATTTGACTCAGACTTTAATCTCTATTATTGCTGGTTCAATTTAAGGCATTGTTTGATTCCATCTAACCAACTCTTGATCGTTTTTGATCAACCGCTTAGACCATAATGTGGAGCTACCTAAGCCAACCAATATTATGGAATATTCTTACAATCTCAAAATTATTTTAATTTATACTAATTGATATTCAATAATCTTAATTTTTAATTAAGAGGGTTTATACAAATATGCATATAAATATCCTAGAATTTGGATCTAGGATTTTGCAGAAAGTTAAGTTTGATTTCTGATTAAGGACGAGCGCGCACCCTATACACATCATAAGAAACACCCATCAGAATGGAGCAGAGGGCCGTGTTAAATCCTTCTTTGATTCTTTATGAATGGACGGCCAAGAGGAATGCCTTAATAGGAACATTGCATTACTACAAAATAGGTTTTAGGATCTACATCATCATACTCAATACAAATTATGATCTAATCATGGCATATTTTGCGTACATCTCCATTATATGAATCATGCATATATTTTAGACATAAATTACTCATAATAATCTTAAAAAATTAGATTTAATTGATATAATCCACAATAAATTTCTAATCTAGACAACTATATAGAACTATTTCTTACAAACTAGCTAGACATGCCATCAATCATATCTCATATTGAATGATTTAAAATTATAATTTTTATTTTATTATTTTCTTAGATATTATTATAAATCATTATAAATTATTCAAAATAGTAATAAATAGTCTAAAAGTTTTTAATCAGCATTAAATTGCAAATATACATCAGGACTATTCTAGAACTATTCTATTTTAAACTAGTCAGCATTATTTCAATCTTAGATCCAAATCATTAATTTTAATTTTTCTGTTATTTCAATCTGATCACATTTCAATGTTGACATCTGAAATCACTTATTTTTATTTAAAATAAATTTAAAATAGATTAAACACTTTTTAGAACTTTGGTCTGATATCATTGAAGGGAATCCCCTGATAGTCAATGCCTTCATATTGACTATAACTTTTTGCCACTAGTCTAGCCTTGAATGTCTCCACATTTCCATCTGCACCAATCTTTCTCTTGAAGATCCATTTACATCCAATAGGTACTATACCTTCTGATGGATCTACCAAGGTCCAGACTTGGTTTGAGTGCATCGAGTCAATTTCTGACTGCATTGCCTCTAGCCATTTCTCGGAGTCGATATCTGATATCGCCTCGTTGTAGGTTTTGGGATCATCACCATGAGCACCATTACCTATGAGGAACATTTTCTCTACTTCCTCTGAAATAATACCTAAGTATCTTTCAGGGGGATGGAAACTCTTTCCGATCTACGAGGTGGAGGAGGTAGTGTTCTTATTGGCTCAACCTGATTTGGTTCCAATTGGTCCTTAGCTCGTTGTACTTGTGAGACTTTCTCATCAAGCTTGATCTGCTTTCAATGCCGCTATCTTGAATAAACTATTTTTCAAGAAAGA
This sequence comes from Cocos nucifera, assembly GCA_006176705.1. NCBI lineage: Eukaryota > Viridiplantae > Streptophyta > Magnoliopsida > Arecales > Arecaceae > Cocos > Cocos nucifera. The sequence goes on from QRFJ01000429.1 coordinate 497,463, forward strand.
TGGCATGTCGACTCACAATCACATTGTGATCTTCTGAAATGTAGAAATAGTATCCTAATGACTCTTTAGGATATCCTATGAATCGAGCTCTAAAGGACCTAAACTCTAACTTGTCCGCTTGTTGTCTTTTGACATGAGCCGGACAACCCCAAATTCTGAGATGACTCAGACTTGGTTTCTTACCATGCCATATCTCATACGGTGTGGTAGGAACATTTTAGAGGAAACCCTATTCAGTAGATAGATTGAAGTTAACAATGAGTGTCCCCAAAGAAAATCAGGAGGTCTGTGAAGCTCATCATGGATCGAACCATATCCAATAGAGTCCGATTTCTCCGTTCTGAAACCCCGTTGAGTTGAGGTGTTCCTGGTGGAGTCCATTGAGAGACTATGCCATTTTCTTTTAGATAGTCTAGGAATTCCGGCTAAGGTATTCACCTCCTCGATCTGATCGAAGAACCTTAATGGGTTTTTCAGTTTGTTTTTCTACTTCATGTCTGAATTCTTTGAACTTTTCAAAAGCTTCAGACTTGTGTCTCATAAGATACACATACCCATACCTAGACAGATCATCGTAAAGGTAATGAAGTAGACAAAATTGCCTCTAGCCGGCACATCAAATGGGCCGCACACATCAGTATGTACTAGGGCAAGGAGATCTGTGGCCCTTTCCCCATGTCCAACAAAAGGGAGTTTAGTCATTTTGCCTTGAAGACAAGATTCACAAGTTGGATATGACTCGAAAGTCAATGGACTCAATAGCCCATTTTTTTTCCAATTTGTTGATCCTATCTTCTGCTATATGACCTAATCTCAGGTGCCATAGATATCTATCGTTTGGACTATCCCTAGGTCGTTTGGCATTTACATTTTGCTTGATAGTTAGAATAGGTACATCAATATGTAGCTGATAAAGATCGTTAATAAGAAAACCATTTATAATTTTATTTCTTTCATAAAAAATGTTACAATGGTCCTTAAAGAAGGTAATCACATAGCCTTCTTAGTGCTAAGCATGAAACAGAAATCAAATTCCTGCTAGCTGTAGGCACATAATAACAGTCTTTCAAAACTAAGTCTAAACCAGATGGTAATCGAAGAGGGTATGTTCCCATGGCTACTGCAGCAACTCTTGCTCCATTACCGATGCGTAGGATCATGTCTCCATCCCTCAGCCTCCTGCTATCCTCAAGATCCTGCATGAAGTGCACAGATGAGCACTAGAACCAGAGTCAAGCACCCAACTGGATGCAGAAGAAATCGTAAGGTTAGACTCAATAACGAGCATACCTCCAGAAGGACCTTCCTTCTTGTTCTTCAGAGTGGCCAGGTAAGTAGGGCAGTTCCGCTTCCAATGGCCGTCGCTGTTGCAATGGAAATACTTTTCCTTTGACATCGGCCTTTTTCTTCGGCTCTGCCTTCTTCTTCTTTGCTCCTTCCACCTTTTGCTTTTTCACAGACTTCTTTTTCTTTCCATAAGACTTTCTTTTGGAAGAAGTCCGTTCCATAGCAAGAACTGAGCCTTTAGAACCTTTCATAGAAAGCTCAGCGGTAACCAGCATATTCATTAATTCGGCCAAAGAATTTTGAAGTTTATGCATGTGGTAATTCATGATGAATTGCCCATATGCATCAGTCAAGGATTGCAGAATAATATCATTCTGCAGGTCCAAGTCTAACTTCACACCGAGCTTCTCAAGCTCTTCCAAATCCTTGATCATTGTCAGACAGTGATCTTGGACTGACTGCCCATTACGCATCTTAGCCTTAAAAAGTCATTTCGTGACTTGATACTTTGGCTGCGCGACTCTGTTCACCAAACATCTCCTGCAGGTGAGCCAACATTTGGCGAGCAGTCCCGATATCTTCATGTTGGTGCTGGAGCTCATCAGACATCGAGCCCAACATGTAATATCTGGCCTTATTATCTTCGTCTATCCATTTTTTCCAGAGACGCTCTCTGTTCAATGGATGGACGGGCTGGTAAGGTGGGAGGGTCCTGGTCCAATACATGGGTTAACTTCTCGAAACCCAAAACTATTTTATAGTTTCTGAGCCAATCTTTATAATTGGGTCCAGTCAGTCTATGTGTGTCCAGGATACGTGCCAATGGATTGGACGCAGACATTTTTCTATAGAGAGTCAAAGATTCTAGTTAGATACTATAATTATTGACTTGACCAATTTATTTAGAGAATTTTATTTTTAAATAAATTAGCTTCCCACTATTTTCTTGGATCCCTACACTCTCTCTGTAGAGATGCGAAAATCTCCATGATTAATGATTTCTAGTGGATGGTGCGGTCTCACCAACTGACTCATCACCTCACCTAACAGTTATTGGTGATGGGTTAGCCAATGAGTGAACAACTCTTGTTCAATGATTCTCTAATCATGGTGCACCCAAACTTGGTCTCTAATTCATGAATCTCACCGTATCCAAAATATTGATCCACTCCTTAGTTAAGTCAGACCCACCATTTGCATAGACTGGTTTCCTAATTGAGTCTCTCACCGTATCCGAAATATTGAGCCCAACTCATCCTCCAGCCCATAGCATCCAATGCCTAATAGACATGGTTGCATCTTCCGGTGCAACTGAGCCACTGTATCCAGCCGAGAACAATCAACCCCGAGAAGGGCCCGCACATCTACAATGGTGGAAGACCTCAGACTTAATCTTTTCTTAGGAAGAATTGATTCAGGTCTCATTAAACTAGACTTGTCATAGTCATAACAATTATGACTAACCTAGTGGCATGGGTTAGCTCGGATTATTGACCACCTCAGATCAGAACTGTGTCAACAGTTATGATCAGGTAAGTGAGATCGGTGGAAGGAATATGCCACTTAACTCGTACAAGAATGCATTCAGGTCGAGTAGCTTCCAATTAAAAACCAGTCGAGTCGTATGTGCCAAACTTACCTTAGACACCAAATTATTGAGTCCAGAACCAATTGGGTTAGCCTACAATCCAGACTCTAACCTCTGAGCCTAATTAGATCTTGCTTGATCGTGACTCGATCTTGACCCAGACTTAATCCTATTAGGCTGGTCAATTTAAGCATTGTTGATCCCATCTAACCAACTCTTGATTCGATTTGATCAACCACTTAGACCTAATTGAGCTACCCAAGCTCGAATCCAGTATTATGAATATGTCTTAGATCTGAAATTCTCAATTTTAGATCTAATTAATATTCTATAATCTTAATTTTTAATTAAGTAGGGTTCATAAACAAAATATGCACAATAAATCCTAGGGTTTCAGGATCTAGGATTTTGCAGAAAGTAAGTTTTGAATTTCTGATTAAGGACGAATGCGCAGCACCCCTACACGTCATAAGAACACTCCCATCGGATGGAAGGAGAGGGCCTTTAAATCCTTCTTCATTCTTATGATCGGACGGCCAAGAGGAATGCCTTAATCAGGAACATGCAATACTACAAAATAGTTTTAGATCTATATCATATATCTCATATATAAATTAGATCTAATCATGGCATATTTTGCATACATCTCATGTATCGAATCATGCATATTTTTAGATCTAAATTATCTCATAATAATCTAAAAAATTAGATTTAAATTGATCTAATCAAAATAAATTCTAATCTAGACAATTATGTAGAACTATTCTACAACTAGTCTAGACATGCATCAATCATATCTCATATGATGTTTAAAATTAAATAATTTTTATTTGCTATTTTTTAGATATTATTATAATCCTTATAATATCAAAAAATAGTAAATAAATTGATCTAAAATATTATTTAATCAAATTAAATTAAAAACATGCAAGACTATTCTATAGAACTATTCTATTTTAGAACTAGTCATGCATATTTTCTAATCTTAGATCCAAATCATTTAATTTTAATTTTTTTGATTTTAGATCTGATCACATCTCATGTGACATCTAAAATCACTTATTTTTTAATTAAAATAAATTTAAAATTAGATCTAAATACTTTTAGAATCTTGGCTCTGATACCAGTTGAAGAAAAATCCTGATTTTTCGGATCAGGTTCGTTCAGATCTGATCAGATCAAGAGATATATTTTAAAATTTTTTTTCTTTAATCTAAATTAGATCTAAGATATTTTAGATCTAATTTTTATTATTTTAATAATTAAAATAAATTTAAATAAATTAAATTAAATTTAATTTATCTTGAAGTAGGGTAATCCTATTACCCATTGATGATCCTATAAGCAGTGGAAGATTTTGGATCTAGCCACGCAAGTGTCTGATCTCTATCAATATCCACTCAGACTGGATCTAGAGATCCTTTTCTTCTCTATCACGTCTCCAAAAATTAGATCTGAATCTGATCTGAAGGATCTTCAAAACTCCTTTTGAAGATCAGCAGTTATCCTTTGCAGCAGCGCAGCCTTCTAGCTTTCAGTCGCCTTTCTCTCATCTGGATTGCACCAACCAAGATCCTAAATACCTTTGGGCATGGAGAGGAGAGGGAGAAATTGGCATGGAGGAGGAAGAGGGAGGAGGCCTTGCGTGGGGAATTTTCTCAATCAATCATTGAGTTGGGTGCAGGGTCTTATTTATAGACTGTCTGTGATCCAACTCCTCTTCTTCCCAACCAATCATAACTCTTTGTAAAATCAGATCTAAATCTGATTGATGGAAATAGAGTCCCCTGGATTCCTTCTTAGATGGCGCCTAAGATCAGTCAAAGTTGGTTCTTAGGAGAACTCTAATCGAAATCCAAAAAGAAGATGGAGTCCCTGTCCAACAGGGACTCCTGGGCGCCTCCAACTTGGGCACACGCCAAGGGTGGCGTGCGCCCTCCTTCTTGCTAGATTCTAGCAGGAGGATAAGCCCCCACCAGCTCTTTCAATAGGTGCGTGACACGTGGATAGAAGTCAAAGTATCAATGGTTAATATTTGACCAGTCAAAGGTCAACTTTTGACCAAAGTCAAAGGATGAAAAATGGCAGGTGACCAAAAATGGCAGGTAATATCTTACAAATAAAAGACAACCTTTTCTGACTTGGACAAGCTCCAGTCAGACCAAATGAAGGCCTCTGATCGAGCACAAACTCTTTTGGCTCAGTCAGGACAACTTATTTATGATAGTAAAAGAAGAACGTTAGGTTCAATCGAGTGCTAGCACGATTTTTTTGAACCTAATTGAATCTCATTCAGATCAATTGAACTAGATCAGTTCAATTGATGATCACCAGATTCAAACCCTTGTTTGTGTGATCCAATTAGGTTCAGTTCTATATGGTAATGGGATATGTCATGATCTCTATCATCGACATCATCGAAACTCCTTTCGATGGATCAGAACTCTTCTGATTCGAACAGCTAGAATGATCGATCATCTAAATCATTCTAATTGCTCCCAAAATCCACCAGTGACACCTAGCAGTATATGGTGGCAACCCATCAGAGCTGAATGCGAACCTCTTGGTGCAGCTACCTGTGTGATTAAGTTCTTCTATCTTGAGCTCCGATCAGATTAGGGTTAAGGTGAACTCGTCAAACCCTAATTTCTGTCATATGATGTAATCATTCGATTCAAGTCCAATGTGAAAATCTAAATAGAAACTCTTTCTATTATTTCACTCTGCCATGGCCATGGGCTTCTGGACTTGATTCTTATGATCATCATAGGGCTACTCCTCTACCACCGAGGTAGATAGATTCCATCTTGATGCTATCCAGTTCCTACAATGAACATGCTATAGCCAACATACACCTCAGGATTTCGAATGGCTAGGAGATCGAGTAATGGTGTAGTCAAACTATAACACCCTCAAGATGAACTGTCGATGCATCTCAGGTCAAAGAATCAGACACACTACTACAGCATCGAGTCAGTCATTGATGAGAAGGTAGACTCCTAATGACTACTCGAGGTGGTCACGCTCAGTGCCCTCATTCTCTAACGAGTACCTGTACTCTCACTCCAGTGTCTCCACACCGTAGACTCAAGACTCATCTACTAAAGAGAAGCGATTGTACACCAACCTTCCGAATCAATCACTATCCTCGTGATGATCCTATGGTCGAAAGCATTTTATGAGTTAATAATGATTATTCATGTCTTAAATTTTCAGCTCTTGAAAATATGAATTATCATTACTATTAACTCAAAGGATATATCACAGACACTAAATACACATATGTGATAGAAAATAATCCATTTTATTGATATTAGTCAAAATTATAATTTTACCCTTAGAAGTGTATTACAAGTGTCAGCCAATTCTGACTCTAGGGCACATATATCTAACACTTTTATCTCTCAATTTCTAGGGTTTACATTATACATGTATATGTATACCTATACATGGACCAAAATCCTAATCGATAAAAAACTTTCTAGGCTAATTCAGTCTAAAGCACTCATCCAAACCCATATACACCCATGATCTGATCATGCACTTAATCCCATGGACCCAAACCTGGTCCAAACTCTGATTAGCCCCTATAAGACCCACAAACCAGGGCTTCATGACTGTAGAGGGCTGAACCTCCATCCTAGGATCAAACTGATCCTAGTCCTAGGATTCATACCTATCCTAGTCTTTCAGAGCTAATATTCTGACTCCTTCCATAGCCTTCTAAGACTTGAGAGCATGACTAATCCTAATAGACTCATTCGGTGTCTATTGAAGAGGTGCACGGAGCCCTTTGGTCTCTTGGAAAGGATAACGCCTTGGGACTGGATGGATTCCCTCCCTCTTCTTCCATTGGTATTAGCCTATTATCATAAGGGAGGTGGTGGAGGCAGTGCAGATGGTCTTCGATTTTAGAGGCCTCCCGAAGAAGTAGAAGAAGATAAGGGTGTGCATTTGATTTTTTCAGTTCAAACTGAACCAAAGTTTTAAAAAATCGAACTTCCAAACTTGCATTTTATAGAACCAAAAACTAAACTAAAGTAGCATAAAATTGAACAAATCAAATCGAAATAATTTTGGTTTGATTCGATTTGGTAATTCAATTTTGAACTTCTTTATGCTAAGCTTTTAATTTTGGTTTGGACTTATTAAGTTCTTTAATAATTTTATTATTTGGACCGTAGAATTATACTTGAACTTAGTATTATTATTTAAATTTAAATTAATGATAAATTATTTTCAAAAAAATAAATTCAATAAAATTATCTCAAGCTATTTATAATCTATTAATATAATATTTATCATTAGCCATCTATTTTGATTTTTGATTAATCAAAGTTATCAAATTAAAAATCGAAGATCAAATTGATTAAAAGGTTTTAGTTTGGTTTTAAATCAAAATCAATATTTTTAGAAGAGAAACCGAACCAAACAGCAAAATAATTAATGATTTGGTTTGATTTTTGATTAACCAAACCATTTGCACACCCCTAAAAGATGTTGATCATCCTCATCCTGAAATGATCTGATGCATCTATCTTGGGGCACTTCAGATCGATCAGCCTCTACACTACTCTTGGTCGGGCAGTAGAAGCCAATTATTCCTTATTTGATCAATTTAGAGCAGGATGCTTTTATTAGCAGTCGCTGTATCACTGATAATGTCTTGCTCGCCTATGAATTATTCATGATCTATGGCAAGCACCCATTCGTTAAATCTTAACAGCAATCAAGCTGGACATGAAGCAGACTCTTGACTGGATGAGCTGGCACTTCTTGTGCTAGATGCTTCAGGAGCTAGGCTTCAAAGATAGGTGGATCGATTGGATCATGGACCATGTAGAGATCTCGAGTTTTGTCATTCTAATCAATGATGGCCTGATTGAGTCCTTTCACTCGACGATTAGGTTTTGCCAAGGTTGCCCTCTCTTAACCTACCTATTCATTTTATGTGCTTGATACTCTATACCAAACGTCGAGGATGGAGGTTCATAGATCGAAACTGGAGCCCTACTAGCATGCCTCTGGGGTCCAACCACTTTCACATCTTTTTGCAGATGATTGTCTTCTACTTGGTCAGACCTCAGTATGAAATATGAGATGCTTTGCATCCATTGTTGAGGCCTATTATTGGACCTCTATCCAACTAGTGAATCTGCAAGCCCAAAGACAAAGGTCCAGATGAAGTAGGTGATTCAAGATAATTGGGGATCCAAGAGTAGATTAGGGACCCTGACCAATCTAAGGGTTCCTATTACTGGATGGCGACTTCAAAGAGTTGATTGTAGGCCCATGGAGTAATAGGTTTAGGATCACCTCGAGGGTTGGCAAGCCAACACTTTTTCGATGATGGGTAGGACGACTCTCGTGAGATCGATCTTGCGCTCCATTTCGGTCACCTCTTGGTGAATACAGTTGTTTCGAGCTCTTATCTCAAGAGGTTAAAGCAGCTATTCTGAAACTTCTTACGGGGCTCAAGATATGATGGTTGTGGGCTCCATATATTATTTTAAGTATGGTTTGCCAGCCTATGAGGTCAGGATAAGGGTCTTGAGATTCAGTCCCTATTGGTTAGGAGGGAGGCTATGATTGCTAGGCATATATGCAGCTAAATTTCTTATCCAGTCTAATTGCTTATGGAGTAAGATGATGAGGACTTGGTATGGGGTATGGAGTCAGAAATCCCAGATCCAGGCTCCTTCATTTGGAAGGAGATTTGTGTCTGCACCCTAGCAGTACTATCTTAGATTAAATGGTTGATTGGGGATGAGAGGTTGGCTAATGTAAGCCAAGATGCCTAGATTTCCAGCTTAGCTCTCTTCCATTGGCCAACCAATGTCCACATGGAGGTGGATGACCAGCTATGCATCTAAGACTTGTTCACTACTGATGGTAGGGGCTGAAGAGCACAGAATGTCACCCATTTTTTTGGTAGATCGCTCACTGATCAAATTTTAACCATTCCGATTCTCATTCATCAAAGTCAAGACTTAAGAGTGTGGGGCCGTTCATATTGCCCTAAGATCCCCATAAGGAATCTATTTGAGACATATAGACCTATGTTGAACAAAAGGATTGAGGCTGCTTGAAACTAAAGAGTGACTGCTCATCCTAGGATGAGGCTCTTTCTCTAGAAGATTGCTTGAGATTGACTTTTGACGCGTACATTACTCAAGGATAGGGACATGGAGCTTCTGATTTCTTGTTCAATCTATAGATTGGAGGATGAGTTAATAGAACATACATACCCTCCTACATTGTCCAAGGGCCAGATTGATCTAGAGGAGATGGGTGGTCAGCCTTGGAAGATGAGCAGCGGCCCTTGGCTGGACTCCTTCCTAGAAGCGATCCATCAAAATACCACTACAAGAATTTTGACTATTAGTGACAGCTAAACACCATCGCTAATAGTCAATCTGCCATCGCTAATAATCTTGCCATCACTAATACCATCATAAAATCTAATATGAAAAATTTTTATTGCTAATTATCATTATTAGCGATGGCAAAAAATACTGTTGTTAATAACCAAAATTAGCGACGGCTTTTATGATGAAAAAAATTTCATCCTCTAATTAATTTTTTAATAATTAATTTTTAAATTAATTCTTTTAAAAAATATTAGCGATGACAAAAATATGGCTAATGTCGTCGCTAATACTTAATATCGATAGAATTCTCCATTGCTAAAGCTATCTCTAATAACTATCTCTAATAATTTTAAAATTTTAAATTAAATAAAATAAAATATTTTAAAAAATATTAGCAACGACATCTTCATGGCTAAAGTCATCGCTAAAAATTATTAGCGACCAAAAATATCATCGCTAATGGCATCGCTAATTTTATCACTAATTTTTTAAATAATTTTTAATTAAAATAATTTATTTGAAGAATTATTAGCGATGATAGCTTCATATCTAAAGTCGTTAATAATATTTATTAGTGATGGCGAATGCCATCTCTATTATCGATGCTAATAGTTAATTTATATATTTTTTAAAATTAATAATAATATTTTTTTAAAATTTATTTTAATTAATCATAATAAATTATAATTTATAATATCTATTATAATTAAAATCCAAAAGTAATTTAATAATAAAAAATTAAAAATTAATTATATTTTATTAAAAATATAAATTATATAAATTATTTTTTATAAGTAGTATCAAAAAAAAATATAATACATCAAAAAATATAATACATCTAAAAAAAAGTCAAGTCTGATCCTCATCATCGCCTGCCTCCTCCTTTTTTGCTCCTCTCTAGCAGCTGGTGGATGAGAGCCAGATATTCCAACATTCTGTAATAAAAAAAATAAAATAATATTAGTAAGTTTCAATAGATATGTATCTTTGGATACAAAGGCATATCTTTTGATACACTTACTCCTATTCTCAAATAAATTATTTCTATACATTCAATTTGATGATACGGAGCTATAGACATCTTCGACCCATAGATTGGATAGTTAGATTGAATTTTTAGCTCCTAGATCTCCTTTTCAAACTCAAATCTAAATATACGAAGCTTCTAAGTATAAAAATTTAAAATAAGTAAAAAATTTTAATAATATAATTAATTATCTGATGTGATGGCTAGGAATGATGAGCCCAACTGATCGTGTAGCAGCAGGATCCTAAAGAAGCTCCATGACTGTATCGTGTAGATGGCATCTAGGAGGCCCTGAAGATCGCTGGCTTAGAAGCCTCTGCACAACCTCCTCCATGTGCACATCACTCCAAGTCTGGGAATCGTTGAGACTGTGAGGATGCCAAAGGATATCAAAGATGGTGGAGAGGTTGAAGCTGTAGTCCGAATTCTATGAATCCGGCTCCTACTCACCTCCCCGATTGGCGTTGAGCCATCCCTCAAGATCAAGAGGAGGCTGAGAAGATGGGTTATCATCGCCATATCTCTTTAACAACGTACTGCCGCATAATGCACGTCTGTACAGTTCAAAAATATGTTAATTATAATATAAAAATTAGATTCTATAACAACTTAATTATTAAATAAAATTTGATGTTCTTATCACGATCTATTGCGATGTAGAATCTAAATAGTCATTAGTCCTCCTAGATTGGTGCGTGGCCCCTCACAACTATAGCTGATCTAATAGACGATCCAACTATTATATCTATAATAAATAAATAATAAAATTAAATTAATTAAAATATGCATATAAGAGTTTTTATAGTTTTAGTGAAGAGTTTTGGTATTGATTTCTTACCAATCTATTGACCACAATATATGTGCCAACCGAGCCGCCCGTATGCCTAATTGGATCCTATTGGATGGCTTGGTTGTGTCGGGCCCTCTACTGCCTATCAAAGTACTTCCTCGCTGCTCCACTGATCGTAGAGAACTTGCCATATGTCCGCCCGCATTCAGTGATCAATGAAGGACCTTCAGTCTGATGGTGATTAAAAATCAGAGTGTTGGATGGTGGATTGCCTGAGACTATAGAGGCCATCTTGGAGCCTCCATATGGCCACCTCCTCGAAGGTCTGATGGCCAGCCTCCTTGTTCTGAAGAAGTTTTGAATCGGTAATACTCCTGCAAGATAGAAGCAAGTGTGTATTAATATGTAATTAAAATACCAACATATCGAAAAGGAATAAATTAAACTAGTTTTGACTTACCAGAAACATCTTTTAGATTGCATCACAAGCTCCCGATGGTCAACTCAAGAAATCATTCACCAGGCCCGGCATCGATTTGCATATGATCTTGGCAATGACACGAGATGTTGAAAGCTCTCTGAATGTGCTACAAAATTGATTTTGAAGAATAAATGTTAACTTTAAAATTATAAAATTCTAACCATATTAATTGAGCATATAGTACTTATGAGCGGCTCTAGATATGGATGATCTGCCTATCGTCTGACCTTGTCGGAGGTGCCACGAGTCGGATGGATCCTCGACCATGGCACCGTCTGAGAGCCGACAGTCGCTACTGCATGGGACTGTGGGGTCATTGGTGACCTCCTATCCTTCAAACCTGAGCACAAAAAATCTAATATAAATAATATTATATTAGTTAATAAATAATAAAATAATATAAATAAAAATATATAAAGTATTAGAGCTTACCATCTGATGTAAGAGGTGTAGAACCATGAGAATTGGCCATATGATCGCTCTCTCCTTGAGAGCTCTGTCCTTGACTGACATGGCTTCAGCTTCTAGAAGACATGATATATGCTCTCTAAAAATAAAAATAAATAAATTCATCAAATTAATTAAATAATTATGGATGGTAATGCAAGGTTTAAAATGATGCAAGATAAGTAATTAAAATGATCCAAAAATTATATACTTAGCACTACTCATCGATCTTAATTTTTAGATGTTTGATATCTTTCGAAATCTTCTTTCAATTTTTCCTCTTCTTCTTTCTCTTCTTCTACCTTTTCTTCTTCTTCTTCCTCTTCTTAGAGAGGATTGTCTTTTAAAATAATCTCAGTTGGATCTACCTCCTCTTGTTGGCTATTTTTACGTAGGAGTATTTCTGAAGTATCTAATTCTACATTATCGAAGGATTGATAAATTCCTACTTTCTCATCTTTTTGAAAGCATTCTGATAATTGGGGCTTTTCTTTTTCTTCGAATGCATAATGAATGGCTCGAGACTTAATTTTGTATATAGCCCACCAATCTTTTTTTCATCTTTTTCTTGATGGAAAATGAGTATAATATATTTAAGCAGCTTGTGCAGCTAGTACAAATGGATCGTTGACATAACTTTTGATCCATATTTGATCTTAATAAGCCCGTGCCGTTCTTCATACCATTGTCGATATTGAATCATTAGTACTTAAATAGAATAATACTATTACCTCCAATGTAGCTCATCTTAATCACTTCTTCAAGAATTTCATAGTAGTCACTCTCTGACTTATCTTTCCATCAGCTGTCTTTTATACATACACCACTATTCATTATGCTTTTATAATTTTTATATTGCTGGATGTGAAATTTGAAATCATTTATGTTATAGCCACTATAGCATGTCACATATTTTTCAAGCCCATAACCTAATGATCTCAGCTTTCTTGGTAAGTACTCGCTATCTTGAATGACTAATTAACAAAACCAACATACAAAGTTGTTTGAGCATTATTTTGATATTGCTTCATCAGTTATGCTCGAATTTTCTTCTTTCAGCATTTCATCATATTATCTAAACATGAATAAGATAAGTATACTAAAATAAGTGATTAAAAAGATGAGATTGTGATGGACACTTTTAGGATATATATGGATCGACCTCCATGTAGTTTAGCAAAATATATATCCCTACCTATCAGATGAGATTGTGATGGACACTTTTAGGATATATATGGATCGACCTCCATGCAGTTTAGCAAAATATATATCTTTGCTTATCGAAGTTTAGTATCGAAGAAATTTTAGCAAATTTTGAACTTAAATTTTTGACACTACAACAAAATCTATTTTTTACAATATAAAAAATTTATCGTGAATAATCAATTTTCATCGCTGATAATTATTAGCAATAAAATTTACATCGTTAATTTTTTATCATGAAAAATTAGATCATAAATAATAATTAGTGATGAAAATTTTATTTTTATTGCTAATAATTTTTTTTTATGATGAAAATATTCTATCAAGAAAATTTTTTATTCATTAAATTATTTATGATAAAAATATTTATGATGAAAAATCAAGATTTTATATCATAAATAAAAGCTTTTTTTTGATGAAAATATGCCATCAAAAATAAAAAAATTATTTACAACAAAAATATTCCATCATAAATAATAAATTATTTATGATGAAATATTTCCATCATAAATAATTTTTTATTTTATGATGGAATATTTTCATCATAAATAATTAATTATTTATGATAGATATTTTTCATCATAAATAATTTTTTTCTCTTTTCAAATTTGTGATAAAAGAGAAAAAAATAAAAAGAAGAGGCATGAGAAATGTTAGCACAACATTCCTTCCTTATGAATTTTCTCACACCAACAAAGGATGCGCCCCTTTGCTATTCTCTCTCTATGAAAGTTCCCCACGCTCCCTCTCAGAGTCCTCACATTAATCCATGCATGCCCAGAGAAAAAAACACTTTTAAATGGGCGACAACAGTGGACTTTATGCATGGAGAATGGATAAGGGTAGGGAGATAAAATTTGTTGCAACCTCTAACTATAACACTTGAATTCAAAATTCAAGAGGAGTCTTATCCATTTTCAATGCCCCTTTTAGATGGGTGACAAGTAGAAGGACTCTCCTTTCTATGCCCACTCTAAAAAAAAATGCCACAAAAATACGATAAAACTAGATGGCTTGGGGAATGGATAAGAAAGAGGAGTTAGAGGGCCAACAAACTTACTTGAATTCAAAATTTAAGTTAAACTCATCTGATCCAACACTTGGACCAGGTCAAAGGTAGAAGAAAAAAGATGGGCGCACAACCATTTCTATGTGAGAAATCTCACACAAAAAAAAAAACAAAGAAGGGCATGGAGTCTGGTGTGGGTGAACAGTCAAGGAGGCGCAAGGAGAATTTAAAATTCAAACTATCTTTGAATTAATTCAAATTGATTTCAACCAAACTAAATATTTCAGACCCAATTAGACTAGATCAAACCTAACCAAGTTAGGCTTAATCTATTCTAATAAAATTTTAATTAAATTAAAAATTAATTAGATTCAGGTCCTGATCAAATCAGGATCGAATCTTCTATAGCGATTAGGTCATCACATGACCTAATCAGATCAAACCCAATCAAATTCAATTCGATTGGATTTAATCAAATCCTCATTGCTCAATTAAATTAAGCTAATCAATAATCAAATTATCAATTAATCCTTTAATAAACATAGAGTTCCAATCAGATGGGTGTTTGGGCAATAGAGTTCCATTGACATGAAACTCTTAAAGAATCCCAAATGAGTGGAACTCTTAAACCTAGTGTTCCAAACAAATGGAACTCACGATCATAGAGTCCCAAATGAATGAAACTCTTGATTAGAGAGTCTCAGATAAGTAAGACTCAGAGTTTTAGTCTAGTGAAATCCACAAAGATAGAGTTTCAGTCTAGTGAAACTCTTGATCATAGAGTTTCAGACTAGTGAAACTCCTGATCAGAAGAATTCCCAAATAAGTAAAACTTAGAGTCCCAGCCTAGTGAAACTCCTGATCATAGAGTCCCAATCCAGTGGAACTCTTGACCATAGAGTTTCCAGATCATTGGGACTCTTGATCAACCATCAGATCAG
Source organism: Cocos nucifera (assembly GCA_006176705.1). NCBI lineage: Eukaryota > Viridiplantae > Streptophyta > Magnoliopsida > Arecales > Arecaceae > Cocos > Cocos nucifera. Next base: position 512,607 of record QRFJ01000429.1, read on the forward strand.
GAAGGAACTCCTATTATGTGTGATCCTATAGATTCAAACCCTAAGCTGGTAACATAGGAATCCAATTTTCTGTATAAATCGATGTGACCATCTAGCAATGATACTCGAACGTTTGAATAGGTCGAATAATCATAATACAACATCGACGAACCTAGGACATATGATTTCTATATAATTCATCTCCTTGACCTCAATGCTCAAAGGATGACCTAGGATTTAACTATCAACCTTGAAAAATCATCTACACTATATTTTAAAATTTAGTGTCCATCGAATGGACTACCCCGATTGAGATTTTGCTAAATTGAAATATAGTGATGCACTTACTCCAACACTTAGAGGGGTCAATCCCATATTGACTTATGTATCGACTTCATAAGTACTTAAGTACATCCAGTAGCCTTCCATCACTGTACTAAAAATTCAAGTAATCCGGTACCTAAGTACAATGAGTTACTTGCAAGTCATCATGATGATCTTAGGTCTAAGAAATACTTATACCCATATCCTTCATGAATAACTCTTAACAGTAGCGAGCTCCACAGTTGGATCACGTTTAGTGAAATATATCCCTACACTTCACCTGCATGCCATAACGGTATCTCTATACTTCTTGGTTAAGAGAACAATCAATACTTATGGCACACAACGACCTACACTCGATACGTTGTTGTCCTGAGTAATAATAAATTATTTGATTGTAAACTGGTTTAAGGACTAAATGATAAATCTTTCTTTGTCGAGTTTAAATAGTCCTTAGAACTTCATCATAGAAGAGTTCATTACATGAAGATATAAAAATATAAAAAAATATTAGAATAATAATTTTATTTATTTAAAATTTAAGTATAAATTATATTTAGCTCAACTATTTACAATCTAGATGATTGATTTTAGGATATATTTTTCAACAACTTCCACTTAGGCTGAAGCCACTCAGAATAGTATCGAATACCCATCTTCTATTTGTGATTGTCGAACTCTTTGATTTCAAGAACCTTAGTAAATGGGTCGGCCACGTTCTCCTTTCCATCACTCTTTTGAAGGTTGACGTCACCTCGCTCCACGATCTCTCGTACAAGGTGGTAGCAATGCAGAATATGCTTTTGGCTCCTTCGCTTGAGCTATGGCTCTAGTATTATCACAATATAGTAGAACCGGATCATCTAAGGAGGATGCCACTCCTAGCTCATCAATGAACTTCTACAGCCATATAGCTTTCTTCGCAGCATCAGATGCCGTGACATACTCTTTCTCATACATAGAATCGGACCATAATGTGTTGCTTAGAACTCTTTCAGTAGACTGCTCGTTCGTTCAAGATAAATATATAATCTGACACACTCTTACTATCATTATGATCTGACTGAAAACTAGAATCTAATATCCCATAAGTTTCAAGTCAGCATCTTCCATAAATAAGCTATTGATCCTTAGTATTTCTCAAATACTTTAGGATTGTCTTTACAACCTTTTAGTGATTTTCATCCGAATCAGACTGGTATCTACTCACCACTCCTAGTGAGTATGCCATATTTAGTCTCGTACATGTCATGACATACATAATAGAATCCATTATCGAAGCATATGGAATCGTACTCATATGCTCTCTCTCTCTTGAGGAGTTATCAGATAATTCCTCTTCGAGAGAGTAATTTCATAGCCTATCGAGAGATAGCCCTTTTTAAAATTCACCATGCTGAACCGCTTCAGCATGGTATCGATGTACGTGGATTAAGATAATTCAAGTAATCTTTTAGATCTATCTTTATAGATCTTTATTCCCAAGATGTAAGAATCTTCTCCCAAGTTCTTCATGGAGAATTACGATGATAGCCAAATTTTTATTTTCTATAGTGCAGGAATGTCATTCCTGATTAAGAGAATATCATCCATATACAAAATAAAAAATATGACTATAGAATTGTTAACCCATTTATACATGCAGGATTCTTCTCCATTCTTAACGAAGCCATATGTTCTGATCATCTTATCAAAATGCATGTTCCAACTCTGCAATATCTGCTTCAATCCATAGATGGATCTCTGAAGTTTGCACACCTTGGACTCGTCTGTGGACGTAAAACCCTCAAGCTGTATCATATATACCTCTTCATCCAGCTCTCCATTTAGAAAAACTAATTTTATAATCATTTATCAGATCTCATAGTCCAGATGTACTGCTATTGCAAGCATAATCTACATGAACTTGAGCATTGCCACTGAAGAAAATATCTCATCATAGTCAACACCATAACGTTGACAATATCCTTTGACAATCAAATAGGCTTTACAGGTCTCCACTTTCCCATCCGCACTTTTTTTTTTAAAAAAATCTACTTACATCCAATGAATTTTATTCTTTCAGATGGATCAACCAATGTCCATACACTATTGACTTTCACGGACTCCATTTTAGACTTCATGGCTTCTAGCCATTGATCGGAGTCGGATCTTTGTATGGCATCCATATAGATGATCGGATCCTCGTCATTCTCATCGAGTTCAATAGGATCACCATCCCGGACCAAAAAATTATAGTATCTATCCAGTTGATGCGGTACTCTATCAGATCTTCTTAAAGGTGCCTCAACAACAGGCACTTTTCTAAAAATATGTCGGTTCTTCTATCTGTCAAACTTCACTAAGTTCAACATTAGAGGTAGTAGTTTCTTTCTTAAGAAATTTTTTTTCTAAAAAGACTATCTTATTGCTGATGAATACTTTTTGCTTTTCAGTAAGGTAGAAGTAATATTCTCTAGTTTCTTTAGGATATCCTATAAACAAGTATTTATCGAACCTAGATCTAAGCTTTCTGACTGTAAATGTTTGACATAAGCTGGACATCCCCAAATCCTAAAATAAGAAAGTGTCGGCTTATGCGCAGTCCATATCTCATATGGAGTCTTTACAATAGACTTGCTTGAAACATTGTTCAAAATAAAATAAGCAGTCTCAAGTGCATAACTCTAAAAAAAAATTGATAAACTCGCAAATCCTATCATGGACTGAAACCATATCTAACAGGATCTGATTCCTCCTTTTAGACAAAATTATACTATGGTGTTCCAGGAGGAGTCCATTGTGAGAGAATTTCATTCTCTCTTAGATATGTCAAAAACTTATTAGAAAGATATTTACCTCCTCGATTTGATTGAAGAGTTTTAATATTTTTTTCAAATTATTTTTCTATCTCATTTTGATATTGTTTGAATATTTTAAATTAATCAGATTTACTCTTCATAAGATATACGTACCCATATCTAGATAGGTTATCAGTAAATGTAATGAAGTAGTAGAACCCACCTCTAGCACATATATTCATAGGTCCACATACATTAGTATGTACTAGACCTAGAAGCTCAATGGCCTGTTTATCTTTTTTAGTAAAAGATGATTTATTCATCTTACTAAGAAGATAGAACTCATAGATAATCAATGATTCACAATCATCGATATCAAGGATATGCTCTTTGACCAATATGTTAATCCTATTCTTGTTTATATGACTGAGCCTATATTACCAAAGATAGGCATCGATGATATTATCTAGTTTTAAATATTTATTTGATGTGTATATTACATTAATAGGCTATGATAAATATAAATATTATTTCTTAATTATTCTTGCATTACTGTAATATCATTCATAATGATATCATAATAATATCATTTCTTAATTATATGTCTTTAAGTATTATTCTTTATATGACATGCCAATCATCTTGATATTTTAGATTTTTTAAATATATTACTTATTTCGCTTGAGTTACTAATATATACGGCTAATTTTAGTACCATGTTCGTGCAAAATTTATACTAGTAAAATATGGATCGATATGAATACCGATCTTCTTATTGTTAATATCCCACCATTCATACTAAAAAAAGAATATCAATTTTTTGGACCCATACTTTAATTCTATGATATCTATCAATACACCAAGATATTCAATCTCATCTTCTATTTCATATCCTATGATAGCAATCCCTTCTGGATCCTTCTTTGCATCTCAAGCTCTCTTGTATGAAACTCATTCTTTTAACAATATAAGATATGTAGTAGTTAATCCTTCAATCGGAGCTACATGCTAAATTGTACGACTCATCGATTGCACTCTCTTTTTTATTAAAATACTTAGATTTTCTCTACAATATAGCATAAAAAATTATATTAGTATAAGTAATTAATTACATAATTATAAAAATATAATGTAATACTAGTGAAACTTATATGGTCTCCAAATCATTTTGCAAATTTCATCCTATGTCGATCATCAACATTTATATTATTCTCCCTAGATAGTATATTCTTGTGCTCACTGTAATAAGTCATGATTTTTAATTTTATATCGATATAAAAAAATTAGTTAGAATACTAAAATTATGCTAAGATAATACCTAATTAAATTTTTAATTTTTTATAATTATTTAGAATATAGAAGTGTGCTTTGGATAGCTCATTCATGTCCATAAACTCATATCTTCTTCCACCCATGGGTCGCACCATTTATTTGAATATGGACAGTGTCAGTTCATCAAATCCTATTCATGGTTAGCATTATGATCTGCATGATTGAATCTTATTTCGATATCATCAAGACACATCGAGCAGAATGTGAGACACTCCATAGCCGTGTATGCTTCCACTGTGGATCCTTCAAGCCATGTATTATTGCGCACATACTTTTTTAGGATACATAAGAATCTACAAATAAAAAGTAATTTAAAAAATTCTAATATATTTATATCTTACAACTGATATGTCAAAGAGATTACGATTTTTTTATCTTTCAATAGGATACATCCATCGATAATGTACCGAGTTAGCTAGAAGAGCTTCCTTTGGAAGATGAACAGTTAGGTGCACATCAAAAAATGATGATAGAAAGATTTTTTCTAACTTACAAAGAATGAGCATAATATCCTTTTCAAACTTCTCAATTAAGTTAATCTTCAACTTTTGGCAATACAATTCTCAAAAAATACTTTCAATTCAATCAATGCAGCTTGAACATCATCACTCAGATAGTCGCGCATCACTACAAGAAGCAAGTGCTGCATCATCACATAAAAGTTATGATTTTTTATGCCCAAGATATTGCCATCATTGTTGCCAACACATCGCGATATTTTTGAAGCATAAGCATAAAAAAAATTTACGATTTTGAATCATCCATAGAAACTCTTCTTCTTCTCATCAAATAGTGAATAACATGCAGGTGGCATAAAAAATTTATCACCTCGACGAACTAAATGCAACTCCGATCGTATTTTCATTTCTTACAAATCAAGGCAAGTTTTTGAATTATCTTTTATTTTTTCTATGATGTTCAACACTGTACCAATGACATTATCATAAATATTCTTCTCAATGTATATTACATCCAGGTTATGATGAAATAGTAGTTGCTTCCAATATGGTAGTTTGAAAAATAGGCTTCGCTTCGTCTAATTCAGTTAAGCTTCAGTATGCTTTCGTTTGCAAGTATCCAATATTTTTTTAAATTTTATATTTTCTATGGCTTCAAGTTATTTTAAAACTTTTATTCTACTTAACTCCTTAGGTGGTGGCCATCGGTCAGACTTACCATTAAAATATTGGTTATAATGGATCCTCCAAGAGTGATTAGTAGGTAGAAACCGTCGATGACCCATGAAGTAGATTTTTCTTCCATGCTTTAAATGTAAGGAAGACGTATCCTTGTTGCATATTTGACATGCCAGATATCCTTTGGTACTCCATCTAGATAAGTTTTCATATGCAGAAAAATCATTTATGTTCCATAAAATTGATGCATGCAACTTAAAATTTTTTCGACTGATAGAATCATATGTCTGTACTCCATTTTTTCATAGCTCTTTCAAATCATCGATTAAGGGTCGTAGATATACATCAATTCATTACCTGATACTTTCGAACCAGGAATCAATAGTGACATAAAAATAAATGGCTCTTTCATGCATTTCCAAAATGACACATTATATATAACTAGCATAACAAGCCACATGCTGTAGAAGGTATTCAAATTATCAAAGGGATTAAATCCATCTATCGCTAGACCAAGTCGGATATTGCACAGATCACTTGCAAATAGCGGATGCTTTGCATCAAAGTCTTTCTATACTATAGAGTCAACCAGATGGGTAAGTATGTTCTCCTCCGAAACACGCTGTTCATGATGCCATCTCATTTCTTCAACTATCTTTGTGGATATATATAACCTTTGAAGTCTTAAAATCAATGAAAAATATCTTAAAACCTGATGAGGTATCTTCTTTCCTTTCCTATTATTGGTTTTGTACTTAGGCTCACCACATTATGGACATTCACTTGCTTATTTGTTCTTCTTATAAAATAATATACAATCATTTTTGCAGACATGTATAGGAATATAGCCAAGTCTCAGTTTTTGCATATACATTTTTGCTTCAATATATGATTTCGAAAGTATCAATCCATCGAGAAGAGCTACTTTAATCAATGTCAAATTTTGATCAAATGGCTTCTGACTTCATCGGTTCACAATTTTAATATGAAGAACTTTAGACAATTTAGATAGAGTGGCGCTAGTGCATCCTGAACAAGCTTTGCAAACTATTCAAAAGTTTCTTCTACCTTATTAATATTATATTCATGATAAGAATTATCTTGAGATGCACTAGTACTCATGGGTACATTTGAGTTAACATCCTGATATAAATCATCTAATAGTGAACCTATACCATCATATTCGATAGGTTCAGCAGCATCAATATCATCTTCGATATTGTTATCATTGTACATAGCTTCATTCGGATCACCCTCTCCATGCTATATCTAGCGAGTATATTTTTTGTCCATACCAAAATATAGCAGATGCTCCTCAACAAATGATATATGATGATATACCATATTGACACATCTTTTGCATGGACACTTTATCCAACTGGCACTATCAACCTTACACTATGCAAATTTAATAAAATCTTGAACATCTTTTCGATATTCAGGCTAGAAAATATCTCTGATATTCATCCAACTTTTATCGATATCTATCTGACAATAAAAAATAATGATTCATGAATCCTAACTCCATTAACTCTTTTCTAATAGGTGTGGTCCTATTCCTTTAAAAAATGCATCACTTTTATTATTGCCACAGCTTTGTTCTTTGTTCCATATTCGAAAAAAATCCAATAGCATCTCTTTACAGTTCTTCAAGTATATAATATAGATGGATCATATTTTAACCACATCTAATATGTACCTAAAGAATAAATGAGATAACTATAATAAAATTTTTTATAATAGAATAAAGAACACCATGACAATAATAAAATATTAATGCATTTATGAATTGCCCAAATCGGGACATCTAAGAGCCATTCATAGAGTCCTTTTTGGGGATTCTGAGATCGACTCTTGAATAGAAATCTAAGATTACATCAATGCATGCATTAAATCATTACCAAACTGGATCCTAAATAGAAACCCAAATCGGATCTCAGACCAAATTTCGATCCGGATCCTAACTCGAATTTTGATTGAGATGTGACTTGGATCATGACCTGAATCCTGAATTGGATCCCGGACATGATCCCAGATCGGATCCTGGATAGGATCCCAAACCAAACTTGGACTGAATCTCGATCTAGATCTTGACCTAGATTCCAATCAAGATCCGATCCAAATCATGATCCGAATCCTGAATCGAATTTTGACTCAAATCTCTAATCGAAATCTGATCCAGATCCCAGACCGAATAGTTCATATGCATTAAAAATTAAATTTTTTGACTAATATAAATTAAAATATTAAATCATAATCACAATAAAATATAGGGACTAAATAAATAAAAAGATTAAATTATAACAAGTAAAATCATTAAAAATATAATTAAAAATCTAAATATTTTAATTATAAAAAATAACTTATTTTTAAATATTTTATCAATTTATCTTAAAATTTATTTATCAATCAAATAATAATAATTATTATTACTATTATTATTATTATTACTACTACTACTATTACTATTATCATCATCATTATTATTATTTTATTTTTATTATTTATTAAATTTTAAAAATTGATTGAGGACTAATCGAACCCCCTATGGTCCCTCTGCCCCCACTCGTCATAGCCCCCCACCCCCTATGGCATCCCTCCACTGCCCATCACTCGCGGCTCCATCGACCCATCATCATTGCCCTCCACGGCCCACCCCTTGTAGCCCTCCACCCCTGTGGCACCCCTCCACCCTTACGCCTTGCGGCCTCCCACCTCTTGTGGTGCTCTCTATCTCATACCACCCATGGCCGCCTACTTGTCCCATCACCATCGCCCCTCGGTCCCGCCCGTAGCCCCACCCCTTATGATGGCCCTCCACCTTCCACCACCAGCGGCCTCCATCCAGCCTGTCAACACTGCCATGCATAGCCTGCAATAGGCACCTACCCTCCATGCCCTATCGCCCGCTATCGACCACCGCACAGCAACACCTGCACGCATGCAGACAATCAAAAGAACAAAAAAATAAAAAAAAATTAACCAGCCGGGATGGACGTTAACTTACCTTCAGTTCAAGCATGGTAATGGCAGCGGCAGCGGCAGCAACAATGATGGTGGTAGTGGAAGATGCGGTCGCTGGCCAGTGGAAGCCTAGGAGGAGGGGGAGAGAGAGAGAGAGAGGAGAGGAGAGGATTTCGACTACGTGAGAGTGGATTTCGTGAGAAAGAAGGCACATAGTGGGGGGGATATTTAAAGACCTTTCGTGATGGAATTTTAGCAATAGAAATTTCATCGTTAAAACTCTTATTAAAAATGAAAAAATTCTTTTCATCACTAATAATTTTTACTAATTATTTTTTCAAAAAAATCTCTCTAAAAATTTTAAAATATTTGATAAACTTATTTATGATGAAAATTAAATTTATATCATAAATAATTAATTATTTATCAATTATTTATGATAAAAAATTTTCATCATAAATAATCTTTCATAAATAGATTATTTAAAAAATAAAAAAAGCTAGATTATTTATGATGAATTTTTTTATCATAAATAATATATTATTTATAATGCAAAAATGATTTATGATGTAAATAATAATTATTTATGATAAAATTTTTTTATCATAAATAATTTTTCATAAATAAATCATCTAAAAAATAAAAAAGATCATATTATTTATGATAAAATTTTTTTATCATAAATAATCATACAAGCGGGCTGCCTTGAATCTTTCTCAAGTCGTTCGATCTTAGTCTGAGCTATCTCGATTTTAATTTGAGGAGGCTTGACTATGTAAATAAATTATTTAAAAAATAAAAAGATCAGATTATTTGCAATAAAAATTTTTCATCATAAATAATAAATATTTATGATGCAAAAATAATTTATGTTATAAATAATTTATTATTTATGATGAAATATTTTTATCATAAATAATCACATAGGTAGGCTAGCTCAAATTCTCTTCGAGTTGGTTCAGTCTCAGCTCGAGCTGGTTCAACTGGAAAATAAATTATTTAAAAAATAAAAAAGATCAAATTATTTATGATTAAAATTTTTCATCATAAATAATAATTTATTTATGATGCAAAAATAATTTATATCATAAATAATTTATTATTTATGATAAAATTTTTTCATCATAAATAATCTTTCATAAATAAATTATTTAAAAAATAAAAAAAAGGCAAAGATACGCCATGCATGGTTAATGCGATGAGATTGAGCAGTGCCAGCGCATCCATTGTTAGCTAGTCTGAGAGCAAATTAATATTTTTTTAATTTTTTTAAAAATTAGTATTTTTTAAAAAAAATTATTATTCTTTGAATATTATATAATTTTTAAATTTAAAGTTTATCTTTTTATTTATTATTTAAGTAATTATCGTGTGAGTATCGTCATAAAAGATCATCTCGATCTGATAGCTCTAGCTATGTAGATCAATAAAATTTGATTTCGACAATCACGAATGACCGTATAATGATCTGATAGATAAAAACCATTAATAAATTTGAAAACTTACAATGATGATCTCTATGATATTTATAATATACTATCAAAATTTTACTTTAATCGAATATAATTATTATAGTCAATTTAGTATGAAATAATTTGGACCGTTAAATAAAAAATGAGTGATTAAAAGGTAAAAAGATGTATGATTATATGATAATTTTTTTAGATAAATGATCTTTGTTAATAGTTTGATTGTTTCTATGGTAGTGATCGTAAAAAGCAAATCACGTGTGTATGAATTATCTAAAACTACATATCTCTTGATATATATTTATTGGTGCGAAAATGGTGCTGATGCAGAAGTTTGCTGAAGCTGGTGGAGACGAGGTCATTGATGAGACCTACAATATAAAGTTCAAATCAAAGATGAATGGCTTCGATAGGATCTTTCGAATCCTATTAGTATGAAAAATGGTGCTGACATCGGAGTTCACTGGAGTTGGTGAAGACGAGATCATCGATGGAACCTGCAAGATAAAGTCCAAATCGAAAATGGATGGCTCCGATAAGATCCTCCGATGGTCAAGTTAGTTCTCCAACCAACAAGAATGGAGTACTCAGAAGAATTTAGAGCAGAAAGAAGAGCTTAGAGAAAAATGTATCTGAAGGATTCTTTATATGGATGGAGCTTATAACAAAATGAAAGTGATAGTCATAATAGAATGTTAGTGGATCGCTCGGACCACATAGAGTTTATTATAGAGAGTGGACTATCATTTGTCATGATTTGTAAATAGTTGAGTTCTATTTATTGGAGTTCAGATATAACTTCTACACCTATTAGCAGATCGTGTGTGTTGGGATGAAGAACTTGAAGCTGGTTGGGCCGAACTTGGAGATTGGTTTATGAATGGTAGATGAAAAATCTGGCGCTGGTTAGAATCTATTGGTGCTATCTTTGATAGCTTCGAGGAGCTTGACCAACTTCAAGAAGTTTATCGATCCTCGAAATCGATCAGGAATTGACGTGAGCTTTCAAGCTGGAGGCCAGAGAGGAGAATGTTGAACTTTCCCAAATCATCGTTAGATTTTTTAAAGGAGTTTGGCTGGCTTTGTGATTGTCAGATGAACACTTTATTTTTAGAAGCTCTTGCTGCTTCAAGATCGGCTTAAAGTTTGGATTAAAGGAGTGCTATGATCCATTCTATAGAGTGATCGCCATTCTGAGTTGAAAATTAGATTCATGTTGATGATGAAGTCCTTTTACTATTCATATTCATCCAATTGATCTGTAATATTGGTGGTCGGATCTGTAGTTGTCAAAAAAATGGAATTAGGCCACATACAAATTCTGCCATTATCCATAAAGTAGAGTAAAGAAGTTTGGTCGGGATAGGGTATGATGGAGAAAATCTGACTGGGTGAGGTTCTTGCTGCAAAGTTAATATGTTGTATGTCATAAAAGGATTTAGCCACACTTAAGGTCCACCATAGATCAAATCGGTAGATATTAAGGTTCAATCTTTGACTAGGCTCTACTGTCATCAGGATCAGAGTCAGTTATCATGCTCTTTGCTGTTCAAGTTCGGACCAGACGGAATTCGTCATGCCTTGAAGGAGTTCTACAGTTACTGAGTAAAGAAAAAATTATTTTCACTAAGAAGTTTGTCCAGCATACATGACTTGAAGGTCAACCTCTTTGAGCTAAATCAATTCAATTGAAGCTCGATCATAACTATCATAACACCGACTAAAGTTATATCGAGTTTGGACATTTTATTGGACTTCAGCTAGAATTATTTTATCCTCAACAACATTCTTAAAATTCTTAAGTAATTATACTTATGCTTTTGTAAAATATACTTAACATGGATGATTCATAGATGTAGAGTTTAGATTTTATAATTACCACCATACAGATGATTAAAATAGTAGCAAAGATCATTTATCTAAAAAATTATCTTATAATCGGATGTCGTTTGGCCTTGTGATTACTCATTTTTTATTTAACGATTCAAATCATCTCGTGCTAAATTGACTATGATAATTATATCCGATTGAAGTAAAATTTTGATAGTATGCTATAAATATCATAGAGATCATCGTTGTAAGTTTTTAAACCCATCGATAGTTTCTATCTATCAGATCATCATGTAGTCGTTCATAATCATCAAAATTAAATTTTATTAATCTACATAGCTAGAGCAACCAGATCGAGGTGATTTTTTGTGATGATACTCACACGATAATTATTTAAATAATGAACGATGAAGATGGACTTTAAATTTTAAAATTATATAATATTCAAAAAAAATTAAAAAAATTAAAAAATATTAATTTTTAAAAAAAATTTAAAAAAAATAATTTATCCATGAGCTAGCTAACAGTGGATGCGCTTGCACCCCTCAAACCCATCGCATTTGCCACGCACGGTGCATCTTTACCCTTTTTTTTAAATAGTCCAACTTTTCTATCCTCTAAATAAAAATTAGATTAGTTATGATGAAAATTTTCATCACAAATAATCTATTATTTATGACATAAATTATTTTTTTATCATAGATAATTAATTATTTATTATGGAAACTATCCAACAAAAATAATCTGATCTTTTTTTAATTTTTTAAATAATTTATTTATGAAAGATTATTATAATGAAAAAATTTTATCATAAATAATCGATTATTTACAATGCAAATCGTGTTTACATCATAAATAATTGGTTATTTGCGATGGAACTATTCCATCATAAATAATCTGATCTTTTTTAATTTTTTTAAATGATTTATTTATGAAAGATTATTTGTGATAAAATTTTTTTGTTGTAAATAACCTATTATTTGCAATGTAAACATGATTTGCATCGTAAATAATTGATTATTTATGATAAAAATTATATATCATAAATAATCTAAGCTTTTAAATTTTTTAAATATTTTATTTATGAAAGATTATTTATGATAAAAATATTTTATCATAAATAATCGATTATTTATGATGAAAATCATGTTTCCATCATAAATAATCGATTATTTACAATAAAAAAATTTTATTGCAAATAATCTAAGTTTTTAATTTTAAAATATTTTATTTATGAAAGATTATTTATAATAAAATTTTTTTATCATAAATAATCTTACTTTTTTAATTTTTTAAATAATTTAGTTATAGAAGATTATTTACGATAAAAATTTTCATCATAAATAAATGACTATTTATAATGTAAAGCTATTTTTCATTATAAAAAATCAATTATTTATGATGAAAATTTTTTTCATTGTAAATAAAAACTATTTGTGATGAAAATTTTTTTCTATCGTAAATATCTTTATTCGTAATGACATTTTTTATCATAATTAATTCCATCGTAAAAGATCAGTTTTCTTATAGTGTGAGCAAGATAGGCAAATATTGAGATCTCCCACTTTGATCCCTCAGCACCACCACCATCATTTCGATCCACTTGAGTCAGTTTGGTTTGCACACTAGGATTAAAGTGGTGTTGACTGAAATTTAAAATTTTTTCTATTATGTAAGCCTCTACAATAAAATCTTCGACTCAGGTCTTATTTTTTACTTTCTTCTTGAGACTGTGCATGTATCTTTCAAATGAATACATCCATCTATACTGTATTGGATCTTCCATTCTAACTTCATATGCCAAATGAATCACGAGATGCTCCATAGAGTCAAAGAAGCAGAAAGAAAATATCTTCTCCAACTTACATATGGTCTTTATACTGGTAGCCTCAAGACTGAATATATGGTCGATGGATAGTTTGATAGCATAAATATCTTTAAAGAGAAGGCTAAGCTCGATCAAAAAACTCCATATTAAGTTAGAAAGGAGATCATACTAAGCCATTGAAAGTAATCATTGCATGAATATATGGCAGTCATGGCCCTTTAGCCCATAAAATCTACAATCTTTAACATTGACGAACCAAGCTAGATTACTTGCATAACCATCTAGGAATTTAAAACTTTTACATCATTCATAAACGTCCTTTAACTACTCCCTTGTTAAGGTATAAGATGCTTTCAGCCTCAAAAATTTTTTAGTTGACACCTTAATCAGCTCTAATAAAGCATGCTTGCATATATTCTTCATATCTGCTCGAGCCTTGAAATTGTCCTTCGTCTTGTCCTTGACATCCATAATAGTGTAGAAAATATTATTGAATATATTCTTTTCAATATATATGATGTCAAGGTTATGACGAATTAAATTACTAAACTAGTACGGCAATTCCCAGAAGTTGCTTTGCTTCATCTAGTTATAAGTTCTACCAAACCTTCGAGGCTTCTGCTCATCAAATTTAATGCCAAATAGGACTTCGTCCAATTGGAATATCTTCTGAAATACTTCCATACCACTGAGTCATTGGGGTGCATGGTCCTTCTTTATCTTATGCCTCCTAAAACGATCACGCTGCTTTTGAAAAGAATGATACTCAGGAAGGAATTGACGATGACAATCGAACCAGCAGGGCTTACGAGCATGCCCGAGATGAAATGATTTTATTTTCTCCATACAATAGGAACATGCTAGCTTTCTATGAGTGCTCCATCCTGACAGAATCTCATAAGCAAAAAAATTACTAATGGTCCATATCAACGCAGCCTTCATTATAAAATTCTGCTTCTTCAATGCATCAAAAGTACAAATACCATTGAACCATAACAACTTCAACTCATCAACAAGAGGCCTTAGATATACATCAATGCCTCTACCAGGATGTCGTGGATTAGGAATGAGTAATGTAAAAAAATATTATGTTGTTTTATACACATCCCAGGTGGTAGATTGTATGGAGTAATAAAGACTAGCAAACATGAATAAGGGGCTGTTGCATGACCTAATGGTATAAATCCATCAGTAGATAGATCCAGTCGGACATTGCATGATTTCTGAGTAAATAAAGATTGGCAAGCATCAAATTATTTTCATGCCTCATTGTCTGACGAATGATACATTATATCAAGATACTTACGTAGTCCTTCTTTGTGCCATCTCATTTGTCTGGCAGTACTATTGGACAAGTAGAGCCTTTGAAGTTTAGAAGTGAGAGAAAGATATCGAAAAACCTTGCATGGTATATCCTTCTGATTTCCACTCTTTTGCATCGGCTTAAATCGACTTGCACCGCATGCACCACATGAGCTCTTCTGTGGGTCCTGTTTATAGAAAAGCATGCAACCATTACGACATGCATCTATTTTCTCATATCCCATGCCCAACCCTTTCACTATTTTTTTTCGAAGCATGAAAGCTCTCAACAAGCTTCTCATTCTTTGGTAGCATTTTCTTTATTATTGCTACCATTCTATCATAACAATTGACTGTCATATTAAACTCGATCTTCAAGTTTAATAATTCTAACATAGCCGATAGTACAGTATGTATTTCATATTCCGACCATAGTGGTTCATCAGCATCTTTCAGCATATGGTAGAAATTGACGCTGCTAGCTTCTAGATCATCCTCCATAGTTTAGTTAAATTCAGGATCAGTTGTATTCATAACCATATCCACCATTCTATCTGTGTCTATGTCCTGCTCGGTTCTAGCCCTTACAACTTTCTCCTACGTCTCTCTATATAGGTACCGATGCTTATAGTTGGGCATACATCCACTCTTATATAAACAGACAGTAATTATATCTCTATTAAATATTTTTCTATTACCATATTTGTTAAAAGGACAACGAGCCCATCCTTATTATAAGAGTGCCGCATTACTAAAAATAAATTCATAAAAATACTCTATACCCTCTCTATATTCCATAAAAATCTTTCCATCGACTACTTGACGGTCCATCCAACTACAATCCATGGCCGATTATCAAAGAATTCTACATATAAATAAATACAAGATAATTATAAAATACTATTTTATCATTCAAAATGGTTTATATAGTAAATTAATGCATCCTATCATCAACTAATAGGTAAAGATAGATCCTATCCTATTCAAAAAATGCATTAATTCTATTGATCCATTATAGTAATCAAATAATATACAACAAAGGCCAAAAGAAATTTTAACAGTATTTTTTCTTAGTTTTTCTATGTAGGAAGAACAAAAAAAAATCTATCTAAAATATTTTTCGAACTCTCAGCATACCATTTGATTACTGTAATGATCTATAGAATTACTTACATTTTCTAAACTATCCATAGTGGATAATCAATTGATCAATATACATAATTCTTTTATCCATATAAAAATAAATAAATATATAGATATTTTAGAATATGTACATCAATCAACTGATGAGTCTATCATTTCATACAATATAAATTTTATTCAAATTAATACATAATTAATGATGTCCGGCATGCGAGAGTGAAATGCCTTTGATGCCAACTATGACCCGAGACCTGGGCACGTAGGGCATGCCCAAGTCCTATGTTTGCAATACTGCCTGACATCTTTTCTTGATTCAAATACTCTGCATGCCGAGATCTAAATCTCATGCATCAAATTAATTAATTAATTAGTGACGGCACTAGCCATCACTAATACCATCACTAATACTAAACAACATCAATCGATGCTAATATCGTCGCTACTGCTGCTACTTATAGTGGGAGGAAAGGGACTGCAAGATTGGGGTTGCAGGCTGGGGACGGTGAGGCAAGGACCATGTGGTCAGACCAGCCAGTGGGATAGAGACGACAGGCTTTGGGGTTGCAGACAAGGAGGTGCTAATGGGGTGGGGGCGGCCGTGAGATAGGTAGGGCTCACGGCCTCGACATTAAAGGCGCCAGTGGGGTGGGGGCAGTCATGGGAGAGATAGGGTCAGGATTGTGGGCTCGGGGCCATGACGTAGGAGACACCGATGGGGGGGATGGCTGTGGGAGAGACGGGGATGAGGCGGCTAGCTCGAGGCCATAGTGCAGGATGCACCGACGGGGTGGGGACGACTGCGGGAGAGGTAGGGATGGGGTGGCTGGCTCAGGGCCACGGTGCAGGAGGCACCAGTGGGTTCGAGGCAGCCGTAGGAGAGGTGGGGGTCGGTGTGGTTGGCTTGGGATCGTGGAGTAAGAGACACCAACGGGGTTAGGATGACAGTGGGTGAGGCGAGGTCGAGGCTACGGGATCAAGGTAGCCTCAGGAGAGGCGAGGCCAACACAGTAGGGTTAGTGTGCAGCCACGTAAGGAGCATCGACGGCTCCAACGAAGAGAGGCCGGGGCGAGCAAGGCTTGAGGTCGCAATGCATAGAAGGCACCAGTAGGGTCGAAGTCATCGGATAAGGAGGACGCACGGGGAGCTAAGGAATGCCAGGAAGAACGTGTAGGGAGCGACAGAAGGCACGGAGGAATTTTTTTAGTCAAAATTTTTTTTCATCGACCAAAGAGACGGGTAGAGTTTATTGGTGGACTATTACCGGCGGCAAGAACCACCATTAGTAATATGGTCGGCAAGACCAAAATGTTCTGTGCCAAAGTTATTAGCGACGGCAAAGTCCGTCGCTAATAACAAAACATCATCACTAATAATATTAAATTTTTTTATAATACTAAATTTTAATATTAATTTTTTTAAAAAAATTAATAATTATTGATGGCAAGAAGCCATCGGTAATGCCATCAAAAAAAGTTATTATGGACGGCAATGGTGTCGCTAATACGAAAATGCAATCAATAATAATATTAATTTTTTTAAAAATATATTTTTTTAAATTATTAGTGATGGTGAGATTTGATTGCTAAAACTATCACTAATAATTATAATTTTTCTAAAATAATATATTTGAATATTAATTTTTTTCTCTTAGATCATTTTTTAGATGGTTAAAAATTAATATTAAATTTTATTAAATTTTTAAAATTAATTAATTTATGGATCGAGTCCTAATTAATTTAAAATATTTTTAATTTAAGTAGGCTTGATCTAATTTGAGGCTAATTGAGTTTTAATATTCTAAATAATACTTGAATTTAAAGTTTAATTGAATTAGGTTTGACAGGATTCAAATTTGATTCAAAAGGAACCTAAATTGAAAGCTATTTTTTTCTAATTGATTTAAATCAAATCAAATTTAATTAGGCTTAACTTAATTTTAGGATAATTTTGTTTAAAATCTAATTAGAAACTTGGATTCAAAGTCTAATTAAATTAGGTTAGATAGGATTTTGAATTTAGATTCGAATCGAGTTCTAATTGGATTTTGATCGAATCTAAATTAAAAATTATTTTTTTCTAATTAATTTTAATCATATTAAATTTAATTAGACTTGACTTAATATGAAGATAATTAAATTTTACTATCCAAGTAGGACCTAGATTTTAAAGTCTAATTGAATTATGATTAACAGATTTTTTAATCGGATTCAAATTAGGATTGAATTGGATTTAAATTAAAACCAAATTAAAAATTATTTTTTTAATTAATTTAAATAAACTTTAATTTGATTAATTTTGACTTAATTTAAGGTTAATTAGGTTTTATAATCTATATAAGATTTGGATTTGAAGCCTAATTGAATTAAGTTTGATAGGATTTTAAATTAGATTCGAATCAAGTTTGAATTGAATTCAAATGTAATCACGGATCAAGTTCTAATTGATTTAAATCTGCTTAAATTTAATTAGACTTGACTTAATTTAAAGATAATTAAGTTTTACTATCCAAGTAGAACTTGAATTAAAAGTCTAATTATATTAAAATTGATTGGATTTTGAATTGAATTTGAATCATGTTCAAATTAGATTCAAATCGAATCCAAATTAAAAATTATTTTTTTAATTATTTAAAATAACTAAAATTTAAATTTAATTAGCTTGACTTAATTTAAAAGTAATTAGATTTTACTATCCATGTAGGACTTGAATTAAAAATCTAATTAAATTAGGATTGACAGGATTTTGAATTAGATTCAAATTATACCCAAATTAACAACTAATTTTTTAATTAAATTAAATTAATTTTAATTTAATTTATGGTTAATTAAATTTTATAATATAAGTAGGATTTGAATTTAAAGCCTAATTATATTAGGTTTGGTAGAATTTTGAATTGAATTCGAATTGGATTCGAATTTAGTTTGGATTAGGATCTTAATTATTATCAACGGCAGGACTTCCGTCACTAATTCCATCATCAATTATATTTTAAAATAATATTTTTCTTTCCCAAAATTATTATTTTTAAAAATTTATTATCGACGGATAGCTTTTCATCGCTAATATCTAAAATTATCGTCGCTAATATATATTTTATATTTAAATATTACAAAAATATTTAAAAATTTTTAATAATTTTAGCGATGATTTAAGCCAACACTAATAATAAAACTACCATCGCTAGTAGTTAGTTATTAGGGATGGCATTTTCTTTATCGCTAATAATTAAAATTTACCATCACTAATATTTTTTAATTTTTAATTATTATTTAGAAAAAAATTGGATTTTTAGAGATGGCTTTGTTCCATCACTAATATTAAGATTATCATCGCTAATAGTATTATCGATGGCTTTTTTCTTTGTCAATATTGCGATGGCAAAAAGTGCTTATTAGCGATGGAAGTTTTTGTTGTCACTAATACCGTCGCTAATATCCATTTTCTTATGGTGAACGACTGAGGGGTCAACTTGTACCTAGGGGCGTAGGATGGTGTATGTTGTCTATCAAATATGACTTTCCAGAAATAGTTTGATCTTCAAAGCTAAGATAGTACCTGCATCCCGGATGCTAGAGAGAGCTTTTTAATCGGCTGTGGAGTATAGCCATTTCGACATTGCCAATCCATCCCTTGATGCCTTCAATTCTTGGAACTCCCATGCTATTCCTGCAGTGATCCGAAAGAGTTATTTCATATCCTAGGAGTCCCTTTCTTTGGAATTTGCTAAGGTTAATTTTGATGGTAGCATCAGAGATGGCAAGGATAGTGCTGGCTTTATCATTCAGGGTTCAAACACCAGATTGCTGGTAGTGGGGGGCTCATTTTTTTTTGAGTCATCCATCTCAGGAGCTAAACTTTGAGCCATTTGGACGGATATTATCTGTGCTAGATAGGAGATGCAGACAGAAAGGATTCTCATAGAGAAAAATTTTTCCATCATTATTGGCTGGATCTGGGACGATACAAAATAGTTGGAGGCCCATCCGCTCTTTCGTAACATATGGACTTTCCTCTATGAATTCATCAAGATGTCCGTTCAGTATATCTTTCGAAAGGCTAACAACATTTCAAATTGGATTGTATCTTACGATGTTGAGCACACCGAAGACTAGACTTGATGACAGAGTCAAACATACCCCGTAGAATCTTTTATTCTCTAACTTTATGAGGTATACTTATACTAAAATGGTGTGAGGCTATTTGTACATACCTAATACACAACCCTTATAGAATTTTTAGGTCCAATCATCCGAATAGACCATTAAATTATATATCTGTTAAGCTAAAAGAGACACCAAGGGAATGCATGGTTGTGAATCATGTATAAATATTCGGCTTATAAGACAGGTGGTCAAGGTATACCATCTGATAATATAAAAAAATGTCTTTGATGCTCTCAAGATATGACAACAAAAAGACAGATCACAATCTTCTCATTTTCAATATGCTTTTCAGAATTTCACTTCAATATAAGTAGTGGAATCTTAACTAGATGATATGGCTTTTTTTTTTTTTGAAAAAAAAAAAATAATATTTTATGATAATATTCCCTTGAAAAGGCGCGTTGCTTTCACTTCCAGTGGGTGCACTCTTTTTACTTTCCAATCCGCTCTTAAAGGGATGAAACTTTCCTAGTGTTTTCGATTCATGTTTTAGTTTTCAGATGTACCTTGGTGCCCCATGCAAGGCAGCTAGGTGGTTTAGGAGGCGATTTAATACCCATTTTACCCCTATCGATTCACAAAAATTCCGATTAAGGTATGGATGAGGGTATGCACCGGAACAAATTAAGAATTGCTTGTTAAAAGAATAAACCTCCACGTAAAGTTCGATAACTTCAAACTTCCATATTATTTTGACACCGATTCTCCCTTGGGTCTTAGAAGGAATGAATAGGTAGAAACTTGACAAGTTGAAAAGGTCATGGCAAGGTGTTAATGACCTGGGTTTGAATCCCATATACACTAGAGGTAGCTAGGCAAGGGGTAACCATTTCCCTTTTCTTTCTTTCTTTTTTTTATAATCAAAAAAAGGGAAGAAAGAAAAAGGTCTTTTGAGAAAGTAACAATATCTCTATTTGTTTATTGAACTGATTGGGATCTATTTGAGGGTTCTTAAACAACATTACCAATTAGTCATTAAAAAAATGCATGATATGATCCACTAAAGAGAGCTAGGAGTTTTTGATCCCCTCTTGTCTTTAATTGTTTGGATTATGTTCTTTGTATACCCCCATTTCCTCTGTCTTATAATTTTATTGGACATACTTTGCATAATAAATTTATTGGTCAGCACATAGAAAAGAATATACCAGCTAGAAGGTGCACCAAGTTTTTTATTGGCCATGTTAGATTAATTAGAACATACTCCATGAATAAGCAGATTGTTTGTCATGGAGAAATTTTGATGAGGCATTCCAGATTTACTCATAGTTCTTTTAATTTTTCATTAACATATTGCACCTCTAATCGATCAAGGTCGTCTGAATGCCAAGTATTTTGGTTTAATATTATGCTATCCAAGGATAACAAGCCACGGCCTGAGGATTCCAAGGGTTCATTTGGTTGAGGTACGTTAATTTATGAAGAAATTTGATGATTTCTAAAATTTATTTATCTCAAAAAATGATTAGGAGGGAAGATAAATTTTACTATGTTTGTTTGATGAAAAAATTATTCTAGCACCCAAAAAAAAATTACTATGTTGGATTGAAGGTAATCTTATGCAGAACTATTACAAAATTCTCAACAATACCCTTAAATTAACAATGTAAGTAATAACATTTTTTTTTTTTTTTTTATAGTCTATTCATTGGCCATTTGTGGCACACTTACACACATATTATAAATATTAGCTATTTTGAATATTAAATATACTTATATGAGTTATACATATAGTACATAGATGATGCTTAATTTAAATATTTTAAATTAATTATACATATATTAAAAATATATTTTTTTATTATAAATAAATTTAGTATATTTTTTATATAAATAAATATATAAATTACTAATAAATGCTTTGTTACATTTATTAATAATTAATTTATTAAATATATTATTATTTATAAATAGTATTAATCAATATATCAATAAATCTATAATATATTAGTATAATTAATATTAATTATATAATATAATTAATATAATATTAATATAATATAAGTGACGGCATATCCATCAAGAAATAATATTTTTAAGTTGCTTTCACTTGGTAGAGTAGAGGTCCAGAATTGGAATGGAAATGGATGACTCCTATTCCAACCATTTAGTTGGGAAGAGTTTCATTCTCATTCTAATTTCAAAATAGAATGGGAATGACTCAATCTATCCTAAAACTCAATCCCCACTCTTCCCTATAGATTCATCTATTCTGATTTTGATTTCAATCATAAACTAAATACTTCAGAGGATTAGGCTATTCTAATTTCAATTTCAATTTTAATCCATTCCAATTTTTATTTCGATTTCAATTCCAATCACGAACCAAGCACCTCCCTAATATACAAAAATAGATACCACCCTTCTGGCAATAATTATTTTACATTCTTCTTCAGTAAGTAGATATAGAACCTACCATTTATTTTACAATCTCTTCCATCCATTTTTCATACGAAACATAGTAATTTGATTTGAGATTTTTTTTCGGATGCCATATTACCTCTAACCAAATGGTCCGTAAGAGAAACCGGAGGTGCTGGAGTACTCCATGAAGGTTTTTAAACTGGTCCTAGTATTCTATTTATGAATAAAGTTTGAGATTTTGCCACCGACTAATCTGGTAGATAATGATGTGTGGTTACATTCCTGAAATAGCACCCCAAGCTTTATGATATGTTTGTCTTATCTCTTCTCATTGTTAACTTTATCTGGTTCTTCGTGTAGGCAGTTGATTTATGTTGTGGGAATTGTTCTGATTTCACTACCATTCAAACTTGGTGCTGCGATTTTATTCCTCTGGGATATGGATACACAGGGAGGAAATGGAGGATATAGGTCAAATATGTAGTGCGTTCTTGGATCCTTTTTGAAAAGGGGAGGAAGAATTATGATCGCACTTTCAAAGGTAAATGATATGAAGTACTAGAAAAATGGTTTAATTTAAGCTATGACAGAATTTTCTTTTTCTTACGAGTCAGATCAGTAATAATACCAAGCGCATCTCTTCCAGGGCGTTGTAAAGATGGAGCTATTCAAATGGGAATCCCTTCCAAAAAGCTTAAAGCGATGCCCATATAGGATCCTAACTAAATGGAAAATGGTTCGTACCACTTTTTGATGAGATGAGGGTATCAAGCTACTCTTCAGCTGGATTCTCTTTTGCTTGTTGCTTAATTTTGTTCCTTTCCCACCACTGCATTACTTTAATCACCACGTATCCCACTGATAAGAAAAGTAGGCCTGGATTGTGATTCTGAACAAAAATTTTTAATTAGAAGTTAAATAAGAGTCTCCTAGAACATATTTTTTAAGTTAAGAGCCTTCTCCGACCTAATCACAGCCTGCCGGGCATGCGTACACCCGCCGCATTTGCATTTGTCGCCCGCCGCATCGCTGTCCGTAATTTAAAATTAAAGCTAGCTTGAGTTTGATTGGTATTTTTTATAGCAACAAGCATAGATCAAGGATGAAAGATAGAGGCTGAAGATGCTTTAGTTCAGATTGACTGTGACACCAGCATTGTGGACTTAGTGGAGAGAGAGAGAGAGAGAGGGGAAAGAAGACAGCATTACAGCACGAGAGTGGGAGGAATAACCACTTTCTTTGGATTAAGTTACCAAGCATTAGTGATAGGAAGATGTCACAAGGGGTGGAAATCTAAAGTCCTATCAAAAAAGCGAAAAGGAATTATGTGGGCTTACCTTACAATCCTCCAAAGCAATTATATCAGTGGACTCCCTCTGGTTAGGATTCCTCTTCCCGTAAATGCGTGCACCAAGATAATCTGCACCTATGGAGAATATTTATCCTATCACTAGATCTGAAAATATTAACTATTGAAATGTAGGATCCATAGAGCAAGATTAATCAAAAGAGGAAGTCATGAACAAGATTAATCCAAAGGGTAAATCAGGTTTTCAAAGCATTTGTATAATGTGAAGTATAAACCAAGTACAGAATACTGATCAAGTAAAGGTCAAGGTTGAGGTCGCCATGCAGTAGAAGAGCAGCCAGCTGACCGTTATTGAACCATTAAACACTTTGTGCTCTTCGGCTATATAAATTCACGAGTTTTTTGGGAAGTAATAATAAAAGCAAAACATGAAGGAGAATGAGCAGGGTTGATAATGGCAGGAAACCTTAAAATGGTAAAGCTTCACTTTACATGAAAGAAATCCCGAGTATCAGGTTGGAGCTTCTCAGCGACGCTAGATAATCACACCTACAGAATTCTTCAACTCTGCACCGTTTACTTTGTCCACTGAGTTGTTTTTCAAACCAAGAGAACTCCAAATATATTACCCTTCCGGGTTTCGAATACCTGATAATCTTGGAAAATCCAGGGAATTCTAATTCTATATTCTAACCTGTATGAAACTCGGCACAATTCACTATGAAGCTCAAGTATCAGATGAATAATTTTGCATTATTGCTCAAGGTAAAGAGAACACCTGACTGACAGTTTGGTTCCACGCTGAGATGCTCTTCAGGTGATGTCAGAATAAAGCAATACCGATGAAGTCATGAAGACATTTGTCAAAGGCAGTAAATCCATTACACTCTTACCAGATTTATCCAATGAAATACATCACGCAACATACTCACCGCCGGAAAGCATTGCTTTCGTGGGCTGCAGAGCCCCCTTGTGAATAATATGCACGGCGGCGGACACTCTCTTCAATCGTAGAGCTTCCCCCTTTTTCTGTTCCATAAAGGCTCTTTTGGGCAGCATCTAAGAAAGTCTTGCCTCGTGAAGTAGTTGCCTGCAATGCCTCCTTGGCATCAGCCTCAGCTGCTCTCTTCAATCTTTTCCACCTTTGCTCCTCGTGAAGCTCTGCATCGAGCTGCATTTCTCGTAGCCGGGCTGCTCTCTCTTCCTCGGACATCTTTAGGACACCCCGACGTCGCGTATAGCCCGGCTCCTGTTGCAGATTCTGGGTATTAATTTCCTTCTGCTTGCTTCCTATCCCAAGGTCCGAACCATGATGATGATGCTGGAATTTTGAAACATTGCTTTTTTTGCTCTCTTCCTCACTTTGGTATTTTGACTCTGGATGACCTCTGGATGAATGCTTCTCCTGCTTTGAGTAACTGTGCTGATGATGTTCCAACATTGAAAAATATCTCTTTCTTTTCTCTTCACCATCACTCATGTTTTTTAAATCTGAATGAACTTTATCTGTATGCTTATCATGCTTTGAATTGCTTCGTCGGTGACGCTCAGACTTTGATTGGTGCCTCTTTCTTCTCTCTACCTCAACCTCGCTATTGTCTTCAGAATCTGAATGAATTCTAGATGAATGCATCTCATGCTTTGACTTGCTGTGTTCTCGCCTCTCAGATGTTGTCCGATCTCTCTTTCTTCTCTCTTCCTCTACTTCACTTGTCTTTTCTGAATCTGAATGAGCTTTAGACAAATGCTTCTCATTTTTTGACTTCCTACGGTGGTGCTTGTGTTTTTTCTTTTCTCGTTTCTCCTCCTTTTCTTGCTTCTGCTTTTTCTCAGCTTCTACCTGCAAAACCAAAGGTCTCTTTTAGATGGTGAATTTAGTGGCACACATGGCACATCATTGTCAAAATATCAGGTTACTGGTCTATAACAGTAATCAGTTTGAGAGCCAACAGGCGCAATATATAATTCATACAGCTACTTCTAATTAGGGGTTGATAGTGTTTGTTATGCTGGGTGGATTTGCTACCTCATGCAACATGCAATAGCATATTCCCATTGGCAGTTGAATATAAAAGTTTAGATGCACCAAATGAATAAATAAACCATGAAGTACAGAGGAAGAATGATAGATCTTTATCTTTAACATCTCCTTTTGCAAGTCTGCCAAAAGAAATATCAGCACAACAATGGAGAGAGGCAGATCAGGGAGGAGGCAATGTCTCACAAAAAAGGTGGCACCAGCATTTGAGTAACATTTGTGCACGAGTTATCTAGACCATATTGCAGGCCCTAACCATACAACAACCATTTAATATATTGAAGGAACCAGCCTGCTCTGTACAAAAATCCTAGGGTTGATTCATTGTTGAGAAAAATGTTTTTTGTACCATAATTGTCACCTTGCAGGCAAGCTTGAAAACAAGCATAATTCGTTGATGCACATGCAGAGCACAGAAGACAGAGCTCGTGGACATTACAGTCGATTTACGTGATGCCTTAGCTCTCCACATCACATCAGCAATTGTACAGATGGGCAGTTTAAATTTGGTCAGAATCATTGAGTGCTTCATTAAGGTACATATGGAAGTGAGTGTCAAAACACAAACAATTTCCTGATTCCGGTACCAAATCAAGTGTTTATGGAACAAAACTGATAGTCTAGCCAAATCAGCAAGGCAAGAAGGCAATGTAGTGTACCAGTATACACCTGATGGTACAGGAATAACTGAACTAGCTGGGTATTCTAAAATACCACATGATTGAATTAACTGGGGTAGAGCCTCTTTACCATGAAAAAGACACCGGGTTGCATGATTGCTACCTGGAGAAACAATTACTCAAAAAGAACGAGTATTTGAAAATTATCTTTGGTTGTTGTTTGTATTCTTTTCAAATATATAACCTAATTTCATTAGCATATACAGGGTTTAATGTCTATAAAAGTCTATGTTATGTCCGTTTAACAGGATGCATGTGTCTATCTAGAACAATTCATGTTGGTAAGTATTCATCAATTTGGATATGTATCAGCCAGTCAGAAACATCAGATTCTTGGATGCTCATCAAATTCTTTGACTGCACTTTGAATAAATTGAGGAAGAGCTGGCCTTTTCAACCATCGGTTGGAGCTGTCACAAAGATTTGTCAATTAGGCTTTTATATCCCTTAGAGCTTGATTGAGGAAGTAACTATTAAAATAACTTTGTGAAACTGTCATGTTCCTTGCATCCTTGAGCTAATTTTGAGTTTGGATGAGAACACATACACTGAAACTCCTTAATAAGTAATATTCTTTTAATATTTTCTATAATAAATGTTCATTTGAGATACAATTTTATATCTTTGATATTCTAAAAAAATAAGCATACATGTATTCATGCATAATACATACATATATTGGTTATCATTATTTTTAATGTGTATCCCATATCTCTTAGTTTGGCCTATTACTAACGAGATGTGTCTGTGCAAATGCAAGTATGCAACATTGAGTCGGGTATGTAATGGTGGTTAAGTAACGATTTAAGAGTTATTGAAAATGGTTGTTGAAAGTCCCACACTATAATTTAGCATTTAGAAACATAGACCACATGACGTACAGATTTCTTGATCATGGCCATCTTGATAGGATTATTCTTTATCCTGGCAAGTGCATCCTGCTCACGTTGTCGGATAAGGAGCAAGGGATCAGAGTGGAGTTTTCTCCAAGCATCATTTGCAGACTGAGGCTTATCCTCAAATAAAGCTCCAGGAACAGCTGCCTGAGATATCAGGAATAAAATGATTAGCATAGTTCATATGAACAATAAAGAAACGTGCCTCTAATAAAGCTCCAGGAGCAGCTGCCTGAGATATCAGGAATAAAACGAGTAGCATAGATCATATGAACAATAAAGAAACGAGCCTCTACTTATTTTTTGATTAGAAAAATCCAAATGATTCCAGAAAATGAGGGGAAATGCATAAGCTCTTGATAACATTAAAATATCAAGCAGTTCCAACTATGCAGGGTAAGTTGTAAAGACCATAAATAAAGGAGTACCAAAATATGGACAGAATAAAAAAAATACTGCATACAAAATTAACAAACAAAACACCAACAAATTAATAATCTGGTGTGCAACCCCTCATAATGTAACCTTTATTTCTTAGACTCTTAAGCCAGCTCAAGAAATCCATATCAAACAAAAATATGTTAAATGCAGCCATTTATAATACTGTTTGGACACAGCTTTTACAGATTGGAGGAAAGTTGAAGTCTAGATGTGTTTGATCAACCATAATGATGCTAGAAGTGTGCTTCTGTTTACTTGTTAAAGCTTACTAAAGGCAGTAGGCATCAAAATAATTTTGCAAAGCATCATCTTCCTCATAATGCTGAGCTAATTTTGTAGTTGGAGGAAAATGTATTTAGAAACACCTTAGTAAATTTATTTAGTACTTTTTATATACAAAATAAAAATTTAATTTATATAATGTAGCTAAAATTATTTTTCCTACTTGTCACCCTATCATTTGTTTTCCTCATGCTGAGCCAGATTGTAGGATATGCATCTGCATCGCATTCTTGCTGTGTGTCATGCAACACTGACCTTAACAGGAAAGCAATAAAGTACTCAGCTACCAAGAATAAAATCTCAAGTGAATTTAGTTTAGTAGTTGTTCAATCATTCATGAAGCTTCTCTTATTCCTTCTAGTTACTAATAAAACATGCCATGAGACTTTATCTAATTAAACAATCACCTAAGCGATGAAAGAGCGCAATGACAAATATTACCTAGTAAATCCTAATGATACTTAGTACCTAGTAACATTGAACTTACATTGTTCCAAGAATGTACCTATTAATTTCCCAAAACACTTAATTAAGAGTTCTGAGTTGTATACCTAGGCTAAGAGCATAAGCCTAAGAATATCATAATCTGTATGATTTGGAAGTGGCAAAACTTCAACAAATAATTCAGCCATCATTTTGATTATCTTTTTGAGAAAATTGTTCCTTCCCAAGTTTTACTTACATACTGATATTCAGATGCATTTTAGATAAGAATAATAATGAATTCAATTTATTTTTTTTGTTTTCTTAATAGGGAAGGAATAGTGTGATCATACTAGATCTGACAAAATTTAAATAATAATAATAATAATAATAATAATAATAATAATAATAATAATAATAATAATAATAATAATAATAATAATAATAATAATAATAATAATAATAATAATAATAATAATAATAATAATAATAATAATAATAATAATAATAATAATAATAATAATAATAATAATAATAATAATAATAATAATAATAATAATAATAATAATAATAATAATAATAATAATAATAATAATAATAATAATAATAATAATAATAATAATAATAATAATAATAATAATAATAATAATAATAATAATAATAATAATAATAATAATAATAATAATAATAATAATAATAATAATAATAATAATAATAATAATAATAATAATAATAATAATAATAATAATAATAATAATAATAATAATAATAATAATAATAATAATAATAATAATAATAATAATAATAATAATAATAATAATAATAATAATAATAATAATAATAATAATAATAATAATAATAATAATAATAATAATAATAATAATAATAATAATAATAATAATAATAATAATAATAAATAATAATAATAATAATAATAATAATAATAATAATAATAATAATAATAATAATAATAATAATAATAATAATAATAATAATAATAATAATAATAATAATAATAATAATAATAATAATAATAATAATAATAATAATAATAATAATAATAATAATAATAATAATAATAATAATAATAATAATCTAGGATAAGCAGAAAACAGGGGAAAGGCAGGGGACCAGGTAGGATTTTGTCAAGAGAGAAAATAGGGATTGTATTAGAAATCTGAATTTTACCTATAAAAATGCATTAGGGAGCCTGTTATTCCAAATTCAATTGTGTAAAATTCCAAAAATAAGGTTTGGCAAGCTATCTAATCAGTATCCTTGTCATGGCAAAAAGACAAAAGCTAAACCCAAAGAAGAATGCCATAATATTAGGTTTTCAATTTTTAGAACATGTCCAACTAGTGTTACAATCTTAGTCATAGTGTATCACACCCATTCTAGTATCTTATCCAACTTGCTTCTTGATGTCTTACTTCCTTTAATCAAGCATCTTTGTTATGCTACTTGTTAAAGTCAACCTTCATCATGCCATTAATTAATCAGTGCAATACCAAATTTGAAATTCTTGTATCATATGTTATGTGAAATGTGACTATGAAATGACTAGAATTCTACAGATTTCAAAAAACCTACTTCCCTCCTCCTGTCTAGAATACAATTCTACAACCATTCCCAAGTATGAGTTCAAGTAGTGACATGCATGTCAATTTTCAAATCTAAACAGAGTCATGTAAAAGTTTTGATAGGGAAAAATGGTTTGAAATCCTATAGTAGCATAAGCCTCCTTTGAGCAATGCAACCGCTGGACACAGGATAATTAAAAATTAAATGGATGTGTCTTATATATTAATATATCTTTGATACGTATTTTAGTGTTTCTTACATATTTTTGGGATATTACTTAAGCATTTTATACTATCTTGTGCTTTCAGCCTTGTTAACTAGAAACTTTGCATGGGTACCAAGTGTCCAAGTATCCTGAAGCGATGGACATTTTTTTTAGACACGAGGATGCAGCACATACATACATGCATATGTACATATATATGTGTGTGTGTGTGTGTGTGTGTGTGTGTGTGTGTGTGTGTGTGTGTGTGTTCTGATGTTTATTCAGCAAAAAGAGAAATTATACATGCTATTTAACAAATAAATTAATGGAATAGATACGAGTGTTCAAGTTGTTTAATTTATTTTCTAGATTCATTTAAGATGTGTTCACATACTTAAATGATGACTAACCGTGATATATTTATATCTAAATAATGATAATATTTCGCTTAAAGTGTTTTGATAATTGTGATAACTTTGCACTAAAAATATAATGACACTGCATAAAATGTCCATATGATCTTGATGCATTAGAAACATAAGGATAGGTCGCTTGAAGTGTCTAGAAAAACTTAAGGACACTTCACTTAAAGTGTCAAGAAAAACTCAAGGGCATGTCACTTAAAGTGTCCAAACTTGAAACTAAGTGGCCTTTGCATAACACTCCAAAAGGTACCAAGCATTGGGCACTTTGTCCAACACTTAAAACTAAGTGGCCTTTGCATAACACTCCAAAAAGGTACCAAGCATCAGGCATTTTTTGCTGATAGGACACTTCAAAGTGAAGTGTCCAGCCCATGCCATGTCTTGTCCTGCTGTGTCCAACAGTCCAAGTATCCAAAAGTGTCAATACTACCAGATAGCTTAAAATTGAAACATCTAGGTAACAAAGGTTTTCAGGCAAAGATATCTCCTGCTTCCACTACTCTACCTATTAAGTACTTTTTTTTCTCCTAATTCATATCATATGCTCAGAGACAATCACTTCAGACCAGATCCACTGTCCTCATTTCTTTTATTTATGCAATTAAAGAGTGACTAATTATTCAAAGCTATTAATGTACAGCTAAGACAATAATGTTGTACAAAAAATTGTTGTCTTCAACATTTTCAGAGATGATTGAAATCCACAACATCCACCACAGACTTGTCCATCATCATCCAACAAGCATTACATAAATGCTTTAATTTTTAAATTCTAGAATGATGACACTATTGGACAATGTAAACACTCCTTCCCACATGAAAAATGGAGTGTCTTGGTTGTGTCAGCAAGAAGTATGAGCAGTTAACATGGCTTAGCAACACTTTGATGCAAGTGAACAACTTAGACTGACATGTCTGGGCCCTTTACTCAAGTGCCACTAATTTTATTCTTCTTCTGTCATTATTGTGATACACTATAAAAGACATTCTGCAATAAATAACATTGATGAGTAAAATTAGCCTTATAGTAATGTATATTTTGATATTGGCATATTTCCACATTTATATAGTGCATGGAAACATCATCATGGCAGGTTTTTTGGAGATTGAAATGTTAGACACTTCACAGAATACCTGAAAACTTGGAAGCCATGCCAATTATCCAAGAAACATCGAACATGGCTTATACTTTCAAAGTAGAAATTTCTATAATACCAAACACAGTCACCATAACAGCAACAGTCTTGATGAGCAATCAAACCTAACATGTAGTTTGTCAAGTTGGAAAGCACGATCAAAATCTTAAAAGATGTGCTACATCATATAGTCCATTATTGTCAGCTCAGGCAGGCAACACACATCATATCCAAATGTCTTGTAGGT
This sequence comes from Cocos nucifera, assembly GCA_006176705.1. Classification (NCBI taxonomy): domain Eukaryota; kingdom Viridiplantae; phylum Streptophyta; class Magnoliopsida; order Arecales; family Arecaceae; genus Cocos; species Cocos nucifera. Next base: position 544,888 of record QRFJ01000429.1, read on the forward strand.
CTTACCGCTAAGATACTAGACTTACAAAGGATGGAAAGGGAACCAAAAGCAAATAAAAGAAAAGTCCATCTTGCTTGCACCATATTATTATGATACTACCCGGAAGAGAAGCATGTTGGTGGAACAGAAGCCTCTTTCAAGATTTTGTCATACGCAGTAGAAATTCTGACATTGTTAATGATGGTATGAGTGCGATAGAAAGCATAACTCAGTAATAGTGCATCGAAAGAAGCTGTAGTGGTTGAGTTAGCTAACAAATTAGCCAGCTTCACAAGCCGTTCAGAGACCTCTCAGCATCACCAGTGCAATACGAATCACCCCCAAATCCGTAACAGAAGTTTTTGAAGAAATCAAGAAACACATCTCACGAAGCTCACCTCAGTTCTGAAGTAAAATTCCCTGACCTTTCAAGTAATCAAATCTAAAACATTTCCATAAGCCGACCCCCAGCACAGAATTGCACTCAAGGCAGCACGTTTAGATTCCATTTTTTAATTTTAAAAAAATTAATGGAACGGGAATCTGACTAGAACTCTATAAACTATAAGTAATTGAAGGTGCTATTACCTACTTCCGAACCTGAACCAAATACTTGCACAAGGACAGTAAAGGGGTAATCGAGAGAAGGGGGCATAAAAATCATACCTTGGAGGAACTAGCCTCCACTGTTGGGGCAGCGGGCGGGGGCTGGGGCTGGAGCGCCTTGAATCCCTCGCAACTCCCCTTCCCCACTGCCAAACCCGACTCGTAAAGAAAATCCAACCTCTCTTGCCTCCTGAACAGATTAAAAAAAAAACAAAGAAAATCCACAAACCGTCAGAAGATCAAACACCTCAAAACCCTAACCCTAAATCTAGCCCAGAGAGATTAATTTCATACGGGACGAGGCCGGCTTGTTCTTGGAGTTGGCGGAACTCGGAACGCTCGCGCTCCTCCTGGATCTGCTTGCGGAGCTCCTCGAGCTTGCGCTGCTCGGCCTCGTGCTTCTGCTCGGCCTTCCACACGTTCTCTATGTTGCGGAGGCTCCCCGTGTGCCATCCTTTCTTGTTCAAAAATTTCAACGCCATCACCGACGACCTTTAATTCCACTCCAATTCCCTCTTCCCCTGCTCGATAACCTCTCTCGCTCTGCTATTCTCTTTCTTTTCTTCTGTTTTCTTTCTCTTAGGGGTTGGATAAGAAATTGGGGAGTCGGACAAGGATAGGGGAGAAGGGAAGGAGCAAAAACGAGAACAAAGGGGTGGAGAGGGGTTCATAGGTAGGGCCGAAAATGGCATGGACATCGTCTGTCCGGAAATATTTTAGTATTCGAATTAATTTAAATATAAATAAAATTTTAAAAATTTAATTAATATTTATATTTATATTTTTTATAATTTATATTATATAAAATATAGTTTTTTTTAAAATAATCTATTTTATTAACTAGTCGACCCGCACGTTGCATTGTGCGGGTAGATAATTACGGCTCTAATTATTATTATTTTTTAATAATAAATATTTATAATAAATATATTTTTTTTATTTTTAATAGTTTATTTTATTCTATTTTATTTATTATATATATATATTATATTTTTATTATTTAATAAAATAATATTTTAATATTTTTTTTCTACTCTCGTAGCTTCTTCACATCCGTCGATACCGTCCTATCACCGCTTCCCTTTGATCTCGACAAACACCAATTTCGATCACAATAAAAAAAATTATTAATATTTATTATAATTAATATTAAAAAAATTATTATTAAAAAATATTTTAAAAATATTAATATATAATATTTTTACTATTAAAAAGAAAATGATAAAAAATTATTAGTATTTATTATTACTAATATTAAAAAATCTTTTTATTATTAAAAATATTTTAAAAATATTAATTTAAAATATTTTTACTATTAAAAAAATATTTTTATTGTTAATTTAAAAAACTATTTGTATAACAATTAATATTTCTTAAAAAATTATTTTTAAAATATTAATATTTAAAAATAATATTTTATTATTAATTTTTTGAAATATTATTTTAAAAATAATATATTATTATATAAATAATATTTTAAAATTATCAATAAAATTATGATTTTTAAAGAAAATCCAGATTTCTTGGTGAGTGAAGTTATAATCTTATCATACTGCTAATCAAATAATAATATTTTATTAATATTAAAAAATTTTAAATATTTTTTTTTCCTTTCCTTTCTTAAATAATAACATAATATGCTATTATTAATCAAACAATAACATTTTACCATTAATCAATAATAATAATATTTTATTATTAATAAAATAATAATATTTTATTATTTAAATTATTAATAATAAATAATAATATTTTTGATAAAAATAAAATATTATTTTAATAAAAATAATAAAATGATATTATTTTATTAATAATAAAAAATAATTTATTATTATTTTATCAATAATAACATATTATTTGAAAAATAATATTTTTAAAATAATATTTTATTATTAATTTTTTAAGAAATAAAATTTTAAAAATAATATATTATTATATAAATAATATTTTTAAATTAATAATAAAAATATTATTATTTTACTTTTTTTTTAAAATATTTTTTTTTTTTTCCTTTCCTTTCCTTTTCCTTTCCTTCCTCCCGCAGCACCCCCAGCCCACACCCCCCCCCCAACGACCCGTTCCCCGCCCCCATGCCGCACCATCATCCTGCTGCCCCTCGTGAGCACCACCCCCTTCCCTCCCCTCTCTCGCCCCCAAACCTCGCCCCTATGACTCCGCTCAACCACCACCCCCTCCCTTCCGGCCTCGACGAACCTACACACCATCCCCTAGCTCCATGCGACCACCACCCCCTCCCTCCCGGCCCGACGACCCGCACCCCGTGCCCCCCATGGCTCCACATGACCACCACCACACCACCTTCCGACCCCGATGAACCCACACCCTAGAGTCCCTCTCCACCCACCACCCGCATCATTTCATCCTCCGCTGGTGCCTCCTCCATCCATGCTTCTCAGTACAGAACGAAATTAAGAAAATAGAAGAAAAAAATTATATGCGGCCACGCATGGTGCGACACGTGGCATAATAAAATTTAAATACAAAACTGAGTTGGCAATAAAACAATACTTCTCCATAGAATATTATTATATATATATATATATAATAGATTTATTAACATCTATTCTATATATTTAAAAATAATTAAAATAATATATATAATATAGATTATAAATTATTTATTTATAAGCTGTTCTTGCTTGATTTTGTTTATCTTTTTTTTTTTTTTTTAAGTGTATCTATAATGGTCAATTTATTTACTCAATCACCGTACGTACATAATTTTTTTTATATGAAATTAATTTAAATTTTTAAAAATTTTATTATTGATATTTTATGATATGAAAATAAAATTGATAATGCAACATGATGTTCACCATATTAATGTATTAATTTTAATTATTATTATAAAACATCATAATATGGTTATCTATAGTCCTACTAAATTTGATAAGTTTAAAATATTTTCTAGTTCAATATTCATATTTTTCGATTCTAATTCCTAATCTATTAATTTGATTTTAAAAAATAATAATAATATTTAATGCCAATAAATCGCAGTAAATGCTAATATTTTGTCGAGCTATTCGAGCTTGACTCGGTTGTTATCAAGTTCGAGTATTCAAGTCGAGCTCGAGTAACTTTTCAAGTCGAGTTCGAATAATAAGATACTCGACTAGAAAGCTAACGAGCTTACTTGTATATATGTGTATGTATATATATATATATTATTGGTGCAGAATCTGGTTGACGTCGGATTGAACTAGAGTGGAGGAGGATGAGGTTGCCATCGGTGATCTACAAAATAAAGTTTCATCCGGAGTTGATGGTGGTGGCTTCAACGGGATCCTCCGATGATCAAGTCAGCTCTTCTGGCCAACAGAAATAGAGTGCTCAGGAATGAGAAGTGAGCTTTGAGCTTTAGAGGAGAGAGGAGAGCTTAGAGCCTCTAGGAAGCGTATCTGAAGGATCCATTTTTATAGGCGGAGCTTGAATGATAGTGACGATCATATCATCTGATAGCGGGCCGCTTTAGGCCACATGAGGTTCGGTATAGAGAGAGTGGTATCGTCAGGCTGGTAGTAGTGGCCATGTCATCCGACCGTGAGCCGCATGGGGCTGGTTATGGAGGAAAAGATGCCGTCAGACTGATGGTGACGATCATACCGTCCAGTAGCGTTGCTCATGGCAGATTGATGGCGATCATTCATCGAGATTTAATAGCCGTAGCTCTGAGAAAGTAGATGTTGGTTGATGAAAAATCTCAACGTATATCCATTTCGGAAGTGCTCGGACTCCTAAAGGGGGAGTTCGATCGAAGGAGAAGTTTGGCAAGAGTTCAACTTCTGTAGGCATCCGACTGGAGGAGCACGAAAGGAGTTCAGCTTCTACAGGCGTCCAACTAGAGGAGAAGCTCGGAAGGAGTTCGGCTCCTGTAGGCGTCCGATTGGAGGAGTGCGGAGGGAGTTCGGCTCTCATGGGCATCTGATTGGAGGAGCTCGAAAGGAGTTCGGCTCCCATAGGAGTCCGATCGGAGCTCGGTCGCTGAGAAGTTCAACTGGAGCTTGACCGTTGAGAAGTTTGGCCGGCTGAAGAAGTTCAGCTAAAACTCGACCGTTGAGGAGTTTGGCTAGGACTCGACTGCTGGGGAGTTCGAAAGGGGCTCGGCCGTCGAGGAGTTCGGCCGGCTGAAGGAGTTTGGCTAGGACTCGATCGCTGGAAAGTTCGGTCGGTTGAAGGGATTCGGCTAAGACTGGATCGCTGAAGCTCTTCCATAGCTACCGATTGCATTAGGCTGAGTGTCGAACTGAACTTCGGCAAGAGCGGGGTTTATCCCCAATAATAGTCCACCCTACTTTCGAGTTTGAAACTCGAAGGGAGTATAGAAAAGGCGACTGTCGAAGTTCTCTTCAGAACTCTGCACCGGTTCAAGTTGAAGCTCGGGAGAGATCTCATCTCCAGCCAAAGTTGAAGTTGAAGTTGAAGCTCGGGAGAGATCTTATCTCCAGCCAGAGTTGAAGTTGAAGTTGAAGCTCGGAGGAGATCTCATCTCCAATCGAGGTTGAAGTAGATCTCATCTCCTACAGTCAAGGTCGGAGGTTGAGCTCCTCGGAGGCGATATTGTCTTCAACAGTCGAGGCTGACTCGGAGGAGATCTTATCTCCTACAGCTGAGGTTTGAAGCTCGGGGGAGATCTTATCTCCTACAGTCGAGGTTGGCTCGGTCGCTCGGGAGAGATTTTATCTCTGGCTGAGGTTCGAGCTCGGTCGCTTCGAAGAGATCTCATCTCTAGCTAAGGTTGGCTCGATCGCTCAGGAAAGATCTTATCTCCTGACTGAGATTGAAGCTCGATCGCTCGAGAGAGATCTCATCTTTGGTCGAGGTTGAAGCTCGATCGCTTGGAAGAGATCTTATCTCTGACCGAGGTTGAAGCTCGATCGCTCGGAACAGATCTCATCTCTGGCCGAGGTTGGCTCGGTCACTCGGAAGAGATCTTATCTCTAGCCGAGGTTGACTCGGGCGCTCGGAAGAGATCTCATGTCTAGTCGAGGTTAGCACGGTCGCTCGGAAGAAATCTTATCTCTAGCCGATGTTGACTTGGGCGCTTGGAAGAGATCTTATCTCTAGTCGAGGTTGGAGGTCGCTCGGAAAAGATCTTATCTCTAGCCGAGGTTGGCACGGTCACTCAGGAGAGATCTTATCTCTAGCCGAGGTTGACTCGGTGGCTCGGAGAGATCTTATCTTTGGCCGAGGTTGACTCGGGCGCTCGAGAGAGATCTTATCTTTGGCCGAGGTTGACTCGGGCACTCGGAAGAGATCTTATCTCTAGCCGAGGCTAATACGATCGCTCAGGAGAGATATTATCTCTAGTCGAGGTTGGCACAGTCACTCGGGAGAGATTTTATCTCTAGCCGAGGTTGAAGCTCGATCTTCGACTTTGCTCTCGTTAGGATGAGGTTCTCCTTCTATTCCTAATGAACGGTGGGGGCACATAAGGACCGTTGTCAGGACCTCTCCCTCCATCTCGTCTAAAATGAATGAGGCCTTCGATTTTGCTCGCATTAGGACGAGGTTCTCCTCCTATTTCTAACGAACTTATGGGGGCACATAAGGACCGTTGTCAGGACTCTCCTTGCATCTCGTCTAAAATAATCGAGGCCTTCGACTTTGCTCGCATTAGGATAAGGTTCTCCTCCTATTCCTAATGGACTATGGGGCCACATAAGAGCCGTTGTCTGGGCCTCTCTCTAGTTCATCTAAAATGAACGAGGTCTTCGACTTTGCTCGCATTAGGATTAGGTTCTCCTCCTGTTCCTAACGGGCTGTGGGGGCACATAAGGACTATTGTCAGGGCCTCTTCCCCTATCTCGTCTAAAATGAACGAGGCCTTCGACTTTGCTTGTGTTAGGATGAGGTTCTCCTTCTGTTTCTAACATGGCCACTATTGATTGCTTCTTTTCTATCATTAGATAGTTTTTGCACTGAGAAACAATAATGTTGAAATGGAGGAGTTTTATTGAAGAAAATTTATCGGCAGTACGTTCTCGGATTCTCTGAGTCTCAAGGTCGTGGAGGCATTGTTCCTTCGAGCTTCTTTAGGTGGTAAATCTCGGACCTGACAACCTTCTCTATTTTATGCTGGCCTTCTCAATTTCGAGCAAGCTTCTCTTGGCTTTGATGTTGGGAGATGACAGCCCGTCGAAGTACCAAGCCCCCGGAGATAGCATCGATGATGCCGGAAGATGGCGGATCTTCTTGTTGTTCCTCCCTTATTGGTGTTCTGCTAGTGTAGCGCCATTGGCTTGCTTCAGACGAGATCTTGTTGAACACGTGAGGGGGCGTAGTGTGAAACCTTCTGGAAAAGAATTCATGCCCTTTGTCGGCGGCTTCCTTAATGACGAGCTCGAGGGAGAGTTTGGTCTCGCTTGTGCTGGGGAGGTCATGTGAGTGCGGACACTTCATTTCCGCCCTCCTGTAAACCTCCTGGGGAGAACTTCACACCTTTGTCAAGGGCTTCCTCGATGATGAGCTCTGAGGGCGATACTCTCATTTCCGAGTTCGGCGATGGATCCGTGAGCGCGGTCGAATCCTCAATCCGTCGCCATCTTCTACAGTTTGTCATTGAGGAGTTGTCTCGTCGCGGATTTGCGAGGGCTTTCTTGCTATAGATAGAAAGAGTTCCTCCAGAGGAGATTCATGATCCACAACTTGGGTCTCTGCTCTTTGTTTTCTCTTCCCAACGACGATGGGCATGCTTACCCAAATGCTCTTCCTCGAGGTCGATTTTCGACATCCTAACGGTAGGTTTCTTGGCAGAGTCACCATCGGAGGCTGCCGCATGGCTTGCACCATCTCAGAGAGGTCCTGAATCCGCTGCATCAGTAGATTGGACTGCTCCACATATACCGCGGCTATAGGTGGAACCTGGATTGCTGGGGCTATAGTAGGAGCAGATGGATCTGGACGGGATTGGACCATGGAGGCTGCCAATCATCGGGTCAAAGCTCTCCTTGGAGGTATTTTCTCTCAGAAAAGAACTCTAGAGAGAAAGAAGAGAGATCTATGGAGAGGGAGGAGAGAGATCGTCGCTGAGCACTCTTTAAGAACAAGAAATTTCAAGAATAGAGCCCTTCCTCTAGGACCAATCCTGTTGGTGCAGAATCTGATTATGTTGGATCAAGCTGGAGTGGAGAGGATGAGGTCATCACCAGTGACCATATAAAAAAAGTCCATCGAGTGGTGTGGTGGCGGCTCTGGTGAATTCTTTGAACGAGCAAGTCAGGCTCTTTGCCAACAAAAATGGATGGTGCTCAGGAATGAGAAGTGGCTTTGAGCTTTAGAGGGGAGGGAGATAGAGCCTCTAGACAAGGCATATCTGGAGGATCCTTTTTTATAGACAAGCTTGAATGATAATGACGGACCATATCGTCTGATAGCGGACGCTCCTAGGCCGCATGGTTCGTTACGGAGAGAGTGGTGTTGTCTGACTAATAGTGTGGGCTATGTTGTCAACCTGGGCTGCATAGAGCTAGTTACGAGAAAAAGATGTCGGCAGATGTGTGGTGAGACCATACTGTCCCGTAGCGGTGCCCATGGCAGACTGATACGACTTCGTCGAGATTTAATAGTCGTAGCTCTAAGAAAGACGGCTGTTGTGTTAGAATTTGGTGACACTGGATCATGCTAGAGTGTGAGGATGGAGGTCGTCGGTGGTGACCTGCAAATAAAGTCTATGTTCGGAGTTTGATGGGTGCTCCGGTAGGCCTCCGGCGGTCAAGTTAGCTCTGGCCAACAGAAATGAAGTGCTCAGTGTGGAGTTCAGCAGAGTTTAGAGGAGGAGAGGAGAGCTTAGAGCTAGTATAAAGCAATAGAGGTCCTTTTTATAGACGGAGCTTGTTATAACTGCTTGATTAACGACTGTCGTAACCATCCTGATCAATGCCGGTCGTGATTGACTTGATAAATACCGATCGTGTTGTCTTGATAAATGAAAATCATTATTGTCGTATCATCGTTCAGTAGTGGGATTGCCTGTAGGAATCCATCAACAGTCTGTAAGGAGTTCGGCTTCCATAGAAGTTCGACTGGAAGAGGAGTTCAACCGCTGAAGAGTTCGGCTGGGGCTTGGCCACTAATGAGTTCGACCGCTGAGGAGTTCGATCGGAGCTCATCCATTGAAGCTTTTCTATGACTACCAGTTGTATTGTCCATTGAGCATCCGACTGAACTTTGGTGGGAGTGGAATTTACCCCCAACAATAGTCTCCCCATTTTCGAGTTTGAAATTCGAAGGAAGGGAGTACCAAAATAGGAGACTGTCGAAGTCCTTTCCTAAGCTCCGCATCCATTGAAGTCGAAGCTCGAGAGATCATATCTTCTGCAGTCGAGGTTACCTTAGGGGAGATCTCATCTCCTATGGTCGAGGTTGATACGGGCACTCGGAGGAGATCTTATCTCCAGCAGCCGAGGTTAGCCCGATCGATCGGAGGAGATCTCATCTCTTACGATCGAGGTTGCCGCGGGAGATCTTATCTTACGATCGAGGTTGATATGGGCATTTGGGGGAGATCTTATCTCCTGCACCGAGGTTGGTCGCATCTTCGAGGGAGATTCATCTCCTATGCCGAGGTTGCTCAGGAGAGATCTTATCTCCTGCAGTCGAGGTTGGTTCAAGGAAGATCTTATCTCCTGCAACGAGTTGGCTCGAAGGAGATTTATTTTCTACGTATCGAGGTTGCGGGGGAGATCTTATTCTCTAGCAGCAAGGTCGGCTCGGGGAGATCTCATCTCCTACGGTCAGGTTACTCGGAGGAGATCTCATCTCCTGCGATCGAGGTCGGCTCGGAAAGATTCATTTTCTACGTCAGGTTGATATGGACGCTCGGGAAGATCTTATTCTCAGCAGCGAGTTGAGAATGAGCCTCGGGGGGAATCTTATCTCCTATGGTCGAGGTGCCTCTGGGGAGATCTTATCTCCTACAGTCGAGCGTTGATGGGGCGCTCGAGAGAGATCTTATCTCCTCAGCGAGTTGGCCCGGTCCTCGGAGGAGATCTTATCTACTACGGTCGAGGTTATTGCGACAATCGGGGGAATGCTTATCTTCTATGGTTGAGGTTGCCTCGAGGGAGAGCTTATTCTGCAGTCGAGGTTGAGACGAGTCCTCGAAGGAGATTTTATTCTTCTGCGATCGAGGTTACCTCAAGGGAAATTTATCTCCTGTAGTCGAGGGTTGATACGAGCACTCGGGGGAGATCTTATCTCTAGCAGTCGAGGTGGCTGGATCGCTCGTGGGAGATCTTATCTCCTACGGTCGAGGTTGCGCCCGGAGGAGATCTTATCTTCTACAGTCAAGGTTGCCTTAGAGGAGAGCTTATCTCCTACAGCCGAGGTTGGCCCGATCGCTCAGAGATATCTTATCTTCAGCAGTCGAGATTGCTCAGGGGAGATCTTATCTCCTATAATCGAGATTGAGACGAGCCCTCGGCGAGATCTTATCTCCTACGATTGAGGTGTCTCGAGGAAGATCTATCTCCTATACCGAGGTTAATACAAACGTTCGAGGGAGATCTTATCTCCTGCAGCCGAGGTTGCCTCAAGGGAGATCTTATCTCCAGCAGTTGAGATTGAGAACGACCCTTGAGAGGAGATCTACTCTCCTGCGGTCGATGTTGCTCGGAGGGAGAATTTATCTCTACAGCGAGATTGCCTCGAAGGAAGATCTTATCTTCTTACGATCAGAGTATGATGTGGCTCAGGGGAGATCTTATTTCTACAGTCGAGCTCAGCCCAACTCAGGGAGATCTTATCTCCTATGGTTGAGGTTGTTGCGGATGCTCAGAGGAGATCTTATCTCCTGCAGCTGAGGTTGGTCCGGTCGCTCGGGGGAGATCTTATCTCCTGCAGCCGAGGTTGTCTCGGGGGAGATCTTATCTCCTACGGTCGAGGTTGAAGTACTTTGACCGACTCATGTTAGGACGAGGTTCTCCTCCTGTTTCTAACACGGCCACTATTGACTGCTTCTTCTTTATCATTACATAGTTTTTGCATAGTTTTTTCTATCATCACATAATTTAGAGTGAGCTCCTCTTGGCTTTGATGGTGGAGATGATGGATTGTCGAAGTACCAAGCTCCTTTCAGACATGGCGTCGATGATACGGAAGGCTAAAATTTGTTATTCCTCCATCATTGGTGGTTCTGACTATGGCAGCGCCCTCGGTCGATCTTCTCCTACTTTAGATTGGCGTCCGAGGAACCGACCCAACTGGCCTCTCTTGATGAGCTCCTCGATTTCGTCTCGGAGCTGAACACATTCTTCAGTGTCGTGGCCGTAGTTGCGATGATAGAGGCAGTACTTGCTTCGATCGTGCTTGTTTGGAAAAGATCGTAATTCTTCTGATCTTGGCAGCTAGTTTCTAATTTTCGTTAGAACTTGTCTTAGAAGCACTAAGGGGGGTGTAGTTATGGAACCTTCCAGAGGGAGGACTTCTTTACGCCTTTTTGTCGAAGCTTTCTTGATGATGAGCTCGAGGAGTTCGAACTCACTTGCGCCCAGGGGGAGTCCGTGAGCACGGCCAAACTTCACTCGACCCTCCATCAATGGCGGATTTATTAGACCCGTTCACTCACCACCCTCCTATGACTTTTTCATCCTTCAATTTGAAGGCTTCTTCTGCACGGGTATATCTCTTGGCCCGGGCTAGCAGATCGACAAAGTCCTTGGGGTACTTCTTTTCTAGAAAAAATAGCAAATCATTTTTCTAAAGGCCGTCCTTGAGCGTGATCATTGCAACAGACTGGTCCAGGTCTCAAACCTTCAATGCCGTGGCGTTAAATTGGGTGACATAAGTCTGGATGGATTTTTCATGCTTCTGCTTGACATTCATCAAAAAATTCGAACCTCAGTGCGGACGTCGGCTGCTAACGAAGTGAGCCACGAACTGATGGCTCATCTAGTCAAAAGAGTAGATCGTACCTGGCTTCAATGTTGAGTACCAATTTGTTGCTGCTCCCTTTAAGGTAGATGGAAAAGCCCAGCATAATATGACGTCTGATGCGCCATGAAGCAGCATCATGATTTAGAAGACCTCCAAATGATCAATCAGATCAGAGGTTCCATCGTTGCTTTCAAGTTGAGATAGCTTGAAGTTCGGTGGAATGGGCTCTTGCATAATTCGAAAAGAGAAAGGAGTATCGGTGTAGACGTCGTTATGGTGAGCTGGGGCAACGTGGTCGAGCTCCTCAATTCGTCGATCCAACTTTCATAGTTTGTGATTGAGGACGTCATCTCGATCGCAGACTTTGGAGGGCTTCTGACTACAGATGGAGAAGGTCATCTTCGGAGGAGAACCATGATCCGAACTTAGATCCTCTACTCTCTATTTCTCCTTTCTAACGGCGATGGACATGCCCTCCATCGGTGGTGGATTTCTTAGTGGAGTCATCGTCGGAAGCTGCCGCATGGCCTGTACCATCTCGGTGAGGCCCTGAATCCGCTGCATCAGTAGGTTAAACTGCTTCGAATGACTGTAGGTGGAGCTTAAGTTATCAGAGCTGGAGCGAAAACTGATGTATCTATATGGGATCTGACTGTAGAGACCGTTGATCATCGGATCGAAGCATTTTTGAAAGGTATTTTTCTGGGAAGAACTCTAGATCGCTACTGAGCACTCCTTTAAGATCAAGAAAACCTCAAGAACAGAGGGCCCTTCCTCTAGCGCCAAATCTGTTGGTGTAAAATTTGATTGACGTCGGATCGTGCTGGAGTGGAGGAAGATGAGGTCACTGTCGGTGATCTGCAAAATAAAGTCACATCCAGAGCTGATGGGGGTAGCTCCGGTAGGACCCTCCGATGGTCAAATTAGCTTTGGCTAACAAAAATGGAGTGCTCAGTGTGGAGTTTCGACAGAGTTTAGAGGAGGAGAGGAGAGCTTAGAGCCTAGAGTAAGCATATCTGGAGGGTCCTTTTTATATATGGAGCTTGTTGTAACTGTCTTGATTAATGACCTTAGATTATTGTATGAACACCCCCTCAAGTTTATCTTAGAATGCTACATGAAAAATAAATTCTCAAGTTTAGTATTTTGATACAATAACCTAGCATTTTAATGCAGCAATCTTAGAATGGTTGGATCATCATATAAAAAATAAAAAAAATTATATGGACACCCCCTCAAGTTTATCTTAATTCCACTTACACCTTCTCAAGTTTAAAATGTCACAATTAGACTCTCCAAATTATCGAAATGTATCAATGTGCTGCTTCCGTCCATCTCTGTTAACGAAATATTGTCACATGAACCTCACATGATGTTCTACTTTTTGAAAATGGCAAAATTATCCTTGATTTAAATTCTCAGTCGAGTGTTAGGCAAAGCGCTATTAAATCTTGTGCCTTACGGATGTTTTAAATTTCTAATCGAGAGTTTTGGATGCCTTAAATATAGAGGAGAGGAAAACGAGCAAGTCTATGTTCTTACTAAGAGAGATCTTCGATCAATCTAACCATAAGTAGAGAAAAAGGAGTCGCCATTTACGCCATGGGTGGAGAAGAAGAAATTCATGGAAGAAAGGAAAGGTTATTAATGGAGAAAGAGGCAATGAAGGGTTCCCAATTGAGCTCTTTCAGTTACACCCCCTCCCAAAGTATCTTTTTTGCCATTGTGAAATCAAATCACCACTGAGGACCTCTTAGACCACCGCAAATCCTGGCTAGCGTTTCTTTAGATACGGGATGTATGAGGTATAGTAGTCATTTTTCATCATAATGTTCGATCTTTATTATGTTTAACTTCAAATTATTTGTCAAGTAAATGGAGGCTATGGGTACTTTCATTAGCATGATCCCCCTTCAAATGTTAGAAACAAAGATATTATTAACAGATTTTTGTAATGGAACAAAAAACTTGAGGGCCAAATGCTAAGCTACAAAAGAATGGCCATTTGGACTGTTTGGTATATGCTAGCATATTGGATTGTTATGCTTTTTTATGTAATCAATTTTTTAATTTAAATGTATTGATTATTTATGGTTGAATGTCCTAATTTTGTTCCAGAAGTATTGTACTTTATTTTGGGGATATTTTGAGTGAGTTGTTATATTTTGACTGTTCCTGTTTACGAAATAAGGTCTGATTTTGTATTTGTAAAATTCTATTTATGAAAAATTCTATTGTATTTTGTAATTCTTTATGAAATGAGGTCTAATTATCTTAGAACAAATCAAACTAAGCCAAATAAAGGAAAAAAAAAGCTAACCCCATTTAATATATAGAACCCTGAAACACCTAATAAGGTCTAAATCAGGTTTGACATTCAATCAATAACTTGAAACACTATATCAGCCAGCAAACTCCATCACCAATAAATGACATTGTATTAGCCAGCAAATAACATTTAATTAGTAACCTGAAATATTACTTACGCTGTTTATATATCACATCCAGATTTATTATGAAGTTAGAATATCATAAAGTAATAGTTTGAATTACTTTAAGAACCTGTAAGTATCTCCTATTGAACTTTTCTAAGACTCACAATCTTATTCCCTATTATATTAAAAAATTTCGATGAACACTCCTAAAAGTTTACATATGTTATGCTTACACCCTCTATACTATAGAAGTGTTGAATATACACCCCCTATTTTCAGAAAAAAATGAATAATAGTTTTAGGATATTTGTAAGATCTTTTTTAATCACCGACATCAAAATATCATAACTTTTAATAAAATTTTATAAAAAATACATAAATTTTTGTTGACAAATCACAATGTATCACAAGTATTCAAAATGGCTCAAATTATTTCATAAAATTTCACAAGGCAAGATAATGTATCAGAGCATGGATAGAACAACCCAAATACATCCAAGTGGATTAAAATATATATATATAATATAATGAATCCCTGATACATTCAAAAATGGCCTTAATATAACCATAATGACCTTGATACAAGCAAAATGGCTTTAATACAACTAAAATGGTCTTGATACAATCAAAATGGCCCTGATATGCTGCTGGCTGGGAGTGAGCTGGCTATGGGAAAGAATGAGTAGGCTAGAAGGAAGCTGGTTGGGAGGGTGTTGGTCGGGAGGAAGTAGTTCCTAGTTGGATGTATCTACAGAAGTTGCTATCTTCTTCCTTCTTCCATTATATTTAGCCTATAAAAAAGGTGTAGAAAGATAAGTAAATATTTGCTAATTTCAATATAAAATATAAACGTACCTGTGATCTCTCTTTTTTCTACTAATTTGGCTCCCAGTTTGACTAGGTGTAGTGGTATCTTGTTTCTTCTTTGCCTTATCCTTCCTAGGGCCCTTGCAAGTCTTGCAGTTATGGCCCCACTATTGGCAATTCTTGCACCTTAAGGATGTACCCCTCCTTCTGTATCTATTAAAATTTTTTGGCTCATCCTCTTCTTTTCTTCTTATCTTCTTGGGTCTACCTGGAGGAGCTCTTAAGAGAGAAAGATACAATGGGGTATTCTGTCCTTAGCGAAGATCTCATGCTTGGTACCGGCTTGATGATATGTTCATAGGCCAATACCTATGTTGCTTTAGTATACCATATACTAACAAAATGTTCTACTTTCTTCCTAACATACATAATAGCTACTGCAGCATGGCAACATGAGATGCCAGTTAAATCCCATATCCTACATCCACATATACTCTCCTCTAAATCAACAACAAATCTATTATTGTGATGCTCAACTTCAAATCTATGGTCTCCTCCCCATATGCAGTGGCAATTCATGGCCTCCAACTTTGCTTTCTCCAATTTTTTTTGAATCTTAGGACATAGGGATCCTATAATTTTGTGCAAGCATTCTCTTTTAGATTGAAATCGTTGCATCATTAGCCTCCAAATAGGCTCCAACAAGGTGACGATAGGCTTGTCTCGAGCATCAATGATATACTTATTGAATGACTCGCATATGTTGTTCAAGAGCATGCTAGACTTGCTTCTAGTACTGAAAGCATGCCTCGATCATAGCTCTAGTGGATGTTGTCAGAGCCTACTGCCATGCTGTCTCATCAAACTGTCGCAGCTCCATAGCAATCTCAAAGTCTAAAACTGTGTTAGTCCTAGCATACTTCCAAAAGGACATCTCTATAGTTCTTGCCCTTAAATCCAGCGATTTTAAAAATTAGCATGCAAGTGTCGCACGCAAAATCTATGATCAACAGTAGAAATAACACTCTGAAAAATCTCCACAAGACCCTATACCAAAATTTAAAAAAATAAATTATATAAAAAATCAAGTGTTAAGAGAATTGAATAATTTTTTTAATAAGACAAACAAACCTTCTGTCTGTCAAACATAAAGGTCCATTCATGCTCTTCTAATAGACCAATATCCTGTATAAGCTGGTTAAAAACTAACTCCAACAGTCTTTCGTCTCAACCTCTACAACAGCCCATGCAATAGAAAAAATATTTTCATTTTTATCATTCCTCACTGTAGCTAGAAGTTGTCCTCCAAAAGAGCCCTTCAAGTGGCAACCATCCAAACCAATGATAGATCTGCAGCCTTTGATGAAGCCCTGCTTGCATGCTGCAAGACAACAGTATAACCTTCTAAAAATAGGCCGACTACTCTCATTAGGCCTCCTAACATCTAATAACATCATACTCCCATGATTAATTTATCTGATTATCTGACAATATTCCCATAAATGAGCATACTGCTCCCCATAGCTGTTCTGAATAATCTCTAATGCTCTACTTTTGGTCCTGTAGCACTATGCCCTCGAAACAAAAACTTTCACATCCCTCCTGACTTGCTCTCGAAAGTTTTTGATACTCTATTTTATGTTACTTCTAATCTCATCAAGATACTTCTCTACTAAAAAAGTGGACATGATATTGTGATTCTGAAATTATCGTCCATAGTATGTATAGGTTGGAATGTCTTTATTTGATAGGTGAGTTTTCTCTGTATAGGAGAAGCATAAATCCTCCACCCACATGCAAGTTTGCATACAATAGTTATCCGACTAGCCTTGTTCTTCTTGTACATATAATCAAAATCCTCCTATATACTATAAAGCTACAATACCTTCTTAAACTGTGCAGCATTCTTAAAAATCATTCCAATTGAAAGTTTAATATTTCTTTTAACATCTGTGGATTCATTAAATTCAGGATATTTAGAATCCTGAATACCAGCATCTGAATCACTGTAATTGCTCAAGCTGTGAAGATGGGAGCTACTATTACTATCCGATTCCCTACTAATAGGCTGCTCTAAAAAAAAATCAGCTCCCTCATGAGGTGGAGAATGATGTGCCCAAGATCTCAACTCTTCCTCAAGTACATCTCTATCTACATAATCATCGAAAATATTGTTGTCATCATCATCCAAATCACTTAGCTGACTAAGTGATTCATCACTGCTGCTTTCACTAGCAACTATAGACTTTGAAGTGGCAGCTTCAACCCCTTTCAATTTCTCATGAAGTTTAAACCTAGAGATATGCATTATTTTCATTGCCAATCTCTTTATCCAACCTCTTGGTGTTGATGCAGTTGTATCTTTTTAGGTGGCATCTCCTCCCCTATGACTGGGATACACACCAATGAGCTCTGCTTGCCTGTTTTAGATGAAGGAACGTCACCTGCATTTGCTTGATGCTCAACATATATCTCAACCATGTCAGCATCTTGTATTAAACCCAACATCTCCAATATATCAACATCACACCTTAATTTCCTCAAGCCATTTTGTAATGTATGTTCTGGCATTAGGTAGTAAAAGTGGCTACAATTTGTGTACTCTAACTGGCTCATCATGTCCTCTATCTCTATGATACTAAATCTATCTTTATCATAATTATCAAAGTATCAACTGCTGCCTTGACTATAATGCTAGATTGGACTGTATTTGAAAGATCCACCATAGTAGATTTGAACGATAAAAAAGTCAGAGTCCATCCCTACATAATGAACAAGAGACATAGGATACTAAAAAATACTGCTCGACTAAACTAAAATATTTCTTTAAAGAGAATAGCATTTGATAGTGGAAGGCTTTCTGTGGATTTAATCTATGCTCACGTAAATCAAAAATAGGACCACAAAATATGCAAGGATAGAGGGACCACAAAAATTAGATAAAAAAATTTAAAAAGTATCGATTTTTCAAAGATAAAATTATAAAACTATCGATCGGCCACTAAAGAGACATACATCAATAGAATAATCACCACAATCATGATTTAATATGAAAAATAAATTATTAAAAAAAGTAATACTGGCAAAAGAAGATATAGGGCTCACCACCAAAAATAAGGTATTCAAACTCTAGTCATGCTTGTGCATGCAGAAGAAGATCCTGCTCGATCGAAATATAAAGTAAGATGGAGGTCATTGTCGAAATCTTATCGGAGAACAATCATCTGAAGCAAGGGATGCAAAATGATGGACGTTGAAATAGGAAGGATCGATATCGTAATAGATTTTGAAGGGAGGGATGGATATTTCTATCTTTTTGATGGGCAACATAACGACATTATCACTTAAATGGACGGAATGGGCATATTAATATACTTCGATAATTTGTTGGGAGGTCTAATTGAGACATTTTAAACTTGAGGAGGTATAACTAAAATTAAGATAAACTTGAGGGGGTGTTCGTATAATTTTTTCTAAAAAATATGAAACTTGAGCATTATAATAATTTTTGGTTTTCACGTAATGATCCTAGAATGGTTCTTGTATTAACATATGAGAATGTGAAGTTTGAATCTTTGTATGACATTTGAAATATAGTGGGATCTATAAGTAAATTTTGATTTCCCAAGTTATATATAATAATCCAAGAATGTTTTTTTAAATTAATGTAAGTAAATATTATATTTAAGTCTTATTATAATTTTTATTCCCTATGTTTCGATCTTCTCCTGGCACGCTATATGAAAATATTAAATTTTGGCATTCGAATGATATTTAAGACATAGTGAGGTCAACAAATAATTTTTTATTTTATAAAATCCATATGGTGATCCTAAATGGTTCTTGAATCATAAGCCACTATGATGAGAAATAGAAATTCTTTTTTGTATTTAGATATTATGATCCTTATGGGGCCACGAAATATAGAAAAGCCATATAGAAAAATTTTCTTATGGAATTTACTATATCTCAAATATTATACGAAGCTTAAAATTTAATTTGCATATAGTGAATGAGAAATCATTTTTCAAGTCATCACATGAAATATGAAAAATAAGAATTATACTAAAACCTCAAATTTATATTCCTATATATTGATATAGGAATCATTGTGGGTCATTATACGAAACTAGGTGACAAAAATTTACACATAGATTCTACTGTAATTCAAATATACGATGATGTGATTTCATATTCCTACATAATGATCTAGAAATATTTCTAAGATCACTATATAATTCATAGAAAACCAAAAATTACAATAAATCAGAACTTCTGTCCACCAGACCCATGGAATTACCACCAAAGAACTTGCTGGTGAAACCCAATAAACTTAATAATAGATCAGAACCATTAAACTTAAATCAGCGCCATGCCCTACCAAGACTACTGAACATACTTTCAACTAGACCTATCAACGGATCGAATTTCGATCGAAACATGAATATTCAAATTCGAACTCAATCTTAGTTATCAGTACCGGATCCGGATCCGAGTACCCGATGAATCTAGCCTTGAAGTATCATACTCGGAGCCTAATAAATTTTGAATATCCGGATCCGATTCCGAAATCTAAAACTGAGGAAGATCGAGAGAAAGAGAGGGAGGGGTCCGATCGCTCATCGACGGTCGGCGAGCGAGATTTAGAGAGAGGGAGGGGGTCTAGTCATCGATGAAAGACATCAAGAGAGAGAGAGAGGAAGAGATTGAGAGAGAGAGAGGGAGAGAGGGAGGGGGCGATGGGCGGAGCCGCAGAGGGATGCCGGAGGAGCCGTGGCCGCGCAGGGGTGCTGCGGGGGTGCCAGGAGAGCCATGGGAGGGTGCGACCGCACGAGGGTGCCGGAGGAGTCGTGAGGGGGCGGGGCGGTGGGACGCACCGCGGGGGTGCCGAAAGAGCCGTAGGAAGCCACCGGCGAGCGAGATAAAGAGAGGGAAAGAGTCGGACCGTCGGCGAGGAAGATCGAGAGAGGGAGAGACTGAGAAAGGAAGAGAGGAAGACCGAGAGAGGGAGGGGGTCGGTCGCTCGTCGGTCGCCGACGAGCAAGATCGAGAGAGAGAGAGAGGGAGGGGGTCCAGCGAGAGATTGAGGGAGCGAGGGATCAGACGAGGATGAAAGATCGAGAGAGATCTCAAAAAAAAAAAAAAAAAAAATTTATTATTTTTAATATATATATTATTTTATTTTATTATTTGAATCTCGCATCTATTAGATCTGGATATTAAATATCCAGACCCTACCCATTTATGTTATAATTTATCAGATTCGGATATGGATAAACGAGTCTGATGCTAATACTAGATTCGGATCCGTTGGATAAATATCCATGGATCTCGGATCTAGATCCGGCCTGTTGATGGCTCTACTTCCGACAAGGGAACATTCATAACCAACAATTGATACATTGTAATAAATCACGGAGCCCGGTGGACCCAAAACAGATGAAACCGAAAGGGCATTAAGCAATTTTCAAGCATCAAAGGATATCTGTAACCAAATAATGAACTCATCAAAACAAATCCTACAAGCACGATGAACTTCTTATCGCATGCAATTTGATGGATATGTTCAGCACTATTATTAACCTTGAAGCTGCAAATGAACTAGATATAGCCACGAGATGAACAAAATTCGAAATATAATATATGATAAATAAATAAATAAAAAAATCTAAAATAAACAAATACTTAAAGTATTCAAAGTTACGTGGATAAACAGAAAATATGAAAGAACATGGAATGAGGATTGCCTTGATGAAATTTCTAAAAGTCAGAGCTATTCACTACTACTCGCAAGAATATTGGGCCAAATGTGGTAGCGTATTGCATAATTCCATTGATGCATGATAAACAGTATTTGAGCAATAAATGAATTCCCTGATAGATATATAAAAGCACGCAGCGACAAGCCAAGCACCTGATAACAAAATAATTCTAATTCTTATAGAGAGCGCCGGTAACCAGAACAAGCTAGTAGTAGCAAACGAAAGTCATGAATAGAAGGAGAAGAATAGAAGAGGGTGATGCTTGGCGAGGTAAATATCAAGCATAAAAATAAAAAAATAAAAAAAAGAAAAAAAAAAGAAGAAGTCTATATTAAAGATAGGCTGTGTTTCATACAGGAAGAGGCAAGACATAATTCACAGGCTTCTTCCAAAACAAAAAATTTCTACAGCAGTAAAGAAGCCTGTGAAGTGCGACCCTCTGATAACAGCACAATAAATAACAGAATACAGGTTTCGACATTCTCCACTAAGAACTTAAGATAACAGAAACTTGATCTCAAGCAAACAGAAAAAATAAAAATCCTGCTACCCACTTTGAATATCTCAGTTCCTTGCAGGAGGTGCTCGTCACTTCTTACAGCCATTTTCTCCAAATGGTGGGCCTTTTATCACCAGACAAAAATCTGGGAAGACGTAGAAGAGAGTTTACCCTGGTAATACCTTCGAGGGCAGACCACTCCTCGTCCTCTGTTGTGGATATGCAATCAGCAAGGCTTCTTGTGGCTGGACATATTTCTGGCACCTTTTCTACCTTAGGTTCCTCAGATACTGGTACAATCTCATCAGCATCGCGCAAAGTACATCGATGTTCTAATGTAGAAACAAAAGTATGAGCTCCAACAGGGACTGATCCATGCCTTTTTTCCTTGCCTTCATCTATTGAACCCAAGACCCTTGTCTCTGCTTGCTCTGTTGGCATATTCTCGAAGTCACTTCCACGAGATGGACCGGAAGGGGATGGTGGCTCAAAAAATAGACAAACAACAGCACAATCATCAATTTTTGATGTGGGAAATTTAAGTCGCCAAGCTCGAACAGCGGAATCAACAAGAGCTCTAGCTGCACTTGCACGAGTTGGTGCTGATGCCACCATATCAACAGCCTCCTTGTTCGAGAGAACATCCCAAACCTACAAATAGTTAGCGGCACATTAACAACTCCAAAGTTTTTTTTGTCTCATGTCAGACTTCCATTTATATGGTTGATAATGTACTAAATAAAAATGTGGCAGTTAACTTCCCCACAACTTCATTATCTAGAAACCACGAAATCTCACATGGAACAAATCATAAACAACGCAAACATGATCCCTCCACATGACATGCATTAGTACATAAAATAATTACAACATCTTCACTGAATCAGCAATTAAGGAGAAATAGTCTCCTATAATCTTGTAATTGCCGATCAGGTAAATGGGTATATAGAGAACTTGTTGAGAAAAAGATAAATACAGAGAACTGCAAAAATAAATTGATTCATCATTCAGATAGTGTGCCAGATTATATATAGTCATTGGAATGGTCCAGATAAAAGGAATGAAGGCTAAGAAGCATTAGTATTCTGATATAATGCAAATGAGTGGACATCCTCCCCTGAATCCTACAGCTGACTGCAATCACATCACAGAGGCAATTTGGTGACATAACATCTTTTCTGAAACACTTACTATTCAATGTACTCAAATCTACCGCCCGGCATTTCATGCCTAGCCAGGTGAAATGCACCGCATCTTCAAACAGATAAAAGCATTCAGTACTAATCAGTGAAGAATATAAAAAAGCAGACTTGAAAAGGCAGAGTTCTGTTAGTTAAGGAAAAATTTGTAAGGAATTATCTGCATACTCATGAAAAAAGCTAATATGAGGAAATGCAATGAAAAAGATCAACTTTTAGAATTTTATTTCCATTAGAGGTTGTGAAAGGAGGTCCACGAGCCCCGAGTTTGGGCAATAGGACACCCAAGCTCAGCCGGCCAATATAGCACGCTCAGAAGTCATGAACCAGATCTGTCACCATGAGCACATCATTCGGTTAAATATGAATTATGCTTCCAGACAATACCATTTAATATTATTCAACGTGAAAGCACCAAAAGCGGAAAAATAATTTGAAGCTGAAGTAACCCTGATATTAAATGTGTGGAAAGAGAAGTTCAACCGTACTACATAACCAAAGTTGGCAGCTCATTATTCCAAAGTAGTCAGATTATAGTCCTTTTTTTTATTTTTTTTTGACTAAATTAACAATGATTGAGTTATATCATTCCAAGTCCAAAGAACCAAACTGTCAGTTTTGTAACAAAGATATTAAGTATCCGCTTCAAAGAGGAACCAAAGATACCCCATCAGTGGCAAGAACAATAAACTCATCTTTACGAGTGAGATGGCGATAGGAGATATCTGGAACAGAAATTAATCCATAATCCTTTAGACAGAAGTCTCCAAAAGCTCTAGCCATAGCCAGGCCAGGTGAGTCATTGTTTGGCAACCATATGCGTGCAACTTCTGGTTCATCCTGCAAAGCAAAAACCCTTCCTCTGCATTGCTGGATTCTGGCAGCTTCCACTGAGACAATATATGAAAAGGTTAAAACCTTATGTACAAAATAAGTTGGAGTGGATTATCAACTAACCTCAGCAATGAGGGGTTACAGCGAACAGGACATTCATTGGAAATAGTTTCTAAAATTGATTACTGGAACATGGTGCATGTGAAGATGGTGTCATATCGGAACCCCAGAGGAATTCTTAGACAATTTTGGGGCATCCAATTGAAGAACTTGATGCCAGAGACTCAAAAGAAATCTTAGAATAACATGGTGCCTCTATCTTTAAAGCCCTATTTGGCTTATCAGAAAAGCAAAACCAGCTACTAAGAAACTTGCATATATTCTAGCAATTTCTTCTGCTACCCGAGAGATACTTTACAGAACAGAGAGAGAAACCATACTAGGAAGATCGGGCTTCAAGTCAACAGTCAATTGTACAGCAACCAAATTATCATCTTGATCTCGTGTCCCCAGTATTGCTCTAGAGTCTCCAACATTTCCAATTATAAGATCCTGTCCCTGGAGAAGTGCAAGTCGTACTAAATATAACAGCCTGCAAATTGATGGAGGCAAAACCAATGTTCAAAAACTTGCCAACCGACTTGGAACTCAGCCAAGTTGACTTGGCCTGGAAATGCAACAACTACAAAATTACTTCCAAAACAAAAAACAGCAACCAACATCTAAGTTCGATTAACATCTCATATTATAAAACCCATGATTCGGAATCATTCCACCAAGTCCAACTTGGAAGCTGAGAAGTTTTTGAACACTGGTAAAAAAGAAGAAGAAGAAGAAATCAATAGAATTATTGCAACTTGTTACCTGTTTTACCACAGTAACAGCTGTAGTCCCACTGCAGAAACAATCAATTGTTGAATGAAGTTTTAATTCTTTATCCATCAACTCGAAAGCCTTCAAGAAAGACTGTTTAAGCGGAATATAAATCTCAGGTAGCTTTTCATTCTCATCAACGGACTCACCCCATTCATCATCAATGCCGCTAAACGTCAATTCTTCAGAATTCATGCTCCTAGACAAGTTACCATTTTGTTGAGGGCTGTCGTGCCCATTAACATTAGCTCTCCATTCAGTGCACAACTTAAGAGGAAGAGAATCTCTGACTTTCTTGGCAACCACATGACCAAATGGGCCATGACCATCAAACACTCCACAGAATATGGTGTCACTTCTTAAAGTGAAATTCTACAATCACAAAAAAAAAAAAAAAAAAAACAAAAACAAAAAAAAAAAAAAAAAAGGAAAAAAAATTAAGGAGAAGAAGAAGAATTTTTATTCTTTTTAAAAGGCATAAGAATAGGTATTTTAATTAAGGCTCGAGACATGTATGCTGGAGGAACATTAGCTGCATGAATTATATGACGGCAAGGGAATATTAGTTTCATATGGAAATAAACAACAACTAAGGACCTATCATTGACTACTTCACATTGTAAGATTATTACTACGAAAAAAATTGAGAAAATCCTTCTATGATATCAATAATAGACGATTAGATGGAATATGGAAGGAAAAAGGAGCATCAAAAACTTCCCACTATATCAATCATAAAGAGAGATAAAACTAAAAGTTCAAAAAAGGAAAAAAAAATCTCTTTCAAGAAAATAACAATAGGTAACACCATTTTCTTTAATGGGTAATATGGGCTTTCATCAAACTAACACTGTCTAAAAACACATCAGCAAGCAAAAGCAAAGAATTTAACATCAAATCCACCATTCTTTTCTTCTCACAAAATCACCATCATAAAAATACTCCCTTGCAATTAAAAACCAAGAAAATATTGCACAAAAAACATCAATAAAAAACAGAAGCGAGCTTACAAAAACCAATACCTCCCACACGATCATTGCGTCTTGATTAGTACCCTTCCTTCCTTGCTGAGCATACAGACAAGCCATCTCGCTGGCCCCATTCAGAAACATCCGGCCGGGCACGTCGTGGAGCTCGTCCTCCGCCAACTCCCCGTTGCCGGGTCCCGCCGGCCGCCGGTCAAACACACCTACACTACCAACAACACCCGTGCCCTTCTTCTCCTTCTCCTTCCTTGGCCTCTTTCTCTCCTTCTTCCTCTGCCTCTTCCTCTCCTTCCCGCTCCTGGAGTTGATCTGCGACCGGAACAAAGATAAGGAGGCGGTGCGATCAGCGTTCAGCATTCCGTCCGCCGCCGGCGACCTCGCTGGCGACCGCGACGACAGGCAGGAGCCCATTGAGAGGAATGCACGCGTCGGCCGGCAGTAGCGTTAGGGCTACCTCGTAGGGTTTATGAGTTGGAAAATGGTGGATTATATCAGTGTTAATGGCCGGCATAATCTTTAATGAATTGTTGTTAAATTTATGTTATCGTTTTAAGCATTTTCTCGGCCAACTTTTTGTTGAGATTTGTGAGAGTGATAAAAGGAAGTTTGTTGCTTCTTTTTCCGTTAGAAGGAGATTTTCTAAGAGTCTTTTCCCCACCAGCCCCGGGACTAGGCCAATAGCTAGTGGATCAGATTTTTTTCCCTTTTTTTTAAACAGCTTGGAATGAATCAACTTTGCTATCGAATGATGCTGGGTGGGTTTTGCATTGATTTCGGTCCTATAAAGAAAAAGCAGGTTTGAGCGTAGTGATTCTTTAATCAGATTTGATGATTTTTATATTAGGCAATGGGGTCGCATATTAATGATCAAATCGTTGAATATAATTTATTAATTTTAAATTATTTTATATAAAAAATTATATAATTTAAAATTTTTTAATTTTTTATTTTAAATAATTAAAAAAATTATATAATTTAATTTTATTTAATTAAAATTTTTTAAATTATATAATTTTTATATTATAAATAATTTAAAAATAATAAATTATATTTAATAGTTTGGATCAATCAATATGAATCTCTATTATCTAATCTAGATTCTACGGTTGCAAGTAGAAATTCATCCCAGTATAGCCAAATCTAACTCTTTTTCTATATATACATGCATCAATATATATGTACACACGTATGTGCATATATATATATATATATATATATATATATATATATATATATATATATATATAGAGAGAGAGAGAGAGAGAGATTTGCATCTTAATTATATGGATCCAAATACTTGGAATGCATCACCCACACTTTGAATCTAGAATTTTGATTATAAAGTACTAGAATTTTTGTTCACTAGGCAAGTATGGGCATGGTCACTCAGATAAACCCCTCTGAGTTTGTTAGGGCTGCCATGGATCATAATTTAAGAATCTATTTGGTCAAGCTATAAAAATTAATTTATTTTAAAATTATTTTTTTTAAAATAAAATTTTAAAAAAAGTAAAGCAGTTTGTATTTAATAAAATTATTTGATAAATATTTTTATCAGTATTTGAGAAGCAGTTTATATTCGACAAATTTTTTAAAAAAAATATTTTTGATTATCAAATTATGAAAAAAGATATGTATAGATTTATTTTATAATTAATATTATTTAAATAGATAAATAATTTTAAATATTTATTATAATTAATTTTAATTTATTTTTTTATTTTTTATTTAATTAAAATAAAAAAAATAAAAAATAAATTAATTAATAAAAAAAATATATTAAAATTTTAATCAATATAAATATAATTGAACCAAAGATAATACATATTGAATATTTTAAATAATTTTTATATGATAATATATATGTATTAAAATATATCATTCACTAAATAATGGGAGGGTTAGGTAAAAATAAATAGGGATAGCTATGGTAAATAATGATTTTTAGTAATGTTGGTGCAGAACCTGATTAACGCCGGATTGAGTTGAAGTTGGAAAAGAAGAGATCACCGTCGGTGACCTGCAAAATAAAGTTCCGTCCGGAGTCGATGGTGATGGCTTCGGTAGGACCCTCCAACGATCAAGTCAACTTTTCTAGTCAACAGAAATGGAGTGCTCAGGCAAGAATTCAGTAGAATTTTTGAGAAAGAGAAGAAAGCTTAGAGAAAACATATCTGGAGGATTCTTTTTATAGACGGAGCCTATCGTAACCGTCCAGTAGTGGAGTTGCCTATAGCAGACTAATAAATGACAGTCGTAACCATCCTGGTAAATGACAGTCGTAACCATCCGGTAGTGAGATTGTCTGTTCGTTGAGATTTAATAGTCGAAGTCCGGAGGAAGCACGCATTGG
The DNA here is from genome assembly GCA_006176705.1 of Cocos nucifera. Classification (NCBI taxonomy): domain Eukaryota; kingdom Viridiplantae; phylum Streptophyta; class Magnoliopsida; order Arecales; family Arecaceae; genus Cocos; species Cocos nucifera. Next base: position 572,117 of record QRFJ01000429.1, read on the forward strand.
TTGGTGAAGAACTTTGACATATATCAATTTCAAAGAAGTTCGGACTCCTAAAGGGAATACGCTAGAGGAGATCATCTAGGAGGAATACTACTTGAAATCTGGAAGTAATCCGCTGGAGAAATCCAGATGAAGTTTGACTGAAGGAGACGTCCGGAAGAAGTTCGGTTCCTGAAGAAATTCGATTGAAGAAGACGTGCGGAAGGAGTTCGGCTACTGGAGGAATCTGACTGAAGGAGACGTCTAGAAAGAAGTTTGGCTCCTATAGAAATCCGACTGAAGGAGAGATCCGGAAGGAGTTCGGCCACTGAAGGAGGTCTGAGAGGGGTTCGCCCGATGGATAAGTTCAACTGCTAAAGAAGTTCAGTCGGGGTTCAGCTGCTGGAGGAGTTCAGTTGCTAGAGAAGTTCGACCGGGGTTTGACTGCTGGAGGAAGAATTCTCAATCGAATCTTTTCCATGACTATCAGTCGCATTAGGCTAAGCATCAGACTAGACTTCAACGAAAGCGGAATTTATCCCTAATAATAGTCCTTCCACTCTCGAGTTCGAAATTCGAAAGAAGAAATACAAAAAAGACGACTTCCAAAGTTCTTTTTCGGGCCCTACATCCATTCAGGTTGAAGCTCGGGGGAGATCTTATCTCCAGCCGAGGTTGAAGGAGATCTTATCTCCTGTTGACGTTGAAGTTGAAGCTTGGAAGAGATCTTATCTCCAGCCGAGATTGAAGGAGATCTTATCTCCTGTTAATGTTGGCAGTGGAGCTCGAGAGAGATCTTATCTCCAGTCGAGGTTGAAGGAGATCTTATTTTCTATTAACATTGACGTTGAAGCTCGGGAGAGATCTTATCTTCAGTCAAGGTTAAAGGAGATCTTATCTCTTGTT
>QRFJ01000430.1:0-28913 GCA_006176705.1 Cocos nucifera
TTTTCTACCTTTGAACTTATTGAAGTTTGTTGTGCTATCCATAAGACTTCCTTAGGGGACAAGGATCTCAACTCCACTAAGAAACTGATTTAGGGTTTTCTCATATACCATTGGTAGGGCTATGGTATATGATAAAATAGTGGGAGTAATAACTAGAATAAAAGACCTCATCTAGTTATACAAGTCATCATGAGTGGTCTGCTTATATTAGTGTTTTTATTTCATGTAGATTAAAATATCTGCATAAATGGCTTCTTCACTCTCATTGTGATACATTCTTGATATAAATAAATTAACTGATCCAAATTATGTGGACTGGTCGAGAAACTTGCGCATAGTGCCTATGCAAGAGAAACTGTCATACATTCTGGACACCCCTAACTTAGGTCCAATCAAAGAAGATGCTTTAGAGGAGGAAAAGTCCACATATAAGATGTGAAAAAATGACAGTACGACTATTAAATGCATCATGTTGGCCTCCATAAATAATGAATTATAGAGTCAACATGAAAGTATGGATGCTTCTTCCATATTGCTCAATCTAAAAGAGCTTTATGGAGAACAGAGTCAAACTGCAAGATATGAATTATCTAAGCAGTTATTCAGGGCTCGGATGATTGAGGAAACTCTGGTTCAAAATCATGTATTGAAACTCATTGACTTAATCACTAGATTGAATCAATTAAGTTTCACCATGGATGCAGAGCTCAGTCAAGATCTTATACTGCAGTCTCTCCCAGACTCCTCCTAGTTTGTGGTAAATTATCATATGAACAAACTAGATACTATCTTGCCAGAGCTACTAAATATGTTGAAAGTAGCAGAAACTCACATCAAGAGAGAGAAAGGTCCACTATTGTTGGTGGACAAGAAAAAAACTGGCAAGAAGGATTTAAAGAAAAGAAATAAGTTGAACCCTAAAAGAAGCACCTTCAAGAAGAAGGCAAAGAATGTCCCTACAAACATGATCTGTTATCACTACGGCAAGACAGAACATTGGAAGAAGAATTGCAAGAGTTATCTTGCAAAGATAAAAGAAAATGCAGCACAAAAGGGTATGTATATGATACATACAGCATTTTCATTAACTGATTCAGCCAGTAATTCATGGGTATTAGATACCACACGTGGTTCTCATGTCTACAATACTTTACAGGGGTTACAGAGAATCAAAGGGTTGTATAAAGATGAGTTCAAGCTTTTTGGTGCTAGTAGAGAATCTATCACTGCAGAAGCTGTAGGAACTTACCTAATAGAGCTACCGATTGGAAGAACTCTCAAATTGGAAGAACATTATTATATGTCCAATGTAATCAAAAATATTGTATCTGTACCTCTTTTGATAAAAGATGGTTATCAAAAAAAAAATCGAGCATTGGCTGCTCTATTTATTATTCAAATGAGTTTTATGAAAATGGGCATTTTAATAATAGTCTTCTAATTCTGTCACTTAATGAAAATATATTTTATATTGATAAAAATATGAAAAGAAAGAGAGAAGACATTAATATATCATTTCTCTTGCATTGCCATCTCAGTTATATTAGTGAGTTAAGAATAAACAAGTTATACAAAGAAAAATTCTTTGAACTTTATGATTTTAAATCATATGGGAATTATGAATCTTGCCTCATAGGAAAAATGACCAAATCTCCATTTTCTGAACATGGAGAAAGGGCAAAAGAGTTATTGGCATTAGTACATTCAGATGTATGTGGGCCAATGACAACTCAAGCTAGAGAAGAATATTTCTATTTCATCAATTTTACTAATGACTTATCAAGATATGGATATGTGTATCTAATGAAACACAAGTCCAAGGCTTTTGATAAGTTTAAGGAATATCAGAAGATGGTCAAAAATCAAACTAAAAGAAGTATTAAAGTCCTTCGATCTAATCGAGGTGGCGAATACTTATCTAGTAAATTTTTTGATTATCTTAAAGAAAATGAAATTCTCTCTAAATGGACATCTTCTTATACGCCATAATTAAATGGTATAGCAAAAAGGAGAAATCGTATGCTTATGAAAATGGTACGGTCCATGATGTGCTATGCTGATCTTTCAATATCTTTATGGGGATATGCCCTAGAAACTGCTACTTATATTCTTAACAGAGTGCCTTCTAAGTCTATCCCTAGCACTCCATACGAGATATGGAATGGGAGGAAGCCTAATCTTAAGCATCTTAAGATATAGGGCTGTCCTACTTATGTCAAGAATAATTTTGGACATAAGCTTAGTGCAAGGTCAGACAAATATTTGTTTGTAAGATATCCTAAGGAAACTAAAGAATATTATTTCTACCATCCTACTGAACAAAATATAATTATTAGTGGGCATGCCATATTCTTGGAGAAGGAATTCATTCAAGAAGGGAGCAGTGGGAGAAATATTAAACTTAAAGAAGTTTAGGACCAACAAAATATTCCAAAAATAATAAATAAAAATACTCAACCAGAAGTACCCAATGATGAGGTACATCCATAATATATACCTCCTCCCCGTAGGTCAGGGAGAGTGCATCATGCACCTCTAAGATATGGTTTTTGTCAAGGAACATGCAGGGTTTCACGCATAGATTTTAAAATTTTTTTGAAATATAAAGCAGCGGAAGACATAGATTAAACTATTTAATCTACAACATGCATGTAATCAAATTACAAAACCCTACATCAAGGATCTATAACATGTTATGATGCAAATATAAATCTGAAATTAAATTAATCATAAGTGATATTGATCATATCAATATCTAGATTTAGAATAATTCTAGATCTAACTCTAGATCACATCTAGGTCATCAAGAGATTAGATCTCTTACCTTTGCGTGGGTCGAAAACTTTGTGGTTAAATCTGTTGTTGCCTTTGGAGCCACACAAGCATCCAACCTTTACAAATGATCCACACGAACCTGCAACATAAATCGAAGGTTCGTCGAACGAAGATCCACTTAAAGTGCTAGCTTCTCACGGATCCCTCCTGATGATTAATCAAATACATATTCTTCAGATCTCTTGGACACTCCAAGAGATGAAGAACATGAGGAGGAATAAGGGAGGAATCCAACCCTTGGATCTTTCATAAATCAGAAATACATATAAATGAGAAAACCCTAGGAGAAGACAAATCTTCTCCTTCAAGACATTAATGGTTGAAGTCCTGAAAATATCTCTTATGCTAGGTTCAGAGGAGACCTTCTCCACTAGATTTTTTTCTACTTTTCCAGATCTCATGCCCTTAGATTTTTTTCATAAAAATCTCATAAATAAAATGAAGAAGAAAGGCTCTAAAGAAAACCCTAAGAGAAGACCTTCTCTTCTTCTTCTCGCATCAGGACATGATCAGATCATGTCCAAAAAGAATCTCTATGCTCCAACACCTTGGAGCACATATCCTACACCCTAATCCTCTCTCTCAAAAGAAGACAATCTTCTCTCTTACCTTATCTCTTCAAAACATCAACCTTTGATGTCTTAATTGAAGACTCTTTTCCATGAATCTTGGTGCCATAAATCCTCCACTCCTCCTCCTTTTCCTCTGATTTTTATGATTTTTCTAAGATTTTTCACATCCTAAAACCATCTCAATGGAGGCATCCCTTTTCACTACAAGACTAGGTCAAAACCTAGTCAAAGGGGGACCCTCCCACTTATTTTTTTCGTGTAACCACTGATTCTCAGGCACAAAACAAAAGAAAAAAGGGCCGAATAAGATAGAGAGGTGTGGGTAAAGTTGGCATATAAGGGAGGAAGGAGTTTGGGTCAAAGAAGACTCTTCCAAGTAGGAAACAATTTCCAACTTCCTTCTAGTTTTGACCAAGTCAAAATAAATTTTCAAAAATAGAATTATGGGGTGTGGAAGGCCTTCTTGGGCATGAAAATACATATAGAAAAATTAAGAATTAATTAAGGAGGGCGTGAGGTCTTAGGCATAAGAGAAAGAGAGAGAGTCCCAGTCCAACTAGGATTCCTCTTGTTTGACTAGGTCAAAATTATTTTAAACTCAATTTAAATCTTATTTAAATTAGGTTAAATGTAACCCAATTAAGAGTTATCCTAGTCTAACTAGAAGCCCAATTAAATTAGATTAAATCAAGATTTAAATCTGATTTAAATGCTAAATCAATTAGCTGCACCCAAGTCCTAGTCAAATAAGAAATTATTCTTCCCTTGCAAATGACTTATCTAATAAACCAATTGGACTTAACCCAATTAAGTTGAAACTAATTCTAATTAAATCTAATTCAGTTATACTTGATCTCATCCTGATTGCTCAATCAAATTGAGCCAATTAGCAATCCAATTGCTAATCAATCCTCCTACAACACTTGCATTAGATCAAACATCAATCACATTGAATGTTTGACCTCGAAACAATTCTCAATCATCGATTAACCATCTAATCAGATTATAAGCTCTAATGTGTGTGATCCCATAGGTTCGAACCTAAGTCGATAGTACAAAAATCAATTTTTGTATCAACCAAAGTTACCATCTAGCAATGATTTCCGACGTCCGGATAGGTCAAATGTATGCAAAGCAATATTTTTATAACCCTGGCCTATGGTTATTGTATAATCATCCCTATGACTAATAATGCTCAAGATGACTTCAAGTATCCCGTCAACACTCACACAAGTCATCGCTATTGTGTCTCAATATTTTGCAAATCCCATGACACCTCATGTGGATTACCCAGGCCTAGGTTTTGCTAAATTGAATCATAGTGAGTCATTCTCTTCTTGAAGTTAATCAAGAGTGGTCAATCCCATCTTGACTCACACACCAACTTTACAAGTACTTGACTGTACCTAAAAATCTTTCAAATCTATATTAGAAATATAGGTAGTCCGACACCAAAGTATAGTGAGTTGCTTGCAAGTCACCATGGTTATCTCAGATTGGAGGGACACTTATACCCATTGGCCTTAGCTAGCTACTCTTGATAGTAGAGTGCTACATTGATCATATTTAGTGCAGATGTACTCCTACATCTCACTTGGATGCCATACCAATGTCTCCACATCACTTGGTTATGAGGACAACCAACGCATATGGCATACAGTAACTTACACTCGATAAGTTATCATCCTTTTTAATAACTTATCATTTGATCATGAACAATTTAAGAACCATCCAATAAATCCTTCTTTATTGATTGATGGTGGTTCTAAGGACTTTATCATAATTTAGGATTTTGTTTAAGGAAGATGGAACTTTTATGATGAACCAACCAAATAACTATTATTATTAGATAATTCATATACTAATTTCAATCATCTACCACTTAGATGATTGGCCTTAGGACACATTTTTCAACAACTTCCACTTGGACTAAAGCCAATCAAAATGATATCAAATATCCTATCTTCCACTTGAGTTCATAGAACTCCTTAGTTCCAAGACCTTAGCAAATAGATCGATCAAGTTCTCCTTTTTCTTCGATCTTCTAAAGATCGACATCACCCTGATCAAAAATCAACGATGATAGCAATGCAGAATATGCTGGTTCTTCGATTCTTTAGCCTGAGCTTTAGCTCCAGTGCTACGATAGGACTGGACCATCGGTGGAGGGTGCCACTTCCAACCTGCTAATGAACCTCAGCAACTATACAGCTTACATGGCAGCATCATATGCCATAATGTCTATACATCACTAACTGAATAGGCTATAGTATCCTACTTGGAACCTTTCCAGCAAATTACTCCTATAATTAGGGTATGAGCCAACATTCTCTTATTGTCATCTTGTTCTGACTGAAATTAAAACATCCACATGTTTTAAGTCAGTACTTTCATATTTGAGTCACTGGACCTTAGTATTTTTTAAATACTTAAGGATTGTCTATACAATCATCCAGTGGCTCTCACTTAGATCATATTGGTATTTGCTCACTACCTCTAGTGAGTATACCATGTCTGATCACGAACATGGAGAAATAAGATGACAGGTAAACCTTTATTCTTTGCAATGCTGAGATGTCATTCCCGATTAAGAGAATTTCATTCACAGACAACATAAGAAATAACACTATAGAATATTTTGTACAATTATAAATGTAGGATTTATCTTTGTTCATAACAAAGGCATACGTTCAAAATGTATGTTCTAATTCTAAGGTAATAGCCAAGCGGGCTTTAAAGTCTTTACCTTCCCATCGCGCTACTTTGATCCTTTTGAAAATCCATTCACACCCAATGGATTTTATCCCTTCAGTGAATCATTTAGTGTCCATACACTATTGATTTTCATGGACTTTAATTTGGATCATGTGGCTCCAAGCCACTTCTCAGAGTCAGATCACTGCATTGTATTCCTATAGATGATCGAATCCTTGTTGTTCTCATCGAGCTCAATAAGATCGTCATCCCAAACCTAGATTCTAAAGTATCTATCTACCTGATGCGGTACTCTATCGGATCTCCTTAAAGATGACACTTTAATGGGCTCCAGATTTAATCTGATCAAATCCGATTTTGTAGGTTTACTAGATTACGTCGGTTCTTTTCTACCAGTCAAACTTTTTCAAGTTCAACTTGACAGACATCAGTTCCTTTTCTTAGGAACTCCTTTCCAAAAAGAATGTCCTACTATCGATGAACATCGTATGTTCTTTAATATAGTAGAATTAATAACCCTTAAATACTTATTGGACCAGGATCCAAATTTATCTGTGTTCAAATATATGACATAGGCCGATCAACTCCAAACCCGAAAGTGAGAGAGTCTTGGTCTATGTCCGATTCATATCCCATATAGAATCTTTGTGATAGATTTACTCAGAACCTTTTTCAGAGTAAAACTAATAGCCATAAGAGCACAATCCTGAAATAGGCAGACAAGTGAATCCTATAGTGGATTGAACTATATCTAACAAAGTTTAATTTCTTCTTTTAGATACACTATATTCTGAAAAGAAATTCACTTGAGAGAGAATCCAATTCTCTCATAGATATGTCAAAAACTCACTGAATAAGTATTTTCCTCCTCGATCCGATCGAAAAGTTCTAATATCTTTTCAATTTATTTTTTTATTTTATTATTAAATCATTTAAATATTTCAAATAATTCAGGCTAGATGCACCCATGTCCAGATAGATCATCTATAATGAAATATTAGTATCTTCCTTTGGCACTTAAGCTCATAAGTCCACATACATCACTATGTATGAGACTTAGAACTTTATCGGCTCCTTCACCTTTTTCAGTAAAAGATAACTTTATCATTTTTTCAAGAAGACAAGATTCATAAGCTATCAATGATTCACAATCATTAATATCGAAGTTTTTCTCTTAAGCTAATCCATTTATCCTATTCTTGTCAAGATGACTAAGCCTATAATGCCAAAGATAGATATCCATGATATAATCTAACTTGGATGTGTATATTATACTTAACAGATTGTATAAATATTAAATATTATTTTTTTATTATTCATATATTATTATAATATTATTTATAATAATATCATAATAATCTTCTTTATTGATAAATGATAGCCATCTCTGACCAAAAGGCCATCAGAGATCACATTTATCATAAACAATGGACAATAGTGACAATCACTCAAAATGACATCTATTGAAAATAAGCTTGACAAATCCTAAAGCTAGAATTAGAACAAGACTTCCATCCCCAATGTTCAGGTATTTCTCACCATTTTCAAATATCCCACTTACTTATAGTCTTTGCAACAAATTGCATAAGACTACTGGCATCTAATACCCATGTAGTAGAATTATTTACAAAAAAATTTTAAGGTGTTACATATAACATCTTTAATGAGCAACTTTTGCTTCTTTCTCTTGTTCAGCCTGTTATGGTCAAGTAAAGCAAGACAATTCTTCTTCCTATGATCCTGCTTCTAACATTAAAAGCACTATGCCTGATTTGGGTTAACCTTGGACTAATTATTTTGACTGGGCTTAGAAGCCCCAGTACGAATCTATTCGTACTACTGGACCAAATTCAACTCTCAATACTAATTATTGAAGTTGGGTCCCATAGGTCATCACTATCTAATAGTGATAGGAGCAATTAAGATTTAGCCTTAATTTGAGAAAAGAGAATAATGACCAAATTATATGAATTATTTTAAGCCTAAAGACTTGGACTTTAGTCTAAAGGTTCTCCTACTATTTTATTCAAATTGGTATTCTCTACATCCAATTCAAAGAATTACTTTAATTCCCTAGTAGATACTAGAATCCACATAGACTGCACATAAGCCCAACTATGGTTGGTCAACCCATGTACATCTAAGGATAGGTTCATAACCAATTATTTCTTCAAACAACTTCTAGTAATTTAATTTTGCCCCAGAAACCTAATCAATAGGCTAGGGCCTCCACTGTAAGGATCCAGTTAGGTCCGACCATTAACATGAGCATACTTGATGCATCTAACTAACGAATGATTAAGCCTAACTATGGTTGGTCAACCTAACCACCATTAGAGAGATACATCCAAATCATCATATGATGAATGATAATTTTATTAGTCAATAAGCACCAGGCCTATAGGCCTCCAATGATTATTGAGTTAATGGACTCATTATCAAACACCTCAATGGAAGGCTATGACTCGATTATCTCCATAACTTCATCATTTTAAGGACCTAATAATTTTAGAGGATTTAAATTATTAGTGATTTAAGGATAGAAAGGACATGAACCAATTTGCTCTCGCTGACTTCACCAAGTCAAGTCCTCCCACTGAATTCACAAGTCACTGATGAGGATTATGATCAATTTTGGTCCATGGGCACCTAAATCAGTCTCACTGAATGAAATCAATCTCACTAATTTTTTATGTGACATGGGTTAGCTTGAATCAATAAGCAACCTAATCAAAATCTAATTAACCATATTTGTCAGATAAGTTAGATCGATGGAAGGATCTGCCAAGGCTTGCCTTAGACACCATCAGAAATGGCCAGATAAGCAGGCTACCAATTAAAAACCATCGATCTAGAATGCCAAACTTACCTTAGACCAATTAATTTATCAATTTTGATTTGGTCTGCCTAAAGATTTGGGCTTGACCACTGAGCTAGATCAGGTCTATTTGTTAGATATATGGACTTTGATCAACTACAACTATTGAATTGATCTATAGAAAAGAAATGACCTAATCCTAATTAACTATTAATTAGGTTTGATCAATTTTTTAACTAAGTCCATATTTAATCTAACCTAGGTCTAACCTAGTTAATGACCTAATCAAAACTAACCCATTTAACCTTTAACCCAAGTTTTATAAAATTATCTTAGGATCTTCAAATCACAAACCTAGATCCTAAACAATCACTTAATTCTTAACTAAGTTCAAAGTTTGGATTTATGGAACCTCAAAACTAGTTTCTAATTTTATTATTTAAAATATTTTTAAATTATAAATAATTTACATTAAATCATATTCAATACATGGTTTTAGATCTGATTTATTTCTTTATTTAGATCATGTCCTAGAATTTCAAATCTAGAATTTTGTAGAAAGTAAGTTCTTAATTTAAATTCTATAAAATAAATATGTCATACATATACATTCTAGATTTAAAATAAAAATTACATATCAACATATGCAATAAGAGGATCTAGGTCTAAACATAAAACACATCATGTGGATCAGATCATAAATCATTTAAAATTAGATTTAAAATCTAAAAATAAATCATAAATTTTTTTAGATCTCATCTAATATATTTATAATTTAGATTTATCGGATCAGCACATAATAGGATAACCTTTCCACTATAAGGGATAAACCTTACAGCAAGACAACCTTATGGCAGTATGTATAGTCTTGATATTATTTAGATCTAATCTAAATAATATAAAATAGATCAAATATCTATTTAATTTTAGATTTAAATTAAAAAATTAAATCATAAATTTTCTTATATCTAATCTAAATTATTCAAGATTCAAATTCAGATCAGCACATACTAGGACAACCATTTCATTGTAAGGGGTTAACCTTACAATAGGACAACCTTATGGCAGTATGTGAGATCTTTAATTAATTTTAATTTTTAAATTTAATCTAATGAAAATATGATCATGTTATAAAAGAATCTAAATGCTCTGATACCACTGTTGAGGAACATGCAGGGCTTCATGCATAGATTTCAAAATTTTTTTGAAATATAGAGCAACGGAAGACATAGATTAAACTATTTAATCTACGACATGTATGTAATCAAATTATAAAATCCTACATCAAGGATCTATAACATATTATGATGCAAATATAAATCTAAAATTAAATTAATCATAAGTGGTATTGATCATATCAATATCAAGATCTAGAACAATCCTAGATCTAACCCTAGATCGCATCTAGGTCACCAAGAGATCAGATCTTTTATCTTTGCATGGGTTGAAAACTCTGTGGTTGAATCCATTGTTGTCTTTGGAGCCATAAATGCATCTAGCCTCTATAGGTGATCCACACGAACCTGCAACATAGATCAGAGGTTCGTCGAATGAATATTCGCTCGAAGTGCTAGCTTCTCATGGATCCCTCCTGATGGTTAATCAAATGCATGTTATTCGGATCTCTTGGACACTCCAAGAGATGAAGAACATGAGAAGAAATAAGAGAAAAATTCAACCTTTGGATCTTTCATAAATCAGAAATAAATACATATGAGAAAATCCTAGGAGAAGACAAATCTTCTCCTTCAGGACATCAACGGTTAATGTCCTCAAACTATCTCTTATGCTAGGTTCAGAGGAGACCTTCTCCTCTAGATTTTTTTCTACTTTTTTATATCTCACATCCACAGATTTTTTTCATAAAAGTCTCACAAATAAAATGGAGAAGAAGGGCTCTAAAGAAAATCCTTAAAGAAGACCTTCTCTTCTTCTTCTTGCATCAGGACGTGATCAGATTATGTCCAAAAAGAATCTCTATGCTCCAACATCTTGGAGCACATATCCCATGCCCTAATCTTCCCTCTCTCTTAGATTTGTATCACATAAAAATTATAAAGTAAAGTAAAGGATAAAGACTTTTAAACAAAATCACAAGAGAAGATAATCTTCTCTCTTACCTTGTCTCTTCAAGACATCAACCTTTCATGTCTTAATTGAAGGTTCTTTTTCATGAATCTTGGTGGAACAAATCCTCCACTCCTTCTCCTCCTTTTTCTTTAATTTTTTGTGATTTTTTTAAAATTTTTCAGATCCTAAAACCATCTCAAAGGAGGCACCCCTTTATACTGCAAGACTAGGTCATTACTGTATAATTCATCCTCTTGATCACGATGCTCAGAAGGATGATCTTGGTTTTACTATCAACTGTATAATTCATCCATATTTTATTATAAAATTTAGCATCCATCATATAGACTACCCCGATCAAAAATTTGCTAAATTAAAATATAGCGATGCACTTGCTCCAACACTTGGAGGGATCAATCCCATCTTGACTCACACACCGACAAGCCAAGTACTTGACTGCACCCAGTAGCCTTCCATTATTGAATTAAAAATTTAGGTAGTTGGATACCTAAGTATAGTGAGTTGCTTGCAAGTCACCATGGTGATCTCAGATCTAAGGGACACTTATACCCATATTCTTTAGGACTAATCTTGATAGAAGAAAAGCTCAAGAGTTGGTCACGTTCAGTCTAGATGTACCTATACATCTCACTTGCATGCCATGCAAGTGTCTCAATACTCTTTGGTTATGAAAACAACCAACCTATATGGCACATAACGATCTATATTCGATAAACGTTGTCATCCTAAATAACAACGTATCTTTTGGTCGTAAATAATTTAATGACTAAATGACAAATCCTTCTTCATCAAATCTAGATAGTCCTACGGACTTCATCACAACATAGGAGTTCATTAGAAGATAATAGAATTTATGATGAAAAATATCAAAATAATTTTTATTATTTGATAATTCATATACCAGTATAATAAGTAGCACAACCGTCAATAGACTGATAATTGACTTTGGTACATATTTCCAACAATCTTTCACTTAGACTAAAGCCAATCAGTGCAGTATTTAATACCTATCTTCAAATTAAAGTCATTGAACTTCTTCACCACAATAGCTTTAGTGAATGGATCAGCCAGGTTTTCCTTTCCGTCGATCTTTCAAAGGTCAACATCACCTCAATCCATATTTTCTCGAACAAGATGGAAGCGATGCAGAATATGCTTCGTCCGCTAGTGTGCCTTAGGTTTCTTTGCCTGAGCAATGCTCCAGAGCTATCACAATAAAGCAGAACTGGACCATCAAGGGAGGGTGCTACTCCAAGCTCAATGATGAATTTCCTCAACCACACTGCTTCTTTGGCAGCATCTGATGCAGTGCATACTCTGCCTCATAAACTAAATCGACCATAGTGTGCTGCTTGGAACTCTTCCAGCAGACGACCCCACCATTAAGGATGAATATATATCCCGACACACTCTTGCTATCATCATGATCAGACTGAAAATTGGAGTCTGTGAATCCCACTAGTTTCAAATCCGATTCACCATATACAAGCCACTCATCCTTAGTATTTCTTACATACTTTAGGATGGTTTTAACAACCTTCCAGTGGCTCTTCCCTAGATCAGATTGTTATCTACACACTACCCCTATGAGTATGCCACATCTGGTTGTGTACATGTCAGGCGTATATGATAGAACCCACTGTCGAAGTATATGGTATTCTACTCAAATGCTCTTCTTCTAGAGGTGTTGTCAGACAATCCCTCTTTGAAAGAAAAATTTCATGGCCTGTCGATAGATAGCCTTTCTTGAAATTCTCCATGCTGAACTATTTCAGCATAGTGTCAATGTATGTAGACTAGGACAATCCAAGCAATTTTTTAGATCTATCTCTATAGATCTTCATCCTCAGGAAGTAGGAAGCTTCTCCCAGATCTTTCATAGAGAACTGTGATGACAGTTAGTGAAGGAACCAGATCTAGGATTTCATGGATAGATCTTGAAACTTTTCAAGATCAGGTAGCGAAAGACTTAAACAAATTAAATATTTATTTAAATAAATATGTAAACACCTAGATCTCAGATCTATTACATGAACAAGGCATGATATTAAATCAAAAATTAAAAATATAAAGAAGAAGGAAAGGTTGATCATATCAACCTAGATCTATACAACATCTAATGCAGCTATAAAATAATAGATCGGATCTATAACCTAACCAAGTTAGATGTTCTAACTTGCTAATCTAGGCTTGATGATGAAGTCATGAGCCGTACATGTGTTCAACCTCTAGGAGTCATCTACACGAGCCCACGAACACGATCAGAGATCCTAATGCAGGAAATCAGCACAGTATGCTAGCACTGTGCTGATCTCTCTTCGATGATCGATCCGATGCTTCCTTCTTTGAAACTTGGATATTTCAAAATACCAAAAGAAAAGAAAGAAGATTTGTGATGCTGAGATACCTCTCAAAAGCTCACAGAAAGAGAAGAAGAGATGTGGAATAAAAACCCTAGAAGAAGACCCTCTTCTTCTTCTTTGTTCTTTTTTTAGACATCCTAATTTGTGTTTTTAATATCTCCATGACCCAGATGAATTTTTCTCTAATTTTTCTACATAAAAGAGATCTCTCAAATTTCTACAATCTACAAAAATTTCAGCCAAAAATTCTTTTTGAATAAAGAGACATATAGAGTCCAAGATTGGTCAAAAACCTAGACTAGAAATGTCCAAACATTGGAAGTTGTTGGGGCGCTCAACTCTTGGGCACCCCCACCTTACTTTTTTACCATGGACCAGCAAGGGAGGGCACAAAAAATTCCAAAGAATGCATGAGAGAGAGAGAGAGAGAAAATAGGGAGGGGGCGGCATGAAAGGAAGGAAGTCTTTCGATTGACTAGGATTCTATCTCATAGAATCCTAAGCAAAACCAATCTCCCTTTTTGACTTGGTCATCAAACAAATTTTCATATGAGAAAAAGGAAGAGAGAAGGGAGGTGTGAGATTGGGGCATGGAGATTTATCATGTAAAAACATAAAGAGAAAGGGGTGGGGCATGATGATTAGGTGGCACAAGGAATAGAGAGTCCTAGTCACACTAAGACTCCCATTTTGACTTGGTCAAACAAGGTCTTTAACCAAATAAAAACAAGAGTAAACCAACCCAACTAAATAAGACTCTAACCCATTTAAGGATTTAATTAAATTAGATTTAATTTTAATTTAATTTTTTAATTAAATTAGAAAATTGGGTTGATCCGAGTCCTAGTTAGACTAGGACTAGTTCTTCCATACACTTGGCTTATCTAATAAGCCAATTGAACTTGATTCAATCAAGTCTAAACCAAATATAATTAAATTATATTTAATTAAACTTAATCTCAGCCTACTGGCTTAATCAAATTAAGCTAATTAGTAATTAAATTATGAATCGATCCTCCTGCAACACTTGCACTAGGTCAAACATCAACCATATTGATCATTTAACCCTAAACTGATTCTAAATTACTGATCAACCATCCAATTGAAATGTGAACTCTAATGTATGTGACCTCATAGATTCGAATCAAAGTAGGTAGCATAGAAATAAATTTTTGTACCAATCAAAGTGACCATCTAGCAATGATACCCGACGGTCGGATAAATCAAAAGGTGTAGAACACCATCCTTAGAATCCATGCGGATATAGTTTCCATATAATTCATCCTCTTAACCAAAATGCTCATAGGACACATCAGAGTTCAACTGTTAACTCTGATCAGGTTGTCCACATTGTATTTCAAAATATCAAATCCATTTGATGGATTACCCTGACCAAGGTTTTGCTATATTAAAATATAGTGATACATTTTTCTCCAACTCTTGGAGAGGTCAATTCCATCTTGATCACACTCTGACTTCACAAGTACTTAACTGTATCCAAAAGCCTTCCATTGTTGAATTAGAAATTTAGTTAGTCCAGTACCAAAGCACAGTGAGTTGCTTGCAAATCACTGAGGTAATCTCAGGTTTAAGGGATACTTATACCTATATCCCATCAGAGACATTCTAGATAGTAGAATGCTCTGAAGTTGATCACATTCAATGACGATGTACCCATACATCTCACCTGTATATCAGATCAGTGTCTCCACACTCCTTAGTTAAGAGAATAAACAACCTATATGGCATATAGTGACCTATGCTCGATAGACACTGTCGTCCTAATTAATAGCCTATCATTTGATCGTGAATAAATTTAAGAACTAATTGATAAATCCTCTCTTTATCAAAACTAAATAGTCCTAAGGACTTCATCACAATAATGGAGTTCATTAGAAGATGTAAATTTATGATGAAAAAGATACCAAAAAATTTTTTTATTAATTAATAAATCAATTACAATATCTCAACCATCAACAAGCTGATGATTAGCTTTGGAACATAATTTTCAACAACTTTCACTTGCCCAAAAACCACTTAGCACAATATCTAATACCCATCTTTGACTTATGATTGTCGAACTCCTTGATTGCTAGGGCTTTAGTGAAGGGGTCGGCTAGGTTCTTCTTTCCATCGATCTTCTGAAGGTCGATGTCAGTATGATCCACGATCTCATGGATTAAATAAAAGCAGCATAGAATGTGTTTTGTCCGCTGGTGTGCCTTCGATTTCTTTGCTTGAGCTACGGTACCAGTGCTGTCGCAATAGAGTAGGACTGGATCATCAATGGAGGGTGCTACTCCAAGCTCGATGATAAACTTCCTCAGCCACACAGGATTCTTTGCTGCATCTAATGCTACCATGTACTCTACTTCGCAAACAGAGTTAGCCACTGCATGCTACTTGAAACTTTTCTAATAGATGGCTCCATCATTTAGAGTAAAGATATATCCCGACATACTTTTACTATTATCATGGTCAAATTGAAAGTTGGAATCTATAAACCCCATAAGTTTCAGATCTAACTCACCATAAATCAACCATTGGTCCTTAGTATTTCTCAAATACTTAAGGATAGTTTTAACCATCTTTCAGTGATTTTCTCCAATGTCAGACTAGTATCTACTCACTACTCCTAGTGAGTATGCCACGTTTGATCTCATACATATCATTGCATACATAATAGACCCCACTACCGAAGTATATGGGATTCTACTCATATGCTCTCTCTCTTTAGGAGTTGTCAGACAATTCTTCTTAGAGAAAAAATTTTTTTGGCCTATCGGAAGATAGCCCTTTTTGGAATTCTCCATGCTGAACCTATTCGGCATAGTTTCTATGAACGTGGACTGGGACATACTAAGCATCCTTTTAGATCTATCCTTGTAGAACTTCATCCCTAGGATGTAGGATGCTTCACCCAGATCCTTTATGGAGAACTATGATGACAACCAGACTTTTATTTCTTGTAGTATAGGGATGTCATTTTCGATTAAGAGAATATCATCAACGTACAAAATAAGGAATACCACTATTGGACCATTTGCCCATTTGTAAATGCAGGGTTCTTCTCCATTCTTAATGAAGCCATATATTTTGATCACTTTATCAAAATACATGTTCCAACTCTGAGATGCTTGCTTTAATTCATAAATGGATCTCTGAAGCATGCACACCTTAGACTCATATATGGATGTGAACCCCTCAGGTTGTATCATATACACCTCTTCAATTAGCTCTCCATTTAGGAAATCCATCTTCACATCCATCTGCCAGATCTCATAGTCCAGGTCGACACTGGGGAGAATGTACGAATGGATTTGAGCATTGCCACTGGAAAGAACATCTCATCATAGTCAGTACCATAACGTTGATGATACTCTTTGGCAACTAGATGGACTTTATAGATCTCCACCTTTCCGTCTGTGCCTCTTTTTCTTTTGAATATTCATTTACACCGAATGGGTTTAACCCCTTCAGGTGGGTCAACTAATGTCCATATATCATTGACCTTCATGAAATTTATTTTGGATCTCATGGCTTCTAGCCATTTCTCAGAGTCGGGTCTCTACATTGCATCCATATAAGTGATCGGATCCTCATCATTCTTATCGAGTTCGATGGGATCACTATCCTGGATCAAGAATCTATAGTATCTGTTCGGATGGCACGGTACTCTATCAGATCGTCTTAATGGTGCAGGTTCACTAGGCTTCAAATCTGATCTGATCAAATCCGACTTAGGTTCAACATTCTGTGTTGGTCTTTCTACCGATGGAACTTCATCAAGTTCAACCTTAGAGACAATAATTCCTTTACTAGAAAACTCCTTTTCCAAAATGGTTGCCCTAAAACTGATGAACATCTTTTGTTCATCAACATGATAGAAATAGTATCCTTTGGTCTCTTTTGGGTATCCTATAAATGCGCACTTGTCAGACCTAAGTCTAAGTTTATCTATAATTAATCGTTTGATATAAGTCGGGCACCCCCAAACCCTGAGGTGTTAAAGTGCTGGCTTACATCCTATCCATATCTTATATGAAATTTTAACCATAGATTTACTTGGAACCCTGTTTAAAAGATAGCAAGCTGATTCGAGTAAATATCCCTAGAGGAATATCGACAAGCTAGCAAAATCCATCATGGATCGGACCATGTCTAATAGAGTCTGATTCCTTCTTTTCGATACACCATTCTGCTATGGTATTCCTAGAGGAGTCCTTTGGGAGAGAATTACATTCTCTTCTAGATATGTGAGAAACTCACCAGAAAGGTATTCCCCTCCTCAATCAGATCGAAGAGTTTTAACACTCTTTCCAGTTTATTTTTCTACTTCACTTCAGAATCGTTTGAACATTTCAAACGAATCCGACTTATATTTCATCAGATAGACATATCCTAATCTGGATAGATCATCTATGAAAGTGATGAAGTAGACATATCCATCTTTGGCACTAGTACTCATTGGTCCACATATATCAGTATGTACTAGTCCTAAGAGTTCAGTGGCTCTCTCACCTTTTTCAGTAAAAGGTGACTTAGTCATTCTACCAAGAAGACAAGATTCATAGGTTGGAAGCAATTCACAATCACTAAGTTCGAGGATACCCTCTTGAGCCAACCTGCTTATCTTGTTCTTATTTATATGATCCAACCTATAGTGCCATAAATAGATATCTATCACATTATCTAATCTAGGAAGTTTACCAGTTGAATAGACTACATTAACAGGTTGTGATAACATATATACACCATTATTCAATTGTCCATAGAAAGCAGTAATACCATTCATAATGATATTACAAACTTATTTCTTTATTGAAATTTCATAACTGTTCATGGCCAAAAGGCCTACAAAAATGATATTTAAAAAGAAATCAGGACAGAAATGACAATCACTAAGAACAACAGTATAAGATTCAAATACAAGTTTCAAAATTCTTAAAGCTAGAACTGGAACTGATCTTCCATCTCCAACATTCAGGAATCTCTCATCTTACTCGAATCTTCTACTGACCTATAACCCCTGCAACGAATTGCAAATATGATAAGAGCTTTCGGTATCCAGTACCCAGTCAGTAATATCACACACAGAGAAATTGCAAGGAGTTATCATATAAATATCTTGTCCAATAACAGTTTGCTTCTTCCTCTGCCTGTTTGGGTCCAGGGAGGTAATGTACTAAGGACAGTGCCCCTGCTTCTTGCAGAAGAAGCATTCGGCTTGACTCTTATCGGACTTGATTTTTTTGGGTCTAAGCCTGCATAAATGTCCTAGCCTGAACATGCACCTTCCTGGCTTTCCTCTTCTTGTTCTTCTTTTCTTTTCCAAAGGATCGAGAATGAGAAGACGAACCTCCCACTAAGTTTATCGACTCTTTATGGAGCTGGTGATACTTCTCAAAGTTTTGAAGTAACCTTAGTAACCCGTGGTAGTCAACTTCAGGCTTTGACATTCTATAATGTGTAAGGAATAAGAGATAAGATATGGGTAGCGAGTTCAGTATTGCATCTTTTCTAAGTAGTTTGTGCAAGAAAAAGCCGAGCTTGTTCAAGCGCTCTATCAGCTCGATCATGTACAATACATGATCAGTGATAGAGGCTCCATCCCACATTTTGGTGTTGAAGATGGTGCAAATATTCTTGTGCCTCTCAACATCATCAGGTGTGCCAAAAGAATCCTCCAATACTTGGAGCATTTTATTTGGCTGAGCTATCTCAAATCTGCAACTAAACTCATCGCTCATCATAGCCAACATAATGCAGCACACTATGATTCAATCATTGAGCCACTTCTGATAAGTATCTCTAACGATTTCACATGTATTAGCAGTTGGCTCCTTAGGTACAGGATCTGTCAGTACATATAGGATCCATTCATGCTCCAGAACAATCTTCAACTTTCGGTACCAGCTACCGAAGTTGGATCCCACCAACTTATCATTATCCAATAATGATCGAAATGATAAAAAAGTGACCATAATTGTACAAAAAAAAATACAATCTAATTAGTAATTGATTTATTAAACCTAAAGATTTAGACTTTAATCAACAGAATCTCCCACTATTTTATTCGAATTGATAGCCTCTACCTCCAATTTGAGGAATTACCCTAATTTCTTAGTGGGTACTAGAATCCACATAGACTGTACCCAAGCCCAACTTTGGTTGGCCCACCCATGTACATCTAAGGGTAGGTTCATAATCAATTATTTCTTCAAATAATTTTTAATAATTAAATTTTGCTTCAGGCTCTGATCAGTTAGCTTTGGCCTTCTCAGAAAAGGGTCCAGTTAGGTCCAACTGTTAACATGACCATACTTAGCCCATCCAACCAATGAATGATCAGGCTCAACTTTGGTTGGCCCATCTGACCACCATTTAGAAAGATGTATCCAAAAGATCATATAATGAATGATAATTCCATCAATCGATAAGCACCAGGCCTTTGAGCCTCCAACGATTATCCAACTGATGGACCCATTATCATCCACTTTAATTGAAGGCTATGATTCAGTTATCATATAACTATTTCATTTTAGAAACCTAATAATGTTAGAGAATTTATTTATAGAAGTGAGTAGGCCAGATTAACCAGCTTGTCATGATCCTCCCACTGGCTTCACCAAATCAGCTTAAGGGAGACAACTAACAGGCTAGTCTAGGAGCACCTAAATTAGTCACACTTATTTACCTAGCTGACATAGGTCAACTCAAATTATCAAGTGATTTGATCAAAACTCAATCTTACCAAGAAGGCCAGGTAAGTGAGATCAGTAGAAGGGTCTGCCAAAGCTTGCCTTAGACACAATCAAAAATTGCCAGGTAAGTGGGTTGCCAATTAAAAACCATCAATCGTATATATCAAACTTACCTTAGACATCAACTGGTTTAATTAGTCTTGATTAGATCAACCTAACAGCTCAAGCTAGACCTCTTAGCCAAGAATCAAGTCTATTTGGTTCTTGTTAACGACATGGACTTGACCAACTACAACTACTGTAATTGATCTAGAGAATCCTTAACCTAATCTAAGACAATAATTGAATAGATTTAGTCAATTCTCTAATTAAGTCCATTCTTTAATCTAACCTTAGATCTAACCCAATTAATGGACCTAATCTCCACTAATCCATTAAACCAATGTGTTATGATTCGTGTCATAGGATCTTCAATTTACAATCCTAGAACATAATCAAACAACTTCTTAATTCTTAATTAAGTTTTGGACTGAGGGTTGGGGTTTGGCTTTTCAAAAATAATTTTCATATTTGTAAAATATTTTTACAACATGGTTCTATCAACCAAGTTGTATGATTGATTCATAATCAATATGTAAGTAAAATAAACATAAAACTACTTTAGATCTAATCTAAACAGGTTCATGTAATTAAAATAGTTTCGATAATAATCAATCATAAATCTCCTTAGATCAAATATAACATATTTATAATGATTAAAATTAGATTAAAATATTTTTAATCAGATCATAAAATTACTTAGATCTAATCTAAAATTTTATGATCAATATTTTAGATCAGCACATACTAGGACAACCTATCCACTGTAAGGGATAAACCTTACAGTAGGACAACCTTATGGTAGTTCGTGCAATCTAAAATATTTTATTTTTAGATCTAAAATTATTTTAAATCTATTAAATTATAAATAAAATTAAATTAAATTTAATAAATTTATGATTAGAGTCAGTCATCATGAACTAGGACAATCTTTTCACTGTAAGGGGTAAACCTTACAGCAGGACAACCTTATGGCAGTTCATCAGATCTAAATTTTTTTTAATTTTAGACTTAATAATTAGATTATAAATTAGATCTAATCTAAAAAATAATTTAAATATATACAAAAATTATGTAATAAAAATTTGGCTCTGATACCAATTGAAGAAACCAGATCTAAGATTTCACGGATAAATCTTAAAACTTTTTCAAGATCAGACAGCGAAAGACTTAAATAAATTAAATATTTATTTAAATAAATATATAAACATATAAATCTTAGATCTATTATATGATCATGGTATGATATTAAATTAAAAATTAAAAACATAAAGAAGAAGGAAAGGTTGATCATATCAACCTAGATCTATACAACATCTAATACAACTATAAAATAATAGATCATATATGTTACCAGAGCAAGTTAGATGTTCTAACTTATTGATCCAGGCTTGAGGATGAAGTCATGAGCCGCACATACATCTGACCTCTAGGAGTCATCCACACGATCCCACGAACACGATCAGAGATCCTGATGCAGGAAATCAGCATAGTATGCTAGCACTATGCTGATCTCTCTTCGATGATCGATCCGATGCTTTCTTCTTTAAAATTTGAATATTCCAAAATACCAAAAGAAAAGGAAGAAGATTTGTGATGCCAAGATACCTCTCAAAAGCTTACAAAAAGGGAGGAAGAGATCTGGAACAAAAACCCTAGAAGAAGACCCTCTTCTTCTTCTTTGTTCTTTTTCTAGACACCCTGATTTATGTTTTTAATATCTCCATGATCCAGATGAATTTTTCTCTAATTTCTCTACACCAAAGAGACCTCTCAAATTTCTACAATTGACAAAAATTTTAGCAAAAATTCTCATTAAATAAAGAGATATGTAGAGTCCAAGATTCATCAAAAACCTAGACTAGGAATGTCCAAATATGGAAAGTTGTTGGGGCGCCCAACTCTTAGATGCCCCCACCTTACCTTTTCTCCATGGACCAGCAAGGGAGGGCACAATAAATGCCAAAGAATGTTGTGAGAGAGAGAGAGAGAAAATAGGGAGATGGTGGCATAAAAGGAAGGAAGTCTTTTGGTTGACTAGGATTCTATCTCATAGAATCCTAAAGCAAAACCAATCTCCCTTTTTGACTTGGTCATCAAACAAATTTCCATATGAGAAAAAGGAAGAGAGAAGGTGTGAGATTGCTTGGGGCATGGAGATTTATCATGTAAAAACACAAAGAGAAAAGGGTGGGGCGTGAGGATTAGGTGGCGCAAGGAATAGGGAGTCCTAGTCACACTAGGACTCCCATTTTGACTTAGTCAAACAAGGTCTTTTAACCAAATAAAAATAAGAGTAAACCAATCCAATTAAATAAGACCCTAACCCATTTAAGAATTTAATTAAATTAGATTAAATTAAATTAAATATTTTAATTTAATTTTCTAATCAAATTAAAAAATTGTGTTGACCCGAGTCTTAGTTAGACTAGGACTAGTTCTTCCTTGCACTTAGCTTATCCAATAAGCCAATTGAACTTGATCCAATCAAGCCCAAACCAAATATAATTAAACCATATTTAATTAGACTTAATCTTAGCCTACTAGCTTAATCAAATTAATCCAATTAGCAATCAAATTACTAATCGATCCTCTTACAATACTTGCACTAGGTCAAACATCAACCATATTGATCGTTTAATCCTAAAATAATTCTAAATCGCTGATCAACCATCCGATCGAAATGTCAACTCTAATGTGTGTAACCTCATAGGTCTGAACCTAAGTTGGTAGCATAGAAATAAATTCTTTTATCAATCAAAATGACCATCTAGCAATGATATCCGATGGTCGGATAGGTCGAAAGGTGTAGAACACCATCCTTAGAACCCATATGGATATAGTTTTCATATAATTCATCCCCTTGACCTAAATGCTCATAGGATATATTAGAGTTCAACTATCAACTTTGATCTAGTTGTCCACATTGTATTTCAAAATATCAAATCCATCTGATGGATTACCCTGGCCAAGGTTTTGCTATATTGAAATACAATGATACATTTTTCTCCAACTCTTGGAGAGGTCAATTCCATCTTGATCACACTCCGACTTTGCAAGTACTTAACTATGTCCAAAAGCCTTCCATTGTTGAATTAAAAATTTAGTTAGTCTAGTACCAAAACATAGTGAGTTGCTTGCAAGTCATTGAGGAGATCTTAGGTCCAAGAGATACTTATACCTATATCCCATCAGAAACATTCTCGATAGCAGAATGCTCTAGAGTTGGTCACATTCAATGATGAGGTATCCATGCATCTCATTTGTATGCCATACCAATATCTCCACACTCTTTGGTTAAGAGGACAATGAACCTACATGGCATATAGCGACCTATACTCAATAGACGTTGTCGTCCTAATTAACAGCCTATCATTTAATCGTGAACAAATTTAAGGACAATCGGTAAATTCTCTCTTTATTAAAACTAAATAATCTTAAGAACTTCATCACAATAATGGAGTTCATTAGAAGATGTAAACTTGTGATGAAAAAGATGTCAAAAAAATTTTATTAATTAATAAATTAATTATAATATCTCAACCATCAATAGGATGATGATTGGCTTTGGGACATAATTTCCAACAGTCAAATCTTTATTTCTTGCAATGCAGAAGCATCATTTTTTATTAAGAGAATGTCATCCACATACAATACTATGAATACTATTGCTGAATCATTAGCCCACCTGTATATGCAGGGCTCCTCTTCATTCTTAATGAAGCCATATATTTTGATTATTCTATCAAATTGTATGTTTCAGCTCTAAGATTCCTGCTTAAGTCTGTAAATGGATCTTTGAAGCTTACACACCTTAGACTCATCTATAGATGTGAATCCTTTAGGCTGTATCATATACACCTCTTCATCCAGCTCTCCATTTAGAAAAGTCATTTTCACATCCATCTGCCAGATTTCATAGTCTAGATGGGCAACAATGGTAAGCATAATCCAAATGGATTTAAGTATTGCCATAGGAGAGAACGTCTCATCATAGTCAATATCATAATGTTGATGATATCCCTTGGTAACCAGATAAACTTTATAGGTTTCCAAATTTCTATCTACATCCCCTTTCCTTTTGAAGACCCACTTACATCCTGTGAATTTTATCCCTTCGGATGGGTCAACCAATGTCCATACATCATTGACCTTCGTGGATTTCATTTTGGATTTCATGGCCTCAAGCAATTTCTCAGAGTTGGGTCTCTGTATTGCATCCATATAGGTGATTAGTGTTAGATATGTGTGCCCTAGAAGTCAGAATTGGCTGACACTTGTTATACACTTCTAAGGCCAAAATTATAATTTTAACTATAAATAATAAAATGGGTTATTTTCTATCATAATGTGTATTTAGTGTCTATGATACATTCCTTGAGTTAATGGCAATGATAATTCTTATTTTCAAGAGTTAAAAATTTAAGACATGGATTTTCATTATTAACTCATAAAATGCTCCTGACCATAGGATCATCATGAGGATGGTGATTGATTCAGAAGATTGATGTATAATCGCTTCTTTATAATAGATGAGTCTTGAGTCTATGGTGTAGAAATATCAGAGCGAGAGTATAGATCCTCGTTAGAGAATGAGGGCACTGAGCGTGACCACCTCGAGTAGTCATTAAGTCTACCTTCTCATCAATGACTAGCTCGAAGCTGCAGTAGTGTACAGTCTGGTGTGTCTGGTTCTTTGACCTTGAGGTGCATCGATAGTTCACCTTGAGGGTGTTATAGTTTGACTACACTATGACTCGATCTCCTAACCATTCAGAATCCTAAAGTGTATATTGGCTATAGCATGTTCTTTGTAGGAATTGGATTGCACCAAGAGAGAATCTATCTACCTCGGTAGATAGAGGAGCAGCCCTATGATGATCATGAGAATCAAGTCCATAAGCCCATGGCCATGGTACAGTGAAATAATAGAAAGAGTTTCTATTAAGATTTTCATAGAAGATATGAATTGAATGATTAATTCATATGACGGAAATTAGGGTTTGACGAGTTCACCTTAACCCTAATCCGATCGGAGCTTAAGATCGAGGAACTTAATCACACAAGTAACTGCATCGAGAGGTTCATTTTCATTTCTGATGGGTTGCCACCATATACTGCTAGGTGTCACTGGTGGATTTTGGGAGCAATTAGAATGATTTGGATGATCGATCATTCTAGTTGTTTGAATCAGAAAAGTTCTGATCCATCGAAAGGTGTTTCGATGATGTCGATGATAGAGATCATGACATATCCCATTACCATACAGAAACTGAACCTAACTGGGATCACACAAATCACGAGAGAGATAAACCACTGGAATGAAACTGCCCAAAAAAAAAAAAAAAAAAAATAAAAAAAAAAAAAAAAAAAAAAAAAAAGAAAAAAAAAAAAAAAAAAAAAAAAAAAAAAAAAAAACAAAAAAAAAAAAAAATAAAAAAAAAACAAAAAAAAAAAAAAAAATAAAAAAAGGAAAAAAAAAAAGATAAAAACAGTAAAAAAAAACCCCAAAAAAAAAAAAAAAAAAAAAAAAAAAAAAAAAAAAAACTTACCTAGCACTGAAGATCAAAGGAGCAGTCTTCTAGAGAATGTCTTATTGAGTCCAGCTTATGATTTTCTAATGTCAGTTGATTCCTTGATCTCTGATTCTAGTGTGTCTCATGTACCTTATGTAGGGGCTGAAGATAGAGAGGCTTAGGGATGGGAGGATGATCCTAGTCATTCGAAAATGGAGCAAGGAGTTGCTGCTATGGTCTATATGGGTAAATAGCCTCGTTCGACTACTCTATGTTTAGACTTTGAGTATTTAAAGTAGCTATATTATGTTCCTGCAGCAAGCAAGTGAATTTTGTTTGTATTTCATGCTTAGAACTGAAAAAGCTATTTAATTAGTTTTCTTACGGGACTATTGTAACATTCTTTATGAAGAACATAAAATGCAAGTGTTTTCTTACTACCAGTCTTTACCAATTATATATTAATAGTATCCTGTTTTAAATATCATGCTAAAATGTGAATGCCATGAAGAACAAAATGACCTAGGGATAGTCCAATATAGGTATTATGGCACCTAAACATCAGGATTATAGGCAAGAGAGGGTTAAGAACAAATTGGAGAAAATTGGGCTATAAGTTCATTGACGTTCTGAGTACATATCCAATTTGTGGGGAATCTATTTCATCTGGCAAAATTGACTAAGCTCCCTTTTGAGGACAGAGAAAGGACCACTGAGGATCTTCTTTGCCTCTAGTATAAATACTGATGTGTGCGACCCATTTGATGTGTCCCGGGTAGAGGCAACTTACTACTTAAAAAATGATTTACTAAGATAAATAGAACAAGATGTATAAACTTATGAGAACAAGTCTATAAAGCTTTTAATAAAGTTCAAAAAATTTCAGACATGAATTCGAAGAAGAGCAAACTGAAAAAATCCCATTAAAGTATGTCTTCAATAGATCGAGGAGGTGAAATACCTTAGAAGGGTAATTCTGACTATCTCAAGTAAAATGGCAAATCTCTCAATGGACTCTACTTGGAATGCCTCAATCAACGAGATTTTAGAATGAAAGAACCAAATCTCTATTAGATATGGTCCGATCCATGATTGACTTCATAGACCCTTCATGATTTTTTTGAAATATGCTGTTAAGTAAATATACTTACTTGAATGGGGTTCCTTTAAATCATTTCACCAACCGTATGAGATATGGCATGGTAAAAAATCAAGCAAGTCATCTCAGAATTTGGGTTTGTCCGGCTCATGTCAAAAGACAACAAGCGACAAGTTTAACCTCCAGGTCCTTTAGAGCTGTATTATAAGGATATCCTATAAGAGCATTAGGATATTATTTCTACAGTTCTAGACAATCACTAAATATGATTATGAGTCGACATGCCATCTTTCTTGAAAAATATTTTATTTCAAGATGGTGGATTGGAGTAGATCAAGCTCAAGGAGAAAGTCCTACAAGGCAACAAGCTAAGGACCAACTGAAACCAAATCAGGTTGAAGCCAATAAATACTCCCTTCCTCCACCTCATGGATCCGAAAAGGGTTTTCCGTCCTCCTGAGAGGTACTTAGAAAACTATTTTAGAAGAAGTAGGAAAATATTTTTTCGTATGGTAATGGGGATTCATAGTGATGATCCCAAAACCTATGATAGAAGATATCAGATATCGACTCTGACAAATTGATTAGAGCAATGAAGTCAGAAATTGATTCGATGCACTCAAACCAAGTCTCTGGACCTTGGTAGATCGACCGAAGGTATAGTAACCAATTGGATGTAAATGGATCTACAAGAGAAAGATTGGTGCAAGATGAAAAATGTAGAGACATTCAAAAGCTAGATTAGTGGCAAAAAGGGTATAGTCGTAATGCGAGGTATTGACTATGAAAGATACCTTTCGCCATTAGCTATACTAAAATTTATCCGCATTTCTGCTTATTGTGGCCTATGTTCTGATTATTGAAATATGAACAAATGGATGTGAAATGGTGTCTTGAATGATACCTTGAGAAGATATCCTATATGGAGGACACAGCCGCTAGGTTTTCACATCCAGTGATGCTGATATCACAAAGTATGCAAGCTGCAAAGGTCCATATATGGCCTTAAGCAAGCATTCTCGAAGCTAGTATACTCGTTTAATGATGTGATCAACATTATTTCATTCATCAAGAATGGGAAGAACTCATGGTTACTTTAAAAAGGTCAGTGGGAGCGCTATTGTGTTTCGTTTCCGGTATTGGTACGTGGATGAATATTTCAACTTATTAAAAATGAATTTCTCATGTTGACACATAGTTAAAAATGTGGTTATCCAAAGAATTTCATGAAATATCTAGAAGAAGCAATCCTTTATTACTAAGAATTAAGGTCTATAGAGAGACCAAATAGGATGCTCGAACTTCATTAAAAGAATGTATATAGAGAAGTGTTGAAAGAGGTTTAGCCAGGGAAAACTCCAAGAGGGGTTTGGTATCCTTCGGACATGGCATTTATTTTTCCAAGAAGATGTGCCCTAGCACACCTGAGGAGATAGAATGCATGAGCAAGATCCCTTATGCTTCAGCAATAGGGAGCCTCATGTATGCCATGTTATGTACACAACAATAATAGCCCATGATGTGGAGTGTCACGAGTAGATATCAGTCAAATCTAGGCAAAGAACACTAGACTTCTGTGAAACATCTCTTGAGTTAATGGCAATGATAATTCTTATTTTCAAGAGTTAAAAATTTAAGACATGGATTTTCATTATTAACTCATAAAATGCTCCTGACCATAGGATCATCATAAGGATGGTGATTGATCCGAAAGGTTGGTGTACAATCACTTCTTTATAATAGATGAGTCTTTAGTCTATGGCGTAGAGACACCAAAGTGAAAGTACAGTACTCATTTGAGAATGAGGCACTGAGCGTGACCACTCGAGCAGTCATTAGAAAGTCTACCTCTCTCACATGACTAGCTTCGAAGCTACAGTGGTGTGTCTGATTCTTTGATCTAAGGTACATCGATAGCTCACTTGAGGGTGTTATAGTTTGACTCACCACTAACTTGGTCCCTAGCCATGTCAAAATTCTAAGGTATATGTTGGCTATAAGGCATGTTCATTGTATGGAATTTGGATTACACCAAGAGGGAATCCTATTCTACCTAGGATGAGGAGCAAGCCGTACGATGAGTCATTTGAGAATGCAAATA